>OX439131.1:32919929-33392429 GCA_949318235.1 Ecdyonurus torrentis | reverse complement strand
ATGTTATCCTTTTATTTACTTTCTCGTATTGTTTTTAATGAAAAACAGCATGACAAAGTAATTACTGGTGATGAAAGGGTCAAATAATCGATCATAATTAATCTGGTGTATACAACCTGTATTTAATGTAATACTGTACAATATTATTTCGTATTTACTGTACATTACACGATGTATTTGCTCGTCTTTTTGTTAAGACTATAGGTATAGAAAGTAATATCTAATAATATAGTAATATAGTAGTATATATTAATATTACTAATAATATAGTAATAGGCTATTTTTACAAAAGTTTTTTTTCTTCTTCTTCTTTAAATTTTTTCTATTATTTTTAAGAAAACCTATACTTACTTTATTTTTTAATACAGAACTTATTATGTTTCGTTACTTGCGTAAAGTTATTTATTAATACTGCATTAACTTGCATCGTAAAAAAGTAATAGTTTTCATAGACACAAATTTTTTCAGAGTGTAAGTTATGATGAAAGCAATAAATACTTCTGATTTTATAATAATGTATAATAAGTGAAATGTTGCAAATTTGGAATATAAGTTACATTCATCCTTCAAATAAAGAAGATATCGATTATATTTCTGTTCATTTTTTAAAACAAAAGAACTTTACAAATTTACCTCTATATACAGTATACTTGATATTTTTCAACGTAGTTGGATGGTAAAATTTATTCATTAATAGCTTATTCGAAATACGTATAGTAGTCTGTACACGTATTTACAGGGGAAGTAGTTAGAGTGGCTTTTGTACTCATGAATTTGTAAGATAGTGTTTGTATATATCAGATGTATTATTTATAAATGCTGTATATGGTAATAGAACAGTAGAGTATAATATGTGAAAATTAGTACCGAGAGTGAGTGCGTGTGTATTAGAGAGAGAGAGAGAGAGTATAACAAAGTGCTTAATATACTTAAAATTCTGTTTGATAAAATAATTTGTCTTTTGTTAACGCATAATTTACTTAAACTGAATTAGCAATAAAAGAAAATACTCTGTGTTGAAATTTATAAATTGCTTCATTTTTCTTTTCGTGCATGTTTAAAAATTTTAATAGCTCTTTTTTTTACAAATTAAAATGTTTAGATGAATTTATTTATATTTAAACGTTACAATTTGAAATCTAAATGAAGTTTGTTTCTCTTCTATTATTTTGTAATCATATTTTTAATCAAAAAGCTCTTCCACAAAAGAAAAAAAAAATAGGAAGGAAAAAAAAAAAAAAAAAAAAAAAAAGGAAGTGAGAAGAAAAGTAGATTATCTTGAGTTTTGAGTGCTTTTAATTACATTGATATTGTAAACCATTGCAAAATAAACGTAATAAAGGATGGCTTGAATTAGCTTTGCAATAATAATAATAAATTACAAGAAGAATAATAAAAGTTTTCTTTTCTTCTTTTTTTTTTTACAATTTATATTCAATAAAAATTGCATTCACGTTTAATGTATATGAAATATATTCAATAGCTTTTATAATAAATTGATAGTATTTAAAAATGAGATAGAAATTTAGAGAAAAATATTAATTTCATTTATTTACAGATAGAAATGATCATCTTTCTAGATTTAAAATCTGAATGTGTAAAATGAAAGTTATCAAATAATCAAGTATAGAGTAAAGCTAACTCACACATATACAGTAGATTACACTAATTATAATTCATCTCAAGTATCAGAAACTTAATTAAAAAAGTTTTTAAGTTCTCAATATAATTCTATAGAGTTGAATTATCTGCAGAGAACACTCATATAATGATACAGTGTGGTTTGAAAAATATAGTTTGTATAAATTTTAGCTAAATTAAATTAATAATTAGCGTTAATTATTAATGAAATAAATTAATAACTACACTGCTCAGGTATCTAATTAAAAAGTGTTTTTATGTAATTAAATTTCATTACTAACTCCCTGTTTCATCTACTATAATTATTATCATGAGTTGTTCACCTTTAACGCGACATTCCATAATCATATTACCATCTTAATAGCAATAATCTTTCTCTGTGCAAATAGTAATAATAATAATATATTTTTATCTTCAATTACTTAAAGGCATAGAACACCTCGAACCTCGAAAAAAAAAAAAAAGAGTCTAATATCCTAACATACCTAAATAATTTGGCCGGAGTCATTGATTTCTCATTTATATTCCATTCAAAAAATGACAGATACGGGTTTATGACGTCACAGTTCATTAGTCCACGCGCGTGGTAACAGGTGAGCTTTGACGTCATATACCCGCATGCACCATTTTGTAAATGGAAAATAAATGAAAAATAAATTACTCTGGCTAAATCAACGTTGATTTTTAGGTATGTTAGGATATTTGACACGTTTTTTGTTCAAGGTGTTCTACGCCTTTAAATAATTTTGCAATAAACTCAATTGTAAATGATAATAATATATACATAATACAGTAAAACTATTATAAGAATATGCATTTTTGTAACCTAAAAAAGGTTTATGTGATTAATGGTGAGCTTTTTATTACTGTAAAGAGAAATAAATAAAATTGCTAGTTAATAATATGTACTTTTTATTCTTGTGCTGTTTTTGTATGTTTTCATATGTTTCATTACACACGATCTATGTTACAATTGCAATCGTTTGGTCAAGAAATTTACTAGCTATAATAGTAAATACTATATATATATTTATTTAGACCTGAATTTTTTTTCATATTTAATTTATCATCATCATTATGCACATTCTTTTTTACTTCTATGTAGAGCTTATGAATAGTTTATTGTTGAAAATGATGGACGGAAGGGGTCACTTGGCATGTTATTAAAATATTACCACCATCATCCACCATCGTGCAGAGCATACGGTCTCTGCGGTATGCTAGCTATGTACTGAATAATTCAACTCATAGGGTAAATAAAAAAAAAATAAAAAAAACTTAATATTTTACAAAGAGCTTGAACCAGCAAAACCAATAAAATAAATGGTCTCTGCAGTCCTGGCTATTTTCTGTAGTTCTGTCATTTTTTATATACTTGTTTTTTTATCCACTCAATTGATCATAAATATGAACTTCTATAATATTTTTTACTCATCTTGAAAGTAAAAACACAAGAGTAATGATGAGAAATATTTGTTATATGGCAAGTGGGTGCTATAGAAGCTAAAACAGCTTTATTGGAGCTTTATAAAAACATATAGAACAGCTGTTTTGAGTTTGATAGTATTAGATCTAATAATGATTAATAAGATTTTATCTTTTTATATAATATTATATATAAAAAAACTGTAAAAAACTGTAACAATGAGGTGCAGACACAACTAGTAAAAAATGTCAAGTTTCTTACCACATTGATTGAGTGATATTCGCACCAAGGTGTTTTATTTTATTTATTATTAGTTATTTATTTTTTTGCGGTCCTGTATGCACTGATACATAATTTATCATATTGTTTACACCCTCCATCAATTAAAAAATCGTGGCATTTCATAATACATACTTGTTAGTATAGGCTTGAATACCAGACCTAAAATGTACAAAAAAAAAATGTGTTGACTTGAATACAAAGAATATAAAAACTTCTTTTAATGTTCATATTTTACAACATTTCTCGTTTTCTAGCAATCTAAAACATTCGTATTAAATTTTTTTTAAAAAAATGTAATTTGAGCGCTTTTTTGTATATTTTTGTGTTTTTATCTGTAACGAACAAAAGGCTTCTAAAAATAATTGTATAATGTAATTTAAAGTTTTTAAAGAACTATGCAAAAACCTGAAATATAATCCAATAAATTTAGAATTTTCTATCAATTTCAAAATTGCTGATATGAAATTTAAAAGACAATTATGGTATATAAATCAAAATCGTTGGATGTAAGTAGAATTGTTGATAGCGTTTTGCACATGCAATATGTTTTTTGCAGTGCAAAACTATCATGTGTGTGTGTGTGTGTGTTTTTTCTCCCCGCAAGTGTTGTGGAATGTGTGTTATGGGTGGCTAGGTTTGCTGGTTTTTCCTGAGGCGGCTTTGTACTTGCTTCCTCGCTTGCTGGGGTAATGGATCGTTGAATGTTTGATGAGGTAGCCCACGCGGTTTACCCTACCTTCTATACCTTAGCCACCACACAACGTCGTCAAAACATGGCCATAGATAACTTTATTCCTTATAACCTTTGACATTCCTTTCTGTACACGACGAGCACATAACACACCTTCGTGCTTTTATTTTTTTCTATGTATTTATCATGTGTTGTTTCCGAACATCTGTTGTGGCTTGTTAGTTTACTCATTAATTTATTAAAAAGTACATTTTTCATTAATAAAGTATACTTTCACATAATTTTTATATAAAAGTTTTTATGTTAATCGAAACGCATTTTACTTAAAAAGATAAAAGGGTAGTTTCATCATTATGTGTAAGTATTTAACAATAACTTACAACATGTAAAACATGAAGTATGTACTTCTAAAAGTATATGAATATCTTGTTGTTCCTCGTTTATTATGCACAACTTGGTACATAGTGTACAAAAAAAATATAATATACTATATAGAATTAAGCTGGGATCAGCATCACCTTCAAAATTTGTGGTTCTTAAGAACCATGGTTCCTGAACAGGGCAGTTCTTGAGAACTGGTACTTGGGAGCGGTTTCAATTTTAATTCATTCTTTAGCCATTGTGAATATTACTAAAAATATACTCACTACTCATGAATCCGCATCCTCTGCACTCCTCGGTCAGTGACATTTTTTTCCATCTGGAATGTTTATATACTCAAAATATTTCACTACACTAATTCTGAACCTCCATCGTGATATATGCTTATTTCTCCAACTGATCCACCGACGATGAGTATGAATGAGCATCTATAATAAAATACTGCTTTATTCATGCAGCGCTATCCACACTCTGCACTCACCAGCAATTTTTTTTTCCATCGTGCAAATAATATCAAAAATGGTATATTTGTACCCTTCGTTGCAAGTTTTGCAAAGAAAAGCACAGGTTCTTTAAAACCATTTCTTAAAATATAATAATAATAATAATAATAACCGTTTCTGAGAACCGGCTCTTGAAAGCGGTTCTTAAGAACCTGTTCCTGGTGGTTCTGAGAACAGGAACTGGTTGCGGTTCCAGTCCCTAGAATAAAGTTACTATTTTATGTTTTACATTTTATACATATTCCCAGGTTTCCCATATTTATTGGTTTGGTAGGACAAGAGCCAACCCATGTTTAAGTGCCTTGGTTTTTGTGGGCTTCCAGCTGAATAAAGCTCGCAGAATAGTGTCCTACCGCGCCCAGGAGAGGACGTCACCCCAGAGAGGGTAGGTGGTCTCAAAAAAACATAAAATTAGCACTCAAGCTAATTAGTCACAACGCTGGGTAGTGGCAGGGTGCATGCATCTTGGCCATTGAGGGGTGCATGTTTAAGTCTCTCACATCAATGAAAGTGATGTTAAAAATAACAATAATATAACATTTTTTATCAACTTATTCTTGAATAGTTTTCTATATTCAAATATTATAGGTACACTAAATGCAAATAAACGCAATAAAAAATGTTCCATTTTCGCACCAAGGTAAAATTATATTTTAAATTTAATTGGTTTCTCTTCAAATGATTTTTTCTTGTTTTTAATTTTATTTTTATTATTCATATATACGATTTTGCTGATGACACTATATTGCAATAAATCAATTTATTATTGTTTTTATTAATATAATTATATAGTTTCATTGCATTTTTTTCTTCTCATTATTGGAATAATATTCACATTTTATATTGTGTTTGGTGTGTATACGCTATACTGTTCTTCAATCACTCTATTCATAAATTACAATGAGCATTTTTTAGAGTGTAAAAATAAAAAATAAATAAAAATAAAAACATTGAAAAATGCCAAAAACAGAGAACAGAATTTTCAACACTATTCTCCTTTGCGTGGTTGTATAAATAAAAAATAAAAAACTTTTAATTCATAAAATATTATGTACGTAGAACATGAGCAAATGTTAGAAAATAATTATAAAAGAAGCAATTAAAATGGCAGTGTTGTTACATTGTTTTTTATTTACATTTTATAGTAAGAAATGTAGATTTGAGGGAAAAACGTGGCAGAGATACATTAACATCGGCAGGGAACATCATTTTACATTCAAGCCTCGAGCATCTTTTTGCCTCTCTCTCTCTCTCTCTCTCTCTCTCTCTCTCTCTCTCTCTCTCTCTCATTTGCTCCCTTACTCAGTTACCAACATGTTGCGCCCTAAAGCCGTTGTTACCATCACGTTTTTTCCTAACCCATCTTTCGAACATCTCACGTACTATACTTTTGGTTTCTAAACTTTAGGACTCAACATTGTATAATTATTGAATTTCTAAAGAATAATTAGCATTTAGATCCTCCATCTTTCAAATATATATAATTTTAGAAGGTCCCAAATGCTAATTATTGATTATTGCACAAATATTAATCTTCGAACTCCAGTATAACATATACATTTAATTAAAATTTTGTGTGTTAGTAAACATAAATAAATATTATTTTATATTTAAACTACTGAACAAAATATTTGAAAGCACACACAATTCATTTTATAATAATTTTTCGTAGTTATAAATATATATAACACACAGTTAACATAAAAAAACAAGGAAATTTAATAATGCACTCAACAAACAAACTTTGGTGTTATACATGTAAATAAAGTTATCAATTTTAAAAAGATTTGATTTAAAAATTTGCATAAAATATTAGTATTTGAAAACATAAAAGTTACATTATTGTACGATTATATATTTATTATATATATATATATATATATCACTAATGTACACTCATATTAAGTTGTGTAATAAAATATTTAAATCGATATTGAAATATGTAAATTTTAATTTTAACACTCAAAATTCTCTATATACTAACCACACAGGTATATAAATGTAATATAAAAGCTAACTAAAAACTTTTAACCTATATGTATGTATGTATATATAGCCAAAGTATAAATTTAAAGTATAAAGTTTAAATTTAGAGTTAAATTTGAAAAGTTTTGTATAACGTAGTAAAATAAAGTTTATAGAAATTGTAAGTGATGATGTTAAAAGATTCTTTTAATATATAAAACTTATATTATCTTTTTTTCCATATTAAAAGGTATGTATGTATAATGTAAATTATTCATTAAAATTACGAGAACTTGTTTATTTATCTTTCTTTATAAAGTTTTTCTTTTTCTTCTTCTTCTCATTATAATTCAGTATTTTCAATAAGAAGTTAGAGAAAATTGTAATTCATGTCTTTTTTCAAAGTTGTTGCTTTCTTGATACTCTATTTTGTTTATTACATCTTTTTGTTTGTTTTTTCTTCCACACTGTTTTTTTTTCCTCTTCAAATTGACGTGACATAATAAGTGTCATGTCAAAAAGTGCTAAGGGTAAAGCTCTTCAATTATTAAAGATATTGATTAAAGTATCCTTATAATCTCCTCAAGAACTGACCTCTCTTAATCCATTCAATTACATTTTTCATTAAAGATTTTTCTCTCTTTAGATACGTTATAAAAATAAATACTTTTATTTTTTGTTCTTTTCTGGCAATGAAATGAAAGTTATATTGAATGGTTATGTTATAACTTATAACACGTTTGTTGAATCAAGTGATAAATCGAAAAAAAAAAATCAGTGTGAAAAAGTTGCTGGCGTTGCTCGATTTGTGCTGTGTTTTGTGCGTTATCTCAACGACGCGTGCTTTGCTTGGTTATGAGCCAAGTGAGAGGGAAACGAGCAAAGACGGCAGCTAAGAGGAGGCTAGGGGTAGGTGGTGCGTGGGTGCGTGGGTGTCATATGTGACGTGGACCCACTTGTAGGCGTCTGTCTTCTTACTAACACATAAGGTGGCAGTAACCCCCGACAAGAAAATGCCATTTGCAGAAAAAAAAAAATAATAATAATAGTAATAAAATAAAATAATATGGGAAAAAAAAGAGGTATGCATAATAAAAATACTGAAATAAATACAATGTTAGTATAATTTGAACTTCATTAAAATAACAGATACAAAATTGGTATATTTTTTTAGTTAAATAATCAATTAAAAGAAGTGCTTTGATTTGACATGAAAGAAGACTCTTTTAAATCTTCCTCGATCAAGTAATTAATTTTGTAACTTGTTAAAAAGACAATAAGAAAACAATGGTATTCGTATTTGTTAGATTTTCTTTATATTTCTTTTAATTAGTAACATATAAAAACAAGGTAAGATATAAAAAATAAAAATATAATATGCTTTAGATTAATTTGAACTTTCACATTTGATAATATCATTGTCAAAAAATGTGTTTTTATAGGTCATCCATCATACTTATATTTTGTAAGGAAAAAGAAAGAAACAAAAAAGTAATAAAAAATTCATCGTATTTCAGTTGAGTAGAAAAGAAAAACTTTTTAAAAACTTTACTCATTTTTTGATACTTTTTTGTTCTTTCTTTTATATTAATAAAATACAGAAAAATGTCTTCCAATTCACATACCTTGAAAATTTGAAATTTAAATATTGAATAAATTTTTATTTTAATCTTATTCAGCCAAATCAATGATATTGTTATCTCTCTTGAGATCCGCAAAAAAAAAAAAAAAAAAAAAAAAAAGTTGAACATTTTATTCTTTTCTTTTTTTTTTATTTCTTTTCTAAATGAACGAAGAAAGAGAGAACGAAGCAAGTTGTGCAAACAAGGTGTTAGCCGCAGGGCTCAACAAGACGTAGTCCTAAACTCACAATTCTCTCTCTTTAAAAAAAAATAATAAAAAAAATTTAGTAACAGTGTCATTTTGTAGTAAAAATATAAAAACAAAGGAACATAATGTAAAATGATTACAGATTATTATATAAAAATAAAGTTATATAGTATTTAATATTAGCTTCAAAAATATATATAAAATAAAAATGAGGTAAAATCCTTACATGCACACATTATTAACAAAATCCAGAAATGATCATATTGTTAATAACAAAATGTTGTTTACACATATTTTACTTTGATATTTCCATATCAAGTTTCTATATTGTATTTTACTCATGTGTAAACATATTCTAGAATGAGTATTCAGGATTTATATTAAAAAAAAAAAAAAAAAGTTACCAACAAGTTTTTTATTTTTATTATTATTTTTTTTTTAGATTATGGTAAGTGGGATGAAAACAAATTTATATATCTTAAATAAAATAAAGATAGGTAAATTCTATAATTTGTCATAATTTGAGGTATCCTGTGACAATACTAGAACTAGAGTAATTTAAGATGGCATAACTATTCTAAGGTGGCAGAGAGAGAGAGAGAGAGGAGAGAGAGAGAGAGAGAGAGAGAGAGAGAGAGAGAGAGAGAGAGAGAGTTGAGCTTGCTGCTACCGTGCATTATTGATCTGCAGCCCCATACTAGCAGCACGAGAGTGAGAGAGAAAGAGTACCAGTGGAGCATTTCCCTTTTCTCCTTTGCCCCGGGCCAATTCACAAATCGCCCTTATGACTGCCACACTTAAATTACTCGTTTTCAAAAATCTTCTAAAAAGATTGACATATTCTTAACAATGCTTATAAAACAAACTAAATTTTGAAATTTGAGAAATTAATTTTTATAACAAGGAAAATTGGTAAATATAATTTTAAAAATTTTCATCAGAGAGAGAGAGAGAGAGAGAGAGAGATAATAACAATATATAAATGATTATTTTTACTTCAAATTTTGTATTGATTTTTCTTTAAATTTTATAGTACAGCAAAAAACCAAAATTAATATTTGATTGTTATATACAAAAGGTTACCAAAACAAACATCTGCTACACTAGGATTAATAAAGTAAACTGCACAATGTACACAGAAAATGAGCGTAGAGATTGATTAAATTTTGTTCTCTCTATACATATTATATTATGAAAGATAATTCATGAAAAACAGTATGTAAACAAACTGAATGAAAGACTGATGCGCAAATTACTATCTCTATACTCAATAGACTTCATTATTTCTGTTTCCTTTTAATTTCCGCCTCTCAGCATCCGTTATTACAAACGTAAACTTGTGTAATGTGGGTATTAATTGATCAATAATTACATTATGATAATATTTGACAGTTTATGTTTTATATCAAGTTATATTTTTCTTAATTAAAAGAAAAATAATTGAAACATATATAAAAAAAAAAGCAATTAAATTAAAATATACATTTTACGCACCGAGCGCTTTAACTTTTTGATGATAAAAAACATTATTTAAATATTTGGCAAATTTAATTACTGTTACACAAAGGAAAGAGAAAGAAAGATACAAAGAAAAAAAGTGAAATTTTCTTTAATATTTTTGTGTATTGTATTCTTTTGCCAGTTGAAAATTAAATTTCAAAACGAAAGATATATATACATATAATTTAAAAAGTAAAAGCATATTATGTTAATTTCATAAAAATTCAAACTTTCAACAAACTCACAAAGCTCGAGTTATTTTACAAAGGGGAACGTAATTATGCAACCCGCTTAACTTTACTGACGAAAAAAATGCCTAACATTCAAGGCACACTACAAGCTTGCTAAAATATTCAATTTATTTTAAATTGTTTGCTTTTTCTCCCTCTATATTTATTTTATTTAGTCTTTTAAAACAAAAGATTTTAAATAAAGCTTAAAAATAAACAATATTAATTTAATGATAAATATTATAAATATATTGATTTTTAAAAGTTTTCTTGTATTGTTAAAGAAAAATTTAATTTTTCCTGTAAAAACCTTTTCTGAATTCTTGTTATTAGGAAAATGTTATTTTTTTTTTATATTTTTTTTACTATTATTGTTTAAATATGTATATTTTTTTATTTATATAGGTTTTTTGTTTTACTTGGAGAATGTTATTTTTTATTTTTTTTTTTAAACTAAAAACAACTTGTAATTGCCGAACAAATTAGTAAATAATAGGGTGTAATTTATTGATTGTTTTAGTAAATCGATTTAATTGTTGGTATTATCAACTACAAGACTGAGATAAAGAACTAACTGAATGGTAATTTGTATAGCAGATGGAAGTAGAGAGGGAAAAGAGAAGAGATAACTCTCTCTCTCTCTCTCTCTCTCTCTCTCTCTCTCTCTCTCTCTCTCTCTCTCTCTCTCTCTCTCTCTCTCTCTCTCTCTCTCTCTCTCTCTCTCTCTCTTCTGATTGATGAAGGTGTAATCACAGTGTTGCTGCTTGCCTGTGAGGGCTTCATATTTTGTTTGAACGAGAGTTGGAGAGAGAGAGAGGTTACCCCCTTGTGAGTACTTGCAATAGCGGGAGTATAGAAGAGAGAGAGAGAGAGAAAGAGGTGGCAAAGCAGTAGCAGCACAGGCAGGCGAGAGAGATCGAGCGGGTGAAATCAACTGGTGCCTGGTGAACGCCTGCACAATGCTTGCCCTTGCTGGCTGCCTTTGGCCTGGCCTGGCCTGGCTTGCTTTGCTTGTTCAATAGCTTGCATTGTCATGAAACCTTCTACCAAAGCTTAAATACGTCATCAAAAAACACTTATGAAAATCATAATATTTCTATACGTAAAAAAACCTTACCTATTGCAACTAATTTAAGTAGCTTAATAGCTTTTAAAGACGAAAATGAAATATAAGGTATAGTATATTATTATTGTTGTTGAGGTACCTAAAATTTTGGCATCAATTGAAACAGATATAGTAAGGCAAATATTTTAAGCAGAGATTAACGTAATCCGTGCAAGACATTTGAATATCATTGATATTACAATAAATACTAGTTGATAATATCTTGTATACAAATCATAGCTCGTAATATCTTCATTACATCAGGATTTTTTAATTGAAAACAAGAAAGAAAGAAAATGCAAATTTATGAAAAAAATAACTCAAAATAGAAAGGTTAACTAGAAATTATTGTACTAAATGTATTTTTTTTAATGTATAGTATTACATTTTAGTCACAAATTCATAATTAATTCATTCCCTAAAACGTTGAAATTTTTAATAAGGTAAAAAAACATTGACCTTTATGTCATATAATGTGAAAAGCAAACAATAAAATAAAAAATATATATACATATTAGAGCTATAACAAAAGTAAAATAACAATACAGTTGGTTTATAATTACTGGTTATTGTTTTATTGTGTGTGCTTTGTTAGCACTGTGCAATGATTTTTACTATAAATATTTGATATAATAATATTATTTATATATAGCAATGATATTGTTACTGCTATGGTTGTAATATTATAATAAATGATTTAAATTTTAATATATTTCAATATTGTTCGTCACATGCAATATCCTGTGATAATCAATTTAGTTAATTATTGTTTTATATAAATTCTATTTTGTTATATATAAAAAAATAAAATATGATTTTATAGATTCAGTGAGTAGGAAAAAGAAAAGTAAAAATACAAATCGATTTTTTTTTTTTAAAGTTACGTAGTTTTTAGTATATGATTAATTTTAGAGTTTTTGGATATAAGCTTCAGATAAGTACAGTATCAAGAGTTGGGTTGATTGGATTGCTAGAGAGAGAGAGAGAGAGAGAGAATAGAATCTTTATCATAAGACCAGTCGTTAAGTTTGTGGATGGTTTCGGAACTATATAGTACTTTTAGGTCTAATTTTTTTTTTTCTTACAAAGGCAAAAAGGATTTCCCCAGGGGAGGTCTCTGTTCCAATGAAATTACTTAGCAATAGCTTCAGATGTTAGTCCCCATAATATACAACATGACATATACGTTCTTTATTGCTTCCTTCTTAATTAAATTAAAACAAAATTTATTATTTGACAATGCAATAATTTAACTTATTTTTTAATTAGTAATATTATGAATTTCATCGTTGAAGATTTATATTGACAACATTTCACTACAGTATATTTAAGAACATAAAATACACGAGTGACTGAAAAATAGCTTTTTGACGAAAATTCAATAATAATAATTGGGCGCGTTTGAATAGAACTACGTTAGTTTATTTTTTTTGTATTTTTATTTTCTTTTTCTGTTGATTCAAAGACGAATCTTATTATTTTTTTAATACCCTTTTTTTTTTTTTTTTTTTTTTTGCTTCTTCTGCTATGGTAAAAATTTGTTCATTTTTATTTCAAAGGTGACCCAAATAATTTTTTTTTAAGTTTTGTTTATGCTGCCTCCTGTATCATGGGTTGACAGCAAGTCAACTTTTATTTAATTAAAATTCAGAATTTCGTAGACAAAATTCATTTAGAAATTGTTTTATTTTATTTATATAAATATTTTAATAAATAATAAATATTTATTGAGCAAAAGAAATTAAACAGACATGAAAACAGTCAAAGTCACAAACATAGAGAGTTGCCCAAAAGAATAATTAAAAAGGCTAATCCCATCTGGTTTACATCAATAATTACAAATGTATTATATAAAATATTAGCATTATCCTTAGTTATTGCGAGATGGACAACACATAAAGTACGGTTGCCATGAGGTACGTGACTCGTATTATTCCCGAGTATCAGGTAAACAAACTTACGTGAGGAAATCATATTCAGGAACTTAAACCTATAAACCAAGAGAGTCGATTTGATACAATGATACCCACTGGATTAGCAAGGCATGATCCAACTTACTCTGTTACTTAAGTATTGTTTACCCATTATTCTTTCTTTCTAACAATAAGCTCTTCCTTTCCACACTCTCCGAATGTAATATCTGATAATCTGGACAACCAACGAATGATGATTATAATCCAATCAAACTCTCTGTTGAATCTTTGAGTTATGCTTAATCCCCAACAACCCTAGTAATATGATACTCTTGAAGAGTCACCAACGTGCCTCAAAGTGGCAGGTATACTTATGATAAATTGAAAATATTTGTTGTATACGCTTTGTATGAAGTCTGTAGTGCTAATTTACGTAATCCTCCTCCCCCTCTCTCGTACATAAAGCCTCAATCAACTTTTCCTACATTGACTTCTATATAATACTGTTACATATTGACATAAGGAAAATATTTGGATTTTAGTAGTACATTAGACATAACTATCAGATTTTTTTGTCTGTATTAAAGGATTATAAATACATGCAAAATAACTAATAAATAAGTAAAGAAATGGCTTTCTAAAATTTAAACACAAGAAATAGTCTCAAATAATTATTAGAGCAAGTAATAACGTAGAAGAAAACAAAACTAAGGGTAATTTCACTATATATTTCGAAAGAGAGTATCTTCCTATATGTGTGTTTTTCTAAATTTTAATTTCATTAAGTATTTTAATATTACTTTTAAAAATTGCAATATAACGTCACAGTTGGTAACTTTTGCGTGCACTATCATGCAAAAGTCACCCATCGTAACATCGTATCACTTATAATATAATATAATTTTAAAAATTTGATTAAAAATACTTAATGTTAATGAACTTCACAAATTAAAACCATACATCAATCGATTCTATCTCTTATACATCTATGCTCTTTTTGAGAATATAAAATAAAGAAATGCTTGGTCTTCCTCCACATGATGATTTAAAACTAACAAAGTTCAACACACATTTTAGACAAACGTTGAAGGAGAGAGAGAGACAGAGAGAGAGAGAGAGAGAGAGAGAGAGAGAGAGAGAGAGAGAGAGAGAGAGAGAGAGAGAGAGAGAGAGAGAGAGAGATGCTTCAAAATTCCGTGGCATTTTTAAATACATCCATTCTACAAAATATCAAATAATAAAAGCACATGAAGCATCTATGGACTTCATTGTTGGTTAACATAAATTAAATTTTACCATTTTTAATTTCTTTATTATTATTATTTTTTAATTTTTTTATAATTTTTTTTTTTTTTTTTTTTTTTTTGCATAATTCAGTTTTTTTAATGCATTATTGCTTCTACTAAGCTCTTAGCCTTAAGATTTAACCATGTAAGTAATATGTTAACTCTCTTCTGTCTTTCATGTGTTGGTTCAGAGATAGTCAGATCGAGACAGTTGCCCTGATTGCCTATCTGTATTGCAATAAAGATATTTTAAATAATTTATTATGCTAAAATAATTATAAAGTGAGAAGTAAAATTTTAGAAATAATTATTTAGTTTTCAATTTAGTTTTTAATTTATTCTCACTAATTTTTGTATTTTTGATTCTTTTTTATGCTCATCAAATCTGGTATAGTAAATTAAATTAAGAACTAATTTAAAAAAAAAAAAGTATATATATATATATATATATATATATATATATATATATATATATATATATATATATATATAAACAATAATAACAATAATCCTGTGTTATTAACATAAGTGAACAAGCCGATAAGGTAAATACCTTGACTTGTAAATTGTAAACAATTTTTTGTTAAATAAAAAATAAATAAATAAAAACAAACTAACAAAATGGTATATTAATTTTTATTATAGCTCTGTATAATTAAATAATATAAAAGAAGTTCACAAAGTTGAAGATTGAAGAAAGATATGACAGATTTAAGATGTTAATACTCTATTCAAAAAGACGTGTGGCAAAAGATATTATAGATGGAGCGAAATGAAAATTGTATAATATACATATATATATATAAAACTACCTTATAAAAGTAAGATTTGCTGAGTTTTTATAAGACATCTTTTAATGTGAATCATATGACATATGAAAGAGTAAAAGTGACGTCACACATAATATATAAGAAACTCATGTCAATAATTCATCATATCTACTGGTCTGTCAAAGGTTTCTCTTTTGCAGTTATATTTCCAGTCAATATAAGTCTGATTCGTCGTCATATCTTCAATTATCTACCATATTCTAGCCAATACAAACTAACTTCAAAAGAAAAATACTTTGATTGTGTATAAAAGTCAGAGATGATAATAAATTTATAGTTTTACTACAAGACAAAAGAAAAAAACCAATAAAGTTTTTTTTATTTAAGGAAAAAAGAAAACAAATGACAAATGATTTCGTAGAATATGGTTATTAAAAACATATTAAACAAAAGCTTTTCTTTAAATATAAACATCAAAGAATACATAACAGTAATAACTTTTTGTTTTAATATAGATTATTAATAAAAAAAATTATATAAAAAATTATATCGAGTAAGTAAATAATAAAATAGTTTTTTAAATCCAGTTTTATAAACGTCTATACTGATGTTGCTGTGAGCAATCAACGTAAATTGAATAACTTATTTTCACTGCTTAATTTACATTCGCATCATCAGAAATTTGCATGTAATCTTATTTTAGATATATAGAAGAGAGAAAATTGAATTACCATTTAAAATATAAAACATTATTGTAAAATGCTTATTTTTTGTTATAAGGGACTTTAAAAGTTTAAAACTATATTTATTTCAAGTAAAATTTAATCAATTTTTGAGTATATAATTTACTTCTAATATACGAGTATATTATTAAGTATTCAAGTATAAACGGTTCTGTTTAATAAATATAAGCTATTAATCAATATCATTTTAATTAATAATATAATTAAGAGTCTTATACAAAAGTGATTAAATTTAAACCACGTATTATATGTAACATAATTTTACAACGCAAATGAAATAAAAAATAATAAAAGTATAAAAATTTCCACTTTTATTATTATTTTTTAATCCATACCTTGTCACTCAAACTTAAATTTAATTCTAGATATTTGTTTTAAAAATCAGTAACCATATAAAAGCTCTACTCATGTGTCAAATAATTAAATTTTATTAACATTTGTGATATATTTTGAAATAAAATAAAATTACAATTATTGTTAATATTTTTTTCTAAAAAAAAAAAAGAAAAAAGTGTGTATGTGATTGTTCGACAATATTTAACCAGAAAGAAGAATGTGATGTTGTTTTCCCTACAGCACTTTACCACATTGGTGTATAAATTGATCGATCTTTTGCAGTAAACAGCACAACTAACTCCACAGTTCCAACGTCCCATCTCTCTCTCTCTCTCGCTCGTAATTCCTCACAACTCTCTCAAACAGACAAAGAATCTCGCTCACTATTTCTCTCTCTTTCTCTATCTTATGTATGTGAGGTTTACAAACGTTTTGTATGCTCTTAGCTTATGAATTAAACACGTACTTTTTTAACTGCACACAAGAAAAGCAAGGAAAGAGGATGTGGAAACAAAAAGAAAAAGAATCGAGTTCTTATGAAAATTACGAAGCACCTTTCATTGTCTTCTCTCTCTCTCTCTCTCTCTCTCTCTCTCTCTCTCTCTCTCTCTCTCTCTCTCTCTCTCTCTGTCCTTCTCCTCCTATCCTGCGTCTTACTGGCTTTTCATTTTTTTTTTTTTTTTTTTACCTAATGAAAGAATCATTGATTTCAGTTTTTCCCATTTCAATTTAGTTTAAATATACATACATGTGACACACAAGTTGAAATATTACCTCACTTTTTACTAACGCTTTATAATATTACACTATAATCGCTATAGTGCCTGTAAAAGATCATAGAACTTTAACGAGTACAGTTGTTACAAAGTTAACTTTTCTAAGCTTTGAACTTCCATTTTGCAAGCTACATTTTATGTTAAAAAAAAAAAGAGTCACAAAGAGTATCAGAAACATTTATATCTGCACCTTCACATGGATACTTTGAATTAGAAAACTTTTTTATTCAAGTATTCTATGTTGTAATAATAAACTTTATTCATACATTACCTGTACATGCAATACAAAGTATATAATGTTGCATAGCTTATTTTTGCATTGCATTAAAATAAATATAGCTTTGCAAAGAAAACTTCAAAAGTACACAGAATTGTAGTTGTTGTTTTTTTCTTGTTTTTTTAACTGTATTTATTATTTTATTACTTTTGCTTGGAACTAATTGTTATTTGTTATATAGTATTTTTTTTTTACTTGCCATTGATTTTGTTTACGAATAAAATATGTTAATCCATGGCTAAAGAAAATTTAATCCTGTGTCATTTTTTCTTTTTACTTAATATTGAAATTTGCTTCAAACGTGGTTTATAAATCATTTTTTAATAACTATATAATTTTTATTTTTACTTCGTGTGCTGTGCATGAACAAAAAAAATCAAAACACAAGAGAGTTGAATACAGTAATGAATTATTTATATTTAGACACAAACAAAATTGGATTGATGGGGAATGATGTTTTTGTTCTCTATAACACAAAACAGTGTATGTGTTGTGACAAAGGAGTCAAAAATAGCCTTTCTGTATTCACCTACCCCTTTCCATTACGATGATTTTTATCGTCGATTCTTCAACCCTCCCTTTTCTATAACATGACAAATTTAAACATCTTCTTTTTCTCTGCCTTTTTCAAAATTAATCAATATTTTACACTTATCTTCTCGAAAATTTGTCCTTTCTCTCTCTCTTTCTTACATTCACTATTTAAATTTTCTCAAAACGCTTTCTACGTTTTCCTTAATTTGATTGGCACTACTGAAGCGACGAAAGAAGAGAGAGAGAGAGAGAGAGAGAGAGAGAGAGAGAGAGAGAGAGAGAGAGAGAGAGAGAGAGAGAGAGAGAGAGAGAAATTCGTTTTACTTAATATAAGTTATTCTTCTACAGCTTATTATTGATACTTTAAATAATTTATCAACCAAAATATATAAACGGAGTAATAATAAAAAATTTGTTTTCCTTAAAAAATAAAAATAAAAATTTTTAAATTTAGAAATACTTAAAAATAAAGTGTGTAAAAAAATTATAATGACTTGTAGCGCTCAAAGCGTATACAATATTACTTTACTTTATTACAAAATGTACGTACATGACTTGTTAAAAGTGAGAGATATATATAATACAACATAGAATCGTGTTATAATAGCAAGAGAGTTCGTAGTCATGTTCAACAAATTTTATTTCACTCTTGTGTTAATAAAATTTATTTTCTCATCATGAAGTAGTTCTCAACCTAGAATCACAGCGTACAAAATTACCATACAAACTTCACTTTATGTTATGCTAATAGAAATAACGAGAAATAGAGAAATATATATATTTTTTACGTATTTTCTAATATTAAATTTAAGCATTTTTTTTTTCTTCTTCATAAAAAAAAGTAGAAGAAGTAAAGTAAAAGGGTGTGATAAAAGTTGAAAATATAAAATAATGACCAATTTGTTCCTAAGTGAGCTCTATGTAACTATTTTATTTTTTAAATCCCTGTAGAGACTATCCTATAAAACTGATGGTCATTAAAAAGAATCTATATCCTACAGTATGTAGGTATTTAGTTAAGTTTTGTCGTATATAAAAAGAACGGTATAAAAAAAATCGTAGCATTTTTTTTTTTTTTTTTTTTTGAAAATAATTTAAAAGAGATGATGTTATGGTATTGTATTTGATGTAATAAAAGTTGTAAATTTAATATTTTTAAAGAGCTTTTTCTCCTGAGACTTTTTTTTATTTTTTATTATCATATATGTTGGAGATAAGATTAAAGAAAGTTTTTTAAGAGCTTTCTTTTTTTTTTAATATTTATTTTTTCTTGAAGAAGATGTAATTTATAAAAATAAAAAATCAATAACATAGAATACACCTCCTAACCTTTTCAAAAATAGCGTTTTTACTTTACAGATACTCTTACTTAGTATTATTTCTGAAGCTTTTGTATTTATTTGAATTCTCTCAATAAAGATTTACAACTCTGAAAATTTTACTTTTTGCTTTATGTTTTGTTTTTTTATATGGGGAAAAAATAGAACTAGTAATACACTAAAACATATGAAAATCTTATGATAGTTTAAAATTGATATTGATTTACCGAGGAAAACAAATGGGATTTAACCTACAAGTTGAAACGTGTAGTTAAACCTTAATTAATGGCTGTAAGCTGCAACCTCTAGTTAAACTCTAGTTATCTTTTTTCAATTGTTGCAACAGTCAAAATAACAACTTAACTACGGTTTAACTAGTTAGTTAGCGTTGCAGATTACGGGGGTTAAGATTTTCATTAGTATTGTTGGAACATTGAAAATTAAAATAATCAAAGATAACTAAGGTTTAACAAGCGATTCATATTGCATCTTGCGACGGTAAACCGCTACCTTTCAATCCTTTGTACCAACTTTGTACCTGTTTCTTTTACATCCTTTCATCCCTCAAAGGGTAGATCAGGGCTACTTTCTGTCACTGCTGACGGTCCTCTCGAATACGGGGAAGACATACAGTAAAAACTAAGACTACAATTATAATAATATTATCAAGCTATTAGACTTCTTGACAAATAATATTTCCGTGGCCAAGCTCAATACACTATACATGCTCACGGCTGCATAATCAGATGATTTAGCCAATTTTACCTGAAAAAGAAGAGAAGAAAAGGAAGAAAAAATAAATACTTTTAAATTATTGCTTTTTTAATAAAATTAAATAGTAGTTAAAGGAATAGACCAGAGAAAAACATGAGCATTTATATCACAAAACACTTGATGGAATTTACATAAATAACATTAATTAGTTTGTCTCAAAACCCAACTGTAGCCCCATAGCAGTGATCAGAATATTCGATTTATGCAACCCGCACAACATTTTCATACTAATTTTGCATGTTTCTGACGTCATAAAGATGAATTTTCACGCCAATTGCATACTTTACAGTTTTTTCACGCTCTCTTGTGGGGTTACATTAGCATTCTGGTAAAAATTGTCATCACTTTTGAAGATCCCATTTTGTGTTTATTCATTAAAAAGTACGTGTTGTTTTATGTGGTCTATGGCTTTAAGTTCAAACTGCGTTGATAATATTTATAATATTTTTTAGTATGAATAAATAAAATATTTCTATTTCAGTTATTAAATCAGCCTACGGTATTTAACATATTTATACAGTCCGGTATTGAACATATCTGGTATTAGTTAAATTCATATAGTTTACGTATTATACAAATAAAAGCTATTTTAATGAATTTTTAATAATTAACAAAAAAAAAAAAAAAAAAAAAAAAAATGGTAATTGAATTCTATGTATATTTTTTCACAATAGAATATTATTTTAATTCTATGAAACTTATAATTTATAGTATGGATAGGGAGAATAAGGGTCAATTTACATTACAAAATGTGTGCTGCCAAAAACTTGACAAATATTTGCATCATTCTCCCGGGTTGACCACTATGCAAAGAGATATGTATGCTAGCTTAAATAAAGGAGCACGGACCAGTTAATCAAGTTTTATTTCTCTCTAGTGGCAAGCAATCATACGTATAATTAATATTGCGCTAGAGACTCCATGAATATTTATTGTATAGTTAGGGTTTATTAGAAACTATTTCAATGATACTTTATTTACAAAGATTTCATATATATATATATATATATATATATATATATATATATATATATATATATATATATATATTATACTCTCTCCATAAATCTGTAAATATCCGACTATATATATAAATGTGGTATTCAATACTAATAAACTGAACTACTGGTATATATACGCTTTGGAAATAGCGTTCGCAGTATACGTATATGATAAGGAAAGCTATTGTTAAAATATCATAGTAGTTTATTTGAATTGTAGCCTGTTGCTTTTATTACTTCCTTTAAATAATGTTATGTAATTTATATTTAGCAATATATAGTTCAGTGTGCTTTAACAACTTCTATATAATGATAGTGGCTTATTTTGATGTTATTTACACATTTAAAAATTACTTAAATATTTTTATCTCTATTAAAAAGCACTAACTTAAGTGATAAAGATTGTGTTTTTCTTTTGAATCTTAATTAAAATATATAATTTAAATGATCTATTAGTGTAAACTATTACAAAATTATTTTTAAACACTTAAGCTATACTCGGAGAGAAAAAAAAGGCATCAGCAGGAATAAGTCATAAAATAATAAAAGCATATCGCTTTTTATTCATGTTACTTTTTTAACAAAAGCACAATGTAAGATCTAAAAAAAAAAAAAAAAAAAAAAAAAAAAAACTAAAGCTTGGAAATATGGCGTGAATGTAATTAACGTTGAGTGTAACAATACAAAAATCAGTCATGCAGAGTGAAATAACAATTAAAAATATATACATGTAAAAATGCTTTTTGATTCATTATTTTGTGTTTGTTTGTTGTTGTTACAGTAAGTTGCGGTTCTGAAGGCGTGCTGGCTGCACTACTAGAGGCAGTCACCACTCAGGAAGCTCTCGTGACCTCACTGCCCGGTGTCCTTTGTGATACCGCGTCACGTCTTGCCTCTCTCAAAGACCACCGTATCGTCACGTGGAGCTGTCCACATGTCACGGTAAACATTCTTTTTCTTTATTCAATTTAATTAAAATGTCACGTCAGAAATAAGATATTTTTACTTTTATTTAACTTCTACTTTATTTTTGAAAAGGAAATAGATCAAATTAAAAAATACAATATATAATTGAAATTCAATAAAACACTTCAACTATACAATTAAGATAATATTCATTTTTCTATAAGCCAAATTCCATAATATTTTTACTTTCCTATGCTATGAATAAAATAAAGTAGTGATTGAAATGTAACCAATAAAATCACAACACTTGAATATTTGAATAGTTTAAAACAAAAATATAATATTTATTATATTTTTTGTTAGTAGCTTTATTTTTGTCTGATAAAAGTTAAATACTAAGATCTAAATAGTATGCAGCTATATAATAGAATATGGCTCTATTTTTAAATAATATTTTACATATTATAAAATGATTAAATTCGTTAAATTCTTAGAATTTTTAATAACGCATAAAATATTTTGGTTAGATAGATTTTCTAACTTTTAAATCCATTAAAGATTTTTATTAAATTCCACTGGATCAGAGTAGAGCCTATCTTTATATATATTATATATATATTCTTTGAACAAAAAAAAAAAAAAAAAAAAAATGGTAAAGGGAAGGAGGAAACCCTAAAGTAGCTTTTCTGTAGCACAAAAAAGTTCTTTTTCATTCAAGAAACTCCAGACTTAGACACAATTACATAAAGCTTACGTGTTCATAAAGAACCCAACACCCTCTAGAAAAAGAAGGAAAATAAAATTCTTCTTTTTCTTCTTCTTCTTTTTTTTTCCCAAAAAGAAAAACCAGAATATATTTTTAGTTTTTACATTATTATGGAAGATTTTTTATTAAAAAAAAATTGTTACTGCTAGCAATTTTTAAGTAGCTTAATATATAAAATAGTAAAAATAACAACAATTTTACTTTAATATCTAGTTCTATATAAGAAAAAATAAATACAGATTTTAAGATACTCGAGAGAGTATAATTTATATTACGTAGCTAATATGAATTTTACAAGCATTATATTTTACACTCATATATATATATATATATATATATATATATATATATATATATATATATATGTGTGTGTGTGTGTGTGTGTGTGTGTGTGTGTGTGTGTGTGTGTGTGTGTGTGTGTGTGTGTGTGTGTGTGTGTGTGTGTGTGTGTGTGTGTGTGTGTGTGTGTGTGTGTGTGTGTGTGTGTGTGTGTGGTGTTACATCTCTTTTATAATACATACAACCTTTTACTTAAAAACATAAACTAGACCATATATATGAGGAGACGACTAGAAGAACGTGGTTTGCCACGAAAAAGTACACCAATAAAAAAATAAACTTCTTATACAGAGCTCATGACCCTGGTGACTTACAGAAGAGACAGAGAGAGAGACAGAGAAGGTCAAAGTTAATAATGAAAAACTAGAGTTACTAAACAAATTTAACGCACTGTAGTTCTCTCTTCTCTTTCGCTTTTTTTATATCCTCCCACAATTCAGTTATTGTTAAATGTAACTGAATTACGTGAATAAAAAATTAAACCTTCTTTTTACTTTTTAATCTACTTTGTAAATATTGAAGCTTTCAACTAAAATTAAATAAAAAAGGAAATTTGTTTTATTTATAAAATAATAATAATAACAAACTTATTAAAAAAAACGTTTTTGTGGATATCTACAGTATAATGATTGCTGATAGGTATTATAACTTTTTAATGAATGTTTTAAAAATTTAATTACTTAATTTATGATGTTTTTTTCTTCTTCTAAGATTGAGCAAACACTTAAATATTGTGCGTCATTTTTTTAATTAATAATTTTGCAATTATTTTTCAATTTGTCTTAAATTTTATTTGCTTTTTATTATTATTTAAAAACATATATTAAAGCTAAATTTACTTCTTCTTTTTTTTTTTTTTTTTTTGAATGGGCTGTATTTATTATAGCAATACTGAGACTGCGCGTGTAAAAAAATCGAAAAAAATACACTTGACAATACGAACGTGATTTTGGTTTATAGCATTCAACTTGTAAAATATTATAACAAT
Organism: Ecdyonurus torrentis; assembly: GCA_949318235.1. NCBI lineage: Eukaryota > Metazoa > Arthropoda > Insecta > Ephemeroptera > Heptageniidae > Ecdyonurus > Ecdyonurus torrentis. Next base: position 33,368,147 of record OX439131.1, on the reverse strand, counting down.
CTGTAAAAATTGTTTCACGTTATTTTGCACGAGAAAATTTTGTTCATGAAAAATCATAAACTTTGGTATTGTCAAAGTGCCAAATTCAGAGTTTGTTTGTGTAAATTGTTTGTAAGTGAACCAATTTCTCATCGAATGTTGATCACCCAGTAATTGCATCTAAAAACCCAATATTTTATTTTTTATGTTACAGAGTTCGCGGCAATTTATCAGCTTGGTTCCCAGCCTTACTGCACGGACCCTTGCTCTTGTTCAACTTCACAAATTCTTCCGCTGGAAACAAGCTGCCATCATTGTGGCAGGTACTATAATGTTTATTTATATATCTCATTATCTATACATACATAATGTTAAATTAGCACTACTTCATTTAACAATTCTAAATGCATAAAAAGTTTTTGTAAAATATTTAAATTTAATTCTGTGCTTTTATAGCAGCAGTGCATCTACAAAATTTTATCGATTTGATGTAATCACACTTTCATCTTAGAAAATACGAAGTATCAGTATCGGATAGAACTAAAAGTGATCCCCAATGATGTTTTTCCCCCCTATAAAAAGTGTGGTACGAAATCGATGAAATTTGGTACGTGCCATGGTACATTGACAAAAAATATATGTATAAAATGTGCTGAAAATATAAAGAAAATTCAACTCGTGGTTTCTTAGAGTTTCTTAAAGGTTTTGCCTCTATATATTGAAATTTATACACAACTTCCTAAAAAAAAAAGGCTGTCATTAAAATATTAAAAATTCATTTTAATATAATCTGAAAAGTTTCACTGTTTTGTTATAAAAAGTTGCTTTGAAATGAAAAAAGTTTGTAAAGGGGAAGTACAGTTCACTGTCAGTGAATTCAAATCTCGTTAACGATTGATTGTGCAGTAATGGAAAACATAGTTGGAAATTGCTACAGTATTGGATTAGAGTTACATTTGAAATGTAAAGTGCTACAATATACTTTTTTTATATTCTGAACTGCTAGCTATATATATAAAAAAAAAAGGTTTTTCAAAATTAAATTACAATACTTGTTGTATATTACTTCCACACATAAAAAAAGGAAGAGAAAGAGAGACTAGAGAGAGAGAGAGAGGAGAGAGAGAGAATACATTTTTTTAACACGTTTCCATTCAAGGAACGAATAAGATCTTTGATTTGTTTTGCAGATTTGATAAAAACTGTGTTTTTTTAAAATACTTAATATGTATATTTTTATTATTTTACTTAACAATATGTCAGGTATTTTCCTTTCCTTTCCTTTCCTTCCATTTTTTTTTTTTTTTTTTTTTTTTTTTGCTCTCTTTCTTATAATTTGTTATCAATCAAATGTACAACGTTAAGTCAGTTTTCTTGACATATTCTATGTATTTAACAAAAGATTTTTTTTTCACAAAAGCATATTTATTTTTTTATGTATATATTCAATTAAAGCACCAGTGCGTGAAGTAGTGGTATAAAAAAGAAGAGAAGGGATGCAACACATGTTGGGTGCATATATCTGTGTAATATTGAGCTACTAACTGTGCAGAGAGTCCCGAGTGGTGGCGACCACTTTCTCACCAGTTGGACGTGATGTTGAGGCGCGCAGGCGTCATGGTGAGACACCACTGGCAATTGGGTACGCAGCTCTTCAATCCTCATAGCCTAATCCGTGCCCTGCAGAATACACACTCAAATGGTAAATAATAATAATTCTCATTCTCTCCCCCTGCCTTTTATTTTACTGTAATCGTACTTTAAAAAAAAATATTGATGGGTGACATTTTATTTTATTAAGCTACAGTTTTTCAAAGTGCATCAAAATAATAAGTTTGAAGGGTTAACTTTTTTTTTTTTTTTTTTTTTTTTTTTTTGAAAATAATGTTAAAAATTTATTAACTAACAAATAAACTTTAATGTTTTTAAAGGGAAAATGTTATTTTGTTTTCTTCTTTAACTGGAACTTTAAAATTAATGACGTAGAGTTTATTTAAAAATGGAAGTATTTTTTTATACGTGCTGATATACGTTATTTAATATATATATATATATATTTATATATATATATATATATATATATATATATATATATATATATATATATATATATATATATATATATATATATATTCCGGCCGTTGTCTTTCCTTTTAACTGTTTGGCTTTATTTGTATTTATATGATTCGTTTCAGATGGTGTTATAGTGCAGGATAAATATTTTCAAATATTTATATATCGATACAAATATCGCCATCTCGTGGAGTCAGAACTACACTTATGTGTAGTAAGGAAAACTATATCATTTGAAGTTTATATATATATATATATATATATATATATATATATATATATATATATATATATATACTTCTCTATGTATAGAGAAAGTCAGTATATTAAATTGTAGTAATTTTTGTTTTAATTGACATCATTAATAAAATAAGATCCCTTACTTTATAAACTAGATTAACAAGATGAAATATTGAGGTCATTTTACCTCAGAGCACGGTGCAATAATATATCACGTAAGTCTTAACGTTCATTATTTTGTTTTCAGTGATTTTGGTTTGTGTGCCGAGTGACTCGGCGCTCTTCTCCGCCCTGATAACGGCCCTAGACACAGTCGGGCTAAACTCTCTGGGCTCACCCGTGATTATCGCCTTCGCTAATGAATTTGTACTGACCGTGCCTCACTTCTCATTGCCTCCTGCACTATCCAAACTCTCTAGTGATACTTTGCAAGCCCTGCTCTTCATGGCTGCAATAGACAAGTCACAGGTGTGTTATATATATTTTTTGTATTTGCATATGATTAAATACTTTAATTTAAGTATTTTTAGGGTGAATTTAAAAGTTTTAAAATATTATTGTCCTAAACATTATGAATCTATTTATGATCAATTATGTAATGGTGAATCAGTATTTTTTCCTGTCATTTATTTGTTTTATTTATTTTTATTAACTGTTTTTATTATTAGTTTTTACTTTACTTAAATTTGAAATCACACTTAAAGAATTCAAGAGAAAAATCAAATAAATAGAAATATCCGATAGCAATAGTTTATGAATAAAGTATACAGTAGATTGAACATAAAAATAAACAACTCTTTGTCGAACACAGAACACACGCGACGTGACTTCATCAATCGAGAATTCCAACACGACTTCTCGTATTTCTTCTCTCGTGTACGAAGCGACGTCACTGCTACTTGCCTCACACGGTGCCCAGGGCGAGTTTCAATTCCGCGGCTCTGCTGGACAGCGCGTGGAGTTGGAGCAGTGGCACCGGCGCACAGACTTCTTGCTGCTCCAGAGACGTGCTGACACGGGGAGCACCTGGACACCCGCCGTGTCACTGCGTCCTGCTTTGCCTAGAGCGGAGATCTCCGTGCTACACGCCACGCTCAAGTGGTCAGCAGCTTGGCACCCGCACGAGGAGTGCGAGACTGAAGATGAATGTCATGACGTCTGGGGTGGTGAGCCAAACATATAACTACCACAGTTTCAGTTGAGGTTTTATTATCAAAGTTCATTCTTCATATGTATTAAGGTACCATCAAGCAACTTTATTTAAAATTACATCACGTTATAAAGTACTACTGATAATTCATCAATATTTCATAGTAACAAAATACCACCATTAGTAAGCGCCTGCCAGTTTGGTAGCTATGCAACCTGGCGAGCATATCAGACCAACTGGTTGCCTATAGATTAGCACATACCAAAGCTTTCTTTTTGGATTCACCTGATCTCAATTATGTGTACATACATATTTTGTTTTTGATAATAAAACCTTTATGAAACTGAACGCAGATAAAAACAACAACAAATAAACAAATAATAGACTCAATTTCAAAGGGTTTAATTGTTTACATTCATACATAATACATATTAGACAAATCTTAAAAAATAATTTACGATTTTGTTAATGCTGACGCTGACTAATTATTAAAATAAAGGGTTTGATTTAACCCAAATACAGTCATCATTGTTATAATACATATTATGCTTCATTATCGGAGGTCAGTATATTTAGCTAACAAGAGTAATTGTATCAATAAAACCCTTTGAAATTGAAAATTTCAAAGTATAACTTTGTTCAAAGGAATAAAACAATTCAAACTTAATTATTTAGCTATATTTACTTTAATCAAAATATTAAATTTAACCTTTAGTAATAATATGTGTTGAAATTGCAAGAAGTGTATATATACTATATATATATATATATATATATATATATATATATATATATATATATATATATATATCATATATATATATATATATATATATATATATATATATATATATATATATATATATATATATATATGCACGCACACACATACGAGTTTTATTAGCAACAAGGGTATTCAATTATAAAAGTTATGTTATATTTCTCACTCGAATGATGAACAAACTGGATATAGCGTGGGAGAATAAAAAAGATAATTCCCACTGACCAGAGCAGATGTTACTCCAAGAGCAAACATACAGCTTTTTGCTATGCAATTTAGAGTTGAACTTTATTCTTGCTTGTATGTGTGTTTAGATGGAGGATTTCATTTGCTACACGTGCTACTCATTGTTGTAGGAGCTCTCACCATTGTTGGAATCTCCATTGCTGCCGTCATTATTATCAGGTGACAGATTTTATAATTATTTTTGTAATTAGTGCAATGTATAACGTCATTTGCTTACAAACTTTAATATTTTTACTAGGTCAACAAAGTGCATCATTTATTTTAATTATAAAGTTAAATTTAATATAACAATTATAATATAATGTTACTCTAATGTAGATTTTATGTAGTTTTATAACACAATAATAATAAACTTTTAACTTATTATATTTTTTGCATGTAAACCATTTCTTCTTCTCTTTTTTTTTAACTTTTTTTATTATTTTTATTAAAAACTTTTATTTTTAATTTTTTTTATTCTTTATAATATAAAATCTTACAATATTTATATCAGTTGTACGCTAAAAATAATATATTTGTCTTAAACAGTACTTTTGTTTCATTTCTTTTAATAATTTATTAATATTAAAATTACGTTTTATTTTATTTTTTACAGGAGACAATTACTGAAGAAAAGAATGTCTAAGGGACCCAATAAGATTATTTTGACGCCCTCTGATTTTGTTTTTCCACAAATAGGAGATAACAGAAGGGTAAGATTATGTTTAACAATATTTCAATGAAGTTTCATTTTATATTTAAAAATTATCTCCCCTTTTCAAACAAATAGATTTAATATTGAATAAATACCAAGGTTTATAATAAACCTTGAATAGATACAATTTAAAAAATTAAGTTATTAGCTTAGTATGGTAGATTTATATGAATGTTACTGAATGTATAATCGTGATGTGATTTCCAATGTCTAGGTGGACGCTGGTATTGAGGCGATGTTGTGCTGTTGGCTGCAACATTTGCAGGAGTTTGGAGCACCTGATATCTCAGCTGACAGACCAGACCTGCTTCAGGGTTCCGTCCCTTCACTGAGGGGTGCAGCTGCAGGATTGCCGTCCCCAGCTTCCGCACCTGCATGCGGTAGTCAGGCTAGTTTACGTGTGCAAAACCCTGTGGATCGAAGAGCTAGGTACAACGTAAGTACATTAAGTTATATATCTCAACACTATATATAATATATCATAGATCAATAATAATATTTGTATTGCTTGCTTTCAGGGAGACCTCGTGCAATTGAAGGAATTGCCACATGCAGGAGGATTTGAATTGAAAAGTAAAGCTCTCGATGTTCTAGTTACGGTAAGAGCAAATATATTTTAATTTTTGTCCTGTGATAATAAAGTTTCAAATAGAAATTAAAAGAGAAGCTAGTTTTTCAATGAAGACTGATGTGAACCAAATTCCTCCTAATGTACGTGCTTTATTCTAATGAAAAAAATAATAATATCATTTACAAATAATGAAATAAAAATCTGTTAGTATGTTTGTTTTTTAATAATAACGTTAAACTCTCTCTCTCTCTCTCTCTCTCTCTCTCTCTCTCTCTCTCGTGTATAATAGTTTTTTTTAATTTGAGATAATGTTTAATACGTGATAATTCGTTTATATTTAGCTGCACGGGCTGCGGCACGAGAACTTGGCTCCATTGGTTGGATGTTTGGCTGAGCCGAGCAGACCTTGCCTCGTCACAGAGTGGGCAAGCAGAGGTTCCTTGCAAGATGTACTGGTGCAAGACGAGATCAAGCTGGACTGGTCATTTCGTCTCTCACTATTGACGGACCTTGTCAGGGTGAGTGCTGAGTTCAATCATTTAATTTTGACAACTTTCACTAAGTTATAAGTATTATGTAAGTTGACGTATGCAAATTGTTCTAGGGCTTGCGATATTTACACGCATCTCCAATACGAGTTCACGGCTATCTGACCTCTCGCAACTGCGTCATAGACTCGAGATGGGTGTTGAAATTAACGGATTACGGTCTGCCCATGTTTTATGAAGCACAAGGGATCCATCCTCCACTCAAAACTGCTAGAGGTGCGATATAATAAATCAATATTATTGTTTATTTACAAAAAGGACAACATTACTATCTTTCATATACAAATTAAAAAGCGTACCTCATTACCATAGAAATATTTAATTGTAAATTTTTAACTGATAATATATTAATAGCTATAGATAAATAGTAATTATCAATTAATGAATAAGCACGTATTTTTAGTATAACATTATTAAAATAATCTTAAATATTTTCATTTTATGAATACTAAAATATAAACATTAAAATGTTTAGAGCTGCTATGGTCTGCACCAGAATTACTACGTGACCCCTCGCTCCGAAGAAAGGGTACGCAACCTGGTGATGTGTACAGCTTTGGTATCATCATGCAAGAAGTTGTGCTGCGTGGAGAACCATTCTGCACTCTTGCTCTTACTCCAGAAGGTATGAAAATAATAATATAAAAGTGATTTGATAATTGTCGGGTTTCATCATGATATTGTTATATTTTCATTAATTCACAGAGATCTTGGAGAAAGTTCGACGTCCTCCCCCTCTGATCCGTCCTTCCGTATCAAAAGGCGCCGCACCTCCTGAAGCGATTAACATCATGCGTCAGTGTTGGGCAGAGAATCCTGACATGAGACCAAACTTCATAGCTGTGCATGACCTTTTTAAGAAACTCAACCATGGACGGTCAGTCTAACATCAACGTTTTTTATTATTTTTTCCCCCCAGTAAAAATTCTATAATTTGACTTGCCATTGATAACCATTTTTTTCAGAATGTTATTTTCATTATGTTCAATATTTACTTTTGCTTATTTAATTTTTATTAAATTTTTAGGGGAATAAATAGCATGCAATATCAGAAATTAAGAAAATTTTCATTTTTAAATTATAAAAAATATGTCATAAACAAGGAAAATTAAAATAAATAAACTACTGTTACTAGATATATTATTTATATATATAATTTGATTTCCACAGGAAAGTGAATTTTGTGGACACGATGTTCCAAATGTTGGAAAAATATTCAAATAACTTGGAGGAGTTGATTCGTGAACGTACTGAGCAGCTGGATATGGAGAAACGAAAGACTGAGCAACTCCTCAATCGGATGCTGCCAAGGTGAGATTAAAGAGAGTCCATTTTAAAGCTATAGTAACTTACGAATTTTCTTTATCCTCAGTACGGTAGCGGAGAAACTGAAATTAGGCATGCCGGTTGGTCCTGAGGAGTTCCGTGAGGTCACTATTTACTTTTCCGATATTGTGGGCTTCACCACCATCTCAGCGCACTCAACTCCGCTACAGGTCGTAGACCTTCTCAATGAGCTTTACACGTCATTCGACGCCACAATCAATGCCTACAGTGTCTATAAGGTTAACAACTCCAAAAAAAATCAAAATACATAATATTGCTCATGATTATTTATGAATTAGATTATTTTAAAAAATTCATATTTTATTATTTTTTTAGTAGGCTGCATAATTTTCCTAAGATTATACGTAAATTGAAGTATTTTCAAAGTTACAACAATATAAATACAGCAATTTATGCAGAATCTTACGTCCATTGTGAAGTTGGCTTAATATTGAACGCCAATAAGGAAATATTTATAATATCTAGAAACATTTTTGAAAATGACAAATAAAAGCAAATCCATCACTTTTAAAAACATTGGATTTTAATTTTTAAAGAATATATAGCCAATCTGACAAAATTCTGTTTAGGTGGAGACGATTGGTGATGCGTATATGGTAGTCGGAGGTCTACCAGTGCGTATTCCTGACCACGCTTCTCAAGTAGCCACCATGGCATTGGATCTTCTCCATGCCTCAGGTCGCTTCCGTATCAAACATCTGCCAGGCACACCCTTGCGTCTACGTATTGGTATCCACTCCGGTCCCTGCTGTGCGGGGGTTGTTGGTCTCACCATGCCTCGATATTGCCTATTTGGAGACACCGTCAATACTGCTAGTCGTATGGAGTCCACTGGTAATCATCATTATAATAATAATAACATTATATATATATATAGATAATATAATATATAATATTAAAAAATGCAAACAGTGCACGGGAGAATTATATATAGCAATTGAATTTTAGTGCTCATTAAAAATAACATTTTTAATATTGACATATCCAACATATGTTGGATAAAAATTTATGAGGAATCATCTACGGGGAAAATTAGTAATTAATATTAAATAAATATTTATTGATGCCTAAATTAAATAATGTATTATCCAGGAGCTGCTTGGAGAATTCACGTATCTCAGGCAACACGTGACCGCCTGGTGGAAGCTGGAGCATATGAGCTTGAATTTCGCGGGGACACAGAGGTCAAGGGTAAAGGTCGCATGCCAACCTACTGGCTGCTCGGCAAATTAGGCTTCATTAAACCTCTTCCCACACCACCACCTCTTGCGTAAGTAATTTTTTTGTTTATCTATGGAAAATAATTCTTCTATCGCAAAAATTGAATTTTAACGAGCTTTGAGATTATACTGCATATCGGCTAGCAAGTTTAAAATTAAGCTCAAAAATATATCATAAATCATAACTGAAAAAAATTTAACTAAATAATTTTTTTTAATGACATAAAAGATTAATACATATTGAAAAAAAGTAAAGTTGATTTGCTGCCGTATAATAGTAATAATATAATACTATAATAACAACAACGACATTTTTTTTAAACATATCTTATTTTATTTATTGCTCTGATATATTTACTTATTGTTTTCTGTGCTTTCTGCAAACAGGGAAAGTCATGGGTAAGTGACATTATCTATTTATCATAATATAACATTTAAAATCCATGTAATTTAAAAAACATTTGAATCAGGAATAGAAAATGGAGCAAATATTAAATAATAATTAACACTAAAACATATAATGGTCCAAATCTTGCTGAAAATCAACTAGAATAGTACGTGACATAAAAAGAAACTTCAAAGTTCTTACATGCAATATGTCACATGTTATTTCTATTTTCAGTCTGGATGAGCGGCTGATAATTTCATCACTGGCTGAGGCTAATTTGGCAACTCCAGAAGAAGCAGATGGTCAGGAAGGCGGCTCTGGCTCACGCAGTCCAAGACGTCAATTGACTACAGAGAGCGTGATTCTACATAGCAGTGCTCCTAATCTCTCACCGTCTCTAACACAACAAAGCTCCGAGAGCTCCGGAGGACGAGCACGACTTACACAGACAGGTTCTGCACCAGCTGACAAGCGTTGGTACCCTGAAGAAGACTTAAGTAAACATTATAATCATTATCGTTGTCTAGCACCTGCAGAACCTATCACGGGAAGTCTCGTGGAGAAAAGAACTTTGAAACGTCAGTTTAGTCTGGATAAAGATGATGAGTTACAACATCACGGACATCGTAGATCGCTATTAAAACAAAACTCTGCGGGAGCTGCGGGTAATACACTGACTGCGTCACCTCCAAGAGACTTATCGTGTATACATGAAATGTCACAAGAAAGAAGAGGAAGTCATATTTCATCGTGTTTTGATCTAGGAACGTCAGATTCTTCAAAGCTTTGAAATATAATTTAATAATTACATATATACAGGAATATATATCTGTATACAAAATATGGAAATGTATTACAATCAGTTTAATCTACATATTTGTTATAGTTGAAAGAATTTTTATATAATTATGTTGAATTTCTTAATTATTATAATTATCAAAACTATATGAAGTAAAAATTACTGAACAAAGGTATATTAAAGCATCAAACAATCGTATATCCTATATCACATATGACATAGGATTTAGGTTATATGGCAAAGCAAAAAATATGAATAAAAAATTAATAATAAAAAGCATCTATTTCAATTTCTAAATAGATAAAACTGTATGTATAAACTTATTGTGATAATTTTTTCTATAACAATTTTCTATACGTTTAATTTATTTTGTGATATCTATTTTCTGAGCACGTTCTTCATCAGGTTAATGTTACTTTTTTTAACGTTTTTTAAAATAAAATTTAGAATAAAAAACTTGAATTAATTCAACTTAAGATTAGCGTAAAAAAAAGGGTAAAAAAGCATAGTAAAAATAATATTTTTGCTGTTATTAAAATTTGAACTTATGTTTTGCTAACTTCAATCATTTGTTAAACATATAATGAGATAATATATTAATTTTAATGTTCTTTCGAATACATAATATATTTAATTATAAAATGTTTGACATAGCCTTTAGAGCTGGAAAATGTAGAGATGCGTGTATGAATTACTGTGCAATAATTAAATATGTAGATTTTACCTTAGAACGCACAAAAGTTTAGTTAAAAAAAAATGCAATTGATGTCGTATGTAGTTATAACAGTTACTCTCTAAACAAAAAATCTTTTTGTAATTTTTAGTTTTATGTCAGCTGCTGTGCTTGCACAAAAAAATATATTATGTGTAAAACTATCGTAAATATAACTTTTTAGCTCAAAATCGGGCAACCTGTTAAAGAAAATTTTTTTTAAATCCTTTGGACTCTGCTCAAACAATCAGATAAAGAAAGTATAAAAAGAAGGGAAAAAAAAAAAAAAAAAAAAAAAAAAGTAGACGTAAATTTTTGTTAGAAAGGTTGTTTTAATTTTTAATCACGCTCAATAGTTATTATTTCTGCGACAAAAACTATACTATAGCGTATTACCGGAGTGCATCACTGTTTTAAATGGCTAAAAACATGCTTCATAAATTCCTTTAATAAATTACAATATATAAATAAATAAAAATAAATAAAAAAGTAACGCGGCGTTAAATTTTTAAGCCATAAAAAAAATCATTTCTTACAATTCGTACACATACAAAAGCTATTCTGATGCAAAAATCGATCTCCTCTTTTTTAATATTACGTTCAAAGCAACAAGACTATTATAATTTACCTTTTCTTTAAATACTGTGTATATTTATTTTTCTTTCTTTTAGTGATATAATACAAGTTATAACTTGAATAAAAAAATGCAGTTTGTAACATATCTCGCACTGAAAGCACTGATAAGATGATATATTGATAAAATTGACATCGTTTTGGCGTGTGGAAAACATAAATAATTAAACGAGAGGATGTAAAATCATGTAACTCCAATTTTAATATAAATATTAAAATAAACGTAGTTTACACAGTATTACATGAAAAAAAAAAAAAAAAAGTATTAGAGGTAAATAATAATAATAATAGTAACGTTGAAATCAAATGCCCCATTTAGATAAAACAAATAATAATATAAAATATAAAAATGTCTTAATCAAAAGTGTGTAGAGCACCAAATTGTAATAATATATTAAACCTTAAAATATAAGTGTTGTGTAAAAATAAGCAAAATAATCAGATAATGCTGATTAATAATAATTACCATTTTAATCCTACATATAATAATATTTTGAAAAAAAAAAAGAAGAAAAAAAGGATGATAATGTCTTGAGCGGCCTAATGCTAAATGTATTTTTGATTTAGCAACAGGTTGATATATTATATATAATAATAATAATAAAATTAAATAAACATAATAGTATTATATATGACAATCCTTTGGTAGCAATAATTAAATATGAATGTAATAATATATATTATAAAATATAGCTTAGCTTTCCATATAGACTGAATAAATAAGTTGATAATATTTAAACCTTTTACTTGCAAATTAATTTTTGCATTTATGTCAAAAAAAAAAAAAAAAAAAAAAAGTATTTTAAAATGTGTAAGTGCTCATAATTTTACCTATATTCAGTATTTAAATTTCTAAAAAGTATAAAGTATGCTGAATTAAAAAAAAAAAATAATAATAAAAAGCTTTGTGTGTGTTAATAAAATAATAAATAAAAAGAATGAATTTTATCAAGATACGTATAGTTTGCATTGTAATTTATTTGAATTCTAATTAAACAATGCTAATGGAAACACTTATCTGCCAAATTATGTGTAGTAAAAATAGTAATGCATCACAAAAATATTGTAAATCAAACAAGGGTTCTTTGAAGTTGTGTCTGTTTTCTAAAAATAATAGTATTAAATAAAAAATGAACCGCATTTCTTTTTGTACTTCTTTTGTAAATGCAAAACATAATTAATATATATTATGATTACATTTTCTAGTCTAGCTGTTGAGTTAATATAATTGATATATCGTAATAGTTATTGTACAAGTCAACCACTTTTGCATTTCTTTCAGAAGTGACTAAGTGCAACCATTATGATATCGTCATTTAACAAATAATAAGACTTTGCTTTAATTATAATTTGTCAACAACTAATTCTAACTCACTAGTGTTATTGCAAAATAAAGGAACATAAACCATACAAAAACTAAAACATAAACTCCAAGAGAAAACGGAGTATGTAATTGTGTGTCTTCTTCAGTCCTTACTAACACAGAGAGAAACTCAATTTCTCTCATAGTTTGTAAGGATTGACGAAGGCACTTACTCCATTTTCTCTTGAAGTTTAGTACCAAAAGCTATCTAATATGTGTTACTTTTTTTTTTTTTTTTTTTAACTCCGAGCTAGCCAGATTTTTGTCAAACTATGGAACTCTCTTTACTATGTAAAACTCTTGCTGGTTTTCTATATCACTTGTGCTATTGAATTTTTAAATAAGTTTAAAAAAAGTACAAAATAAAATGAAGTTTAATATTCATTATTCAAATAACCTAAAATACTACTTGTTTGAGTAACAAACTTGTTATTAAAGCCTTTAACTTAAAAATTCCTTTTTGTTTTTAAAATGAATGCAGGAAAAAAATCATTACCGAGTGGTCTGTTATTATGTTGTACTTAAAAAAAAAAAAAAAAAAAATTAAACAATTGATACATTATTGTAAAGGACAAAGAAAAAAGTTTTTGCTATTACCAAGCACTCTTTATCCTCTTTTTATAATAATCGCATAGTAGCAACTCATAATTTTGTTACTTTATAGGGTGGTTTCATTCATGTTAAAGTCAACGTCATAAGTGAGTACTAAATAACATTGGCCGGTATAGGAAAATGGCACATTTTGCCAGTTTAAAAATACTTTACAATTTGTTTTAGAGCATTGATGCTGTTAACAGGTTGAATTAGTATCTCAAGTATGCAAGAAAAATAATGACCAAAAAAATAGCCAAAAAACTACGTTTGTCCTATGCTGAGCAATGTTATTCATTGCTCAAGAAGAGCATCGAAAAGCATTCAGAATGACGTCATGCGTACACACCCTATAGTTTAACCCTCAAGTCAAAGTAAATTTCCCACAACATTGTACGACTATAACACACGGACTATAGCAAAGTATTGTACAAACAAATAAATTCAGACACTCGTGATCTCATGTACGGAGAGCACAAATAAAATTGTGTTAACTGTAAATTTGTACCAGGGCTGGAATGAATGCTGGAATTTTCAATACATGATTGAATGTTTATAACAGTTTTATTTAAAAAAAAAAATCCTTTTACATTTGTTTAACATTTTATTTATTTGTATAGAATTTAAAAAAACAAATTATAATCAATGTGCTTGGCTAATAAAATTTAATTAATAAGAAAGTTGCATTGGGACACAAGTCATAAATTGTAACTTTATATTTTCAGAAATTTGTGTCAATATATTTTTATTTAATACTTTTTAACAAGCACATGCTTATTTTGTATGTTAAAAAAAATCAAGAAAAGGCATACCATCTCGTCAATACTTGTTAAAAAATACAAACAGAAATTTTACAAAATTGCAAAGTATGGATAAAAGGAAGACAGTGTAAATTAAATATGGGGTAATAGGAGGAGGAACAACAACCATTGGTTTTATTGTGATATTGTTTGTCAATAATAATTTAAATATTTAACTAAATGAAGCCAAATAAATTATAATAAATCACATAAATTATTCATCCATTAACTAACTTACGTATAATAACTTTTTATTTTTATCATTACAACTAATGAAAAAAATAGTAGGTATAACTTGTAAGGCAATTTCATGTTACTAAATTTAGCTTTATTAAATTATGCAATTTATCAATCCATGATAGAATTGCAACTAAAATGATTACTGCAATATACATTTATTTTGTTATACTGTCATTTTTAAATAATTTGTATTAAAATTTAATATTTTTAAACATGTAGAAGTTACATGCAATGAAGTAAACCAACAGTGCAAGAGAAGTAGGGTAATGGGAAACCAAAAGCAATTTTGTCAAAGTACCAGATCCTCTAACTCTCGGATAATCTCATCTTCCTTACTGATTTTCTCCGTTTGATTCAGTTCCAGTTGTTTACCAGCAGCTGCTTGTGCTTTCAGCTTTTGAATAGCTTCCAATTTCTGAAAAATAATTGAAAACTGCACGTTAGGTCACAAGAAAGAGTTTCTAGCAGTCTTTTTGTTATTCAGTATTTTATTTTGCCTTATTTTTATTTATAAATTAATGCTTCTTAGACCTAAAATAAATGCTAGGTGTATTTTACGGTCCAGCTGCAGTTATTTAGTTATAAGAAATTTTATTGATCCAGGCAGTTCATAATTTTAATATAATTAAGGAATCAAGTTATTTGCATAATTTATTGCAATAGAATTTAATTGTAAATCAAACAAATGCAATACAATCTAACAGTTTATTTTCATGATAAAAATAGCATACTGAAATGAACTTTATTTTAAGATAAGTAGAGAGTGGGTACCTAGGTAATATCACCCATAACTACATGAAGCCAGAGCTAGAAGATTAGCCCAACCAAAGGTAAGGTCCACTCTTGGATATAAAAATATCCAAAGGATAAAGCTTTAGTTATCTGATCCAGCTAACATTCATGCAACGGATAATGAGACAAGTAGAGAAGACGTTTGTAGACAATCAGGATACCACCCGACCAAGTGGTTATGTATGTAAGATATAAAATATATGCTCTAGTGACACTACTTAATAGCATATCTCATATATGAATTATATGCCACAATGGTTACTAAATGTTAGCACCCTACAAAAAATAATCTAAAAACTAAATTTATTTAACTTAAAAATATATAGTCAATAATTGACATGTCTGCCTTGCAGGTTGCACTAATTATTCATCTTACCTTCTTGATATTTTTGATTTTCTTAGCAACCTCAATGTCATCTGTGACCAGATCATCCTCTGTGATACCAGGAGGCAACCAGCTTGTGTTTGCAGTAGAGGAAGCCCCAGAAGCAGCAGTAGGAGTCACGGTAGCTGCTTGAGCACCTTCAGCACCACCTTCCTTGGATTTCGGTTTCTTCTTCTTCTTCTTGTTTTGCCCAGTCTTAGGAGTAGGATCTATTGACAAAATTTAATGATGTTTACACAGACAGGATGTGGTATTAAGAGACACTTCCTTACCTCCAGTGTAGCCAGGTGGGAGTGCTCCACCAGGTCTGATGTATCTTGCAGGCTCATTCTCATGTAATTTGAAGTTGCTCTCTTTGCCTCGGGCTAGTGGAGGTCGATATACTTCTTTAGAGGCTGAGGAAACATTTAATTCATAAATAAACTATGAACCTTTTTAGACTTGCCCATGCACGCAATTAAAACTATTTACCTTCTGGCTGGCTTGGAGCAATGCCCTCAACTTTCTTGAAGCTTACTGGTTGTGCCTTGAAGGTACCAGGATTGAATGCCTGCCACTGAACTTCCAGCAGTTCCTCCTCTTTGTTCCAGGGACGTTCAAACAACATGGAGCCTGAGTAGTGCCATACCTTGAATCTATGCAAATATAATGAAATAGTACTTTTAGTTGTTTGTTTGTTTGCTTGTTTATGGAGAAAACCCATAAATGATATGTTCAATACACTATTATATAAACTTCTTGTACTACTTACCCATTGCCCTGTCTTAGTCTTGGTGCTGTTGTAGCTGTTGCAAAATGTTCTCCATCAGGGCACCATGCAAGCCATGTAGAATCTGGACAGTTAGTGGTAGCCACTTGCTTACGTGTAGGTGCTTCCCACACCTCCACTGCACCTCGCAAGTTGCCAAAACCAGCCAAAATCAGCAGTAAGATAAGTTAAGGATCTTTCTCATAAAAATAATGCAACAGTTTACCTCACAAATCGTAATTGTTTTGCAGATTCTGCATTTGTTATCACAAATTATTTGAGAAAAATACATATCAACATTTAAAACCACTAATAATGAGTGACAAAGCTCTATGAATTGTTATAAAATTTAAACATACATGAAAGCATATGGTCCTAACCATTGGTCAATTTCTAGTTACCTGTAAAACTCAGGCAAGGCCCTAGCTTCTATAATATTATATGAATGAGCACCTGTAGTGACGACAGCTTATGAAAAGGATATGATTTCCGAATGGGTTGTAGTAGACTGTGTTACGTGGTCCAGTACCAAAATCAAACACAGCCTCACACTTGATGTTGTACAAAGTAACTTTGGCTGGCATATAGCCATACACAACACAGAACTCTGTGCTGAGAGGACTCCATGCAACACTGTAGATTGGACCTTCCTTACCTAAATAATAATAAATTATATAATAGGAAACAAACATCATGGTTTGATAACAAATTCAAAGAAAAAGATAGTAAAAAAGCTCTTTATTACACAGCTATAATGTGCAAAAATACACATACTGTAGCTATCATGTGAGCATAGACCATGCTTTCTTTCATTTTTCTATGGTCTACATTCACATTATGGCTATCTGTATTTTTCCTCATTAAAGGTGAGTAATAATAGCCTTTTCCTTTTCTTTACATTTGTAATAATAAAATGGTACTTGAAATTAGATTCGTACATAGTGTTTACTAAGAAATAAAACTAACAAGTAAGATTACCATGACATTTACTAAAGGAAATAAATAAAACATGAAATTGATTGTAGTATTAGTTTCAGAAAGTATGAACCATTAAGGATAGGTATGGTACTTGAAAAAGAAAGGTTAGTGAAAGCCACCAAGGTCCTTACCATAGTGCAGTGTTATTCTATAGCTCAGTGAAAAACCTTAATAGCACTATAGATTTCTATTATTACATAATCTGTGCTAGCAAATTTTCTCACTAAGCTAAGAAAACAATGCTTCACTATGGTAAGGCTCCTGCTGGTTTTCTCTATCCTTTCATTTAAAAATACCATATTTTTTTATTCCAATTTTTTATTTCATGGTGTAAACTAGCTTTAAAATAATAGAATTTTATTATTTTACTGCTACACTCACTACCTTACTGACTTTGCAAAACATAGGTTATTAAGAGGGGAAACAAATTTAATGTAATATTTTGATTAATTAAAAATATAGGCCTATACATAGAGATCAATTACAGTGGGAATTTAATACTGTAAATTTTCAGTATTGGAGCAAAAATTAAATAAATTCCAGCTTTTCAGAGAAATTTCTAAACGTTGATTACAAAAATATCACAGTAATAATTTTTTTCTTACCTAAAGTGACCATTGCAGTATCTCCCTTGGTGGTAAGGTAGTGAAGACTTTGCTTGCCATAGTATGAGGCACCAGAGGCATCAACATCAACATTTGTCATCAACAGCACACCTGTGCCCTTGATATTCCAGAATGAGTCTAACCGTTCAGCCTGTAAACAATGCAATGTTGGTAAAAAAAAAAAAAAAAAAAAAAAAAAAAAAAAAAAAAAAAAAAAAAAGGGTTTTGATAGCAAAACACATAATATATGAGGTTAAATCTTTCGGCCTGGGTTAGAATATTTTCTCTACCACAAGCGTCTGTAAGTGTAAACTCATACTATCTCCCATTACCCAATTTTCCCTAATCTATTTATGTGTCTTGCTATAAAATCTTTTTATCAACTTACATATCGCATAGTTGATTTTCATTAATACTTATTAATTTTTGGTAAAGAATTTTAAGTATATTCACTAAATTAAGCACTACTTTGATACACACCTGGAAAAAACTTTTATTGGCAATAGCATCTGTGGCACCAAACTTAGGATATTGGAACAAGCGGCCGGAACTTGGACCCTGTTTTGCTGATACAGTGAAAATAAGCATTAAGAATGTAGTATAGTAACTAAATATATAACTTTATAGAGTAACTATATGAAGTTAAATTTGAATTTAAATTATGAAATAAATATTATATGTAAGTATATACATAGGATATCAAGGGAAATAATCCAGTGTTGTAAGGCATGATAAAATTAAAAGAAAAGAATAGAGTAAACCAGCAAGGGCATTACTATAGTGAAGAAGAAACAAAAAATAATAAAAAGGTCCTGTAGCTCCCCAAAAATCTTGCTAGCACAGATATAATATCTAATAATAATATCTCTGAGTTAGTAAGGTTTTCACTGAGCTATAGGATTCTCTTCACTAGGGCAAGGCCCTTGCTGGTTTCCTCAACCCATTTCTTTTCATTTTATCATACAAATCGATGATTCCACGTCAGAGTCGACTATCTGCACTTTCCACCAGCGAGGAGAGTGGAGTATCTGCACTTTCCATGCAGCGCGGTTACTGGACTAGCAGCCATTCATTTAACATTGCAGATGCTCCACGGTGGAAAGTGCAGATGTTCCACTCGCCATGCTGGTGGAAAGTGCAGATAGTCGACTTTGACAAGAAAACATCGACATATCATTTCTACCATGTCAAAATGAAGCAAATAAACCTATCACATAGCAGGTCAGTGCGTCACAAGCACTCAGAGAGTTGCAGCTGTAGTTGTCAAGTCACAACCATGCAGTGCAGGCATAACTTGCACCACACAGCACATACATTGTGTGGTTGCGACGTGACAACTCACTAATCTGCACTACTACTACTACACTACTCTGAGCTCTTGTGATAACCTCACTTGACATACTGATCTGCTGTGATAGGTTCATTTGTTCCATTTTGACATGATAGACGATGTACAGAAAATAAATGAAAAACATTCCGAAACGAAAAATGCATTGCACTCGAGCACTCTCACTCTCTACTAATGTAATGTAATGTTGCCAAAGATTCAATATTCCCATAAGTATAATTTTTTATTTACTTTACAAGTGTAAAAATAAATAAAAGTAAAATGTCATAATTTTTAATATATTGCTATTGTTTCGGTATATTGGCTTATGTCCACTTCACCTTGAAAAATATTTTTTTGCTGCAAATGATTTGAAATGCGAAAATCCAAAATGTGGGATCAATCTGACAAAATTTATTTTATCAAATTCGAGTGGACATTGGTCAATAGAGCGGAACAACGTCGATATATCTTTGTTTGCAAACTTCTAAAGTGTGTACAAATAAAATTAAGATGAATATTTTAAAAAGTTGAAAGGTGTACTACATACCTGGTACATAACAAACAATGTGATGAGGTTTGCCACCTGGAGCAAGACTGTAGGAATCAACTTTGGGGATTCCTAGTCTGTGAGCTACAGTCTCTAGATCACCATTCTCGTAGAAGAAGACATCAGTACCTGAGTTGCGAGCACACACTTTTTCATCATCACTCCATTGTATCTCCCTAAGTAAACATCAACATTATAAATTAGCCTTATTACTAACATCACACAGATTGTGATTGTGTTAAAGACTTACCAGCCAGTATGTTTCTTGAAAACATAGCCCTTGAGGCACTCTCCTGTAGCGCTACGATACACATTCATGTTGGGGGAGCCCTGAGGATTGCTTGGGGTGGCTGTAAATTACATAAAAGTAAAGAAAAATTAATTGTCTGATATTGGTATACTAAATACTGGTAGTATTATCAATGACGTGATTTTTATTTTTACAAGATATATTTTATGATATGGGAAGAGTTCAGAAGTGCTATATATTACCAAGATTTTGATTGTATGGGCTTTGCGGGAGAGGGGGGGGGGGGGAGATTACACCTACACTTGCGGGTTATTTGTAGTGTGTTAAGATTTTTTATTAGCAATTTAATGCTACAGTATTAAATTATTTTATAACTGCTTTCATTTTTATATCAACGTAAACCCACATTTACACTATTTTGGGCTCGACTACCAAATCTGTGTAAGGGACCACTGCTCGTTAACATGACATCATTGTTTCTGTTTTAACGACTAACACTGATGGTAGCACGCAATGAAGGGAGCATATGGTCATACCATCATACGATGGGGGAAGAGTATAGATTATTTTTTATCTCATCAACCTCCACCATCAAGTTACACCACAATCTATTGATCAGATAGTCCAGTTAAAATGTGTTGAAAGTTGCAATGACCGAGGTTCCAACCGGAGCTCACCAGCACTTTTCCGCACATTAACCATTACACTGATTATATCAATGCTTCCGCATCAAAAGAGAGCAGTTTTGTGACATAACAACTATCAACACTTTCCGAGCAGCGCTGTAACTGGACTAGCGACCATAAGGTTAACATTGCGCAGATGCTTGATGGCGGAAAGTGTAGATAATCGTTTTGTTGCAAAACTGCAAAGTGTAGATGCTCGGTTTTGACACGGACACATCGACATGTAAAATAATAAAAATTTTAAACTTTGTTCTGTTATACCAGTTCACAGTTGTACACATTTACTTACTCATGAAAGGTTCCCAAGTCATCAAAAAAGTTCCTTTTGGTGAAAACTTTAGATTAGACACTTTAGGTCTCTCAATTTGACACACCTCCTTCCATTCTTTGGTTGATATTACTTTCACCCTAAAAACAAATTAAAATTAACATTTATGTCATATTTAACATTTTATCTAAAATTACAACAACAACATCATAATATTTATTAAATATAGTTTTTAAATAATTTAGTCAACATTTAACCCATCATTGTACGTCACAGACTTTCAGAGACAGTAGATAAAATAGCACTGCACTTTATCATGGTAACAATTCAACAGAAATAAAAGTCTTTAAAACTTACACAGCCGTGTTACTGTATGCAAAGTACTGTCCATTAGGACTAAATGCCATAACTTTGCAGTTCTTGGAGTTGTCTCGTGGACATGCAGTGGCAAGTTCATATGATGGAGGTCCATATTGCATGGAGATGCCATTCGAACCGCGAACTACAAAAATGAAAAGATGTGATACAATTACAATTTTATTAAAAGCTCTACATCTTCATCTAAAGTAAATTTGCATATATCATACAAATACATGCAAACAAATATATAATGCATTCAGGGGCCAAGCTGCCGGGACCGGGTACAAATAAAACCCTTGATTGACAACAACAACAAATGCTTCACATAATTTTGGAAGAACATTTCAAGAACCTTACTATTTACACTTTAAAAATAAAATCTATGGGACGCTGAAAATTATTCACATATCCTAAAAAGCAAAATAAACAATAGCTTACCTGCTAACAGAGGTATCGGTGGAGTCGCCATTTTTTGCCATGTGGGAGAAATTAAAATTGGCGCCTGAAGTTATGCAGCTGTTAAAAAAAAAAGCGCTAAAAGTTTTAAAAGTTTCTTTCGTACAATCGCAGAAGCGGCAGAAGGTTCAGAAAGGTAAATGTGGGTAAAGTTGCCTTGCAGAGGTGCATTTACACAGGAACGGGAAAGAAAATAATTTAATAAAACAGTAAAGACAATTAAATGCAGAAGAACTTATTATAATGTAATAATAATATTTATTTAATATATAATTATTATACGACTATTTATATTTGACACTGTGCATGTAAAAATTTAATTTATATTTATAATTTGCTTATATAAGTGAATGTGGATGATTAATCATTACGTAATTAATTATAGTCTTCATGTGAGTGAAGTTATAACGCCACTAGGAAATACAATAATTTTTATACTACAGCAGTATACGCAGAGATCACAGAGTTATAATTATTGTTTTTTGTATACATAATATACACAGTGCATGTATCGAATTTGATAATGCAAAAGCAGCGACATTTCACCAATTCTTTTTTGTAGACGAGAAATTTCTCGTCTACGTTTAGCATTTAAATGAATGAATGAATGAATGAATGAATGAATGGATAGATGAATGAATGGATAGATGAATGAATGGATAGATGAATGAATGGATAGATGAATGAATGAATGAATGAATGAATGAATGAATGAATGAATGAATGAATGAATGAATGAATGAATGAATGAATGAATGAATGAATGAATGAATGAATGAATGAATGAATGAATGAATGAAATAAGTATAAGTAAATAAATAAATAATAAATAAAACTTTTGAATTGTTATAGAATTCATTTATTTATTAGATTCATTCCTTACAAAGAAATAGGGTATTTCTGTCTAAATGCGCATGAAGTTATGCTAAATAATACTCTTCGACTCCATACTGGAGCAATAAATAATACTTACTCAGCTAACTCAGCATAGGAAGATTTTTTTTTTTTTTTTTTTTTTTTGCTATTTTCTTTGGAAAATAATTTTTTTTATATATTTTTTTGTACTGGCAAAAATGTGTTATTCTCCCATACTAGCCCTTTAGTGCTCACATATATATGGTGTCGACTTTTATATGAATGCAATGCAACCACCTTATAATAATCGCACGCAATAACAAAAATAATTCCAGGATGAGAATTGTATAGCATCAATGATGAATTATTATTATTATAATAATTTAAAATGCAGGTTATATCTAGTGTATCAGTTATATTTTCTGTTTCTGTCTTGCTCTATCTCTCTCTACAAAAACAAACGTAAAATAACCCTGATATTTTACTAAAATAGTACAACTGTATTTTTGTTTTTTCTATCAGAGCCGAATTTCATGTTTACAACTTTATACTGTAGTATGTACTTGTTGTAAGATGAGCCAACTTTTATAATTATTAATTATTCTTTACATGACCTTATGTAACAATAAAATAAAAAGCAATGAGATTTATTATAATTATTTATTATTAATTTTGAATTTTGAGTATTCAAAATCAGAAGAAAAAAATGTAGGTGTAAAGTTTTGTCAATTTTGCTTCTTTATGGACGAAGTAATTTTATCTATAGATCAGTAAGCCCGTAAGCCTATCTTATGTAAAACATAACATTATTATAAGGTCTTATTATTTGGAGAATTTTTCGTTGAATGAAATACATCTAGTGCAAAGTAGTACTAAAATCAAAAGTATGATTGTTCCATAATAATTCAGTGTAAAAAAAAAAAATAATAATAATAATGATAAAAAAAAATGCACGATTAGTGATTTTGAACGCACGATTAGTGATTCGCAATATGATTGCTTGTTTAATTTCATATAGTATATAATCTTTATTTTGCAAAAAAAAAAAATATATAAATAAATAATAATAAAATAAAAATAAATAAATAAACATTATTTTATTTATTATATCTGCTCACTAAATGAATATTTAAAAATATAATTATGAAATATGAGATACATTTTCATATTTTTCATTGATTGTTTAAAAGAGGAGAGAGAGAGAGAGAGAGAGAGAGAGAGAGAGTATTACAGTTAAACAGTTCAGTATAATGTACCTTAATCTCAAATCTTCAAATATAGAAAAGGGTTATTTTCCTCATCTATCAGATATCAAAGATAAAATGACATAATATATTTTTAATTCCAACTGCATGATTTTTTAAGCCTGTGGCTATAATAAGTACACGATACTGAAAAGGTCTCATACAACTTATTGCATCTGTGATTTGATATTATTTTATAAAGCCTATATGCATATTACACTATAATATGGTGTTTGATTTTGATTGAAAAATGAGAAATACAAACTCTCAATTATAAAAATATGAATGTGAATACAAATTTTCCACTTTCAGTTGATACAAAATCCCTCCAGTCTTGCTGAAAATAGGAAGCCATTCCTCTACGTACTGCAACAGATACTAAATATAGAGGATACTTTTGTGACCGCAGCCTTTTAATTGATATATAGGTATACTTTTTAACAGTAACCAACTGACCCAGTAAACAACGGCAATGTGAAAAGTAAAACTCAGGGTTGAATACACTGAAAAGTAAGCAGACACTGAAAAAATTGAGTCATTATATAAACTTGCAACAAATACTGATATGCAAAAATTATGAACATAGAGGGGGATGATGAAACAAAAATAGTGTTATTGGGTAAATTTTGTGGTTGTATTTTGGCGGTGACCGTGCGGGGGTTCATTGAGCGCGCGATCTGAGCGTGTGGTGCGGGTGCGGGGGACGAGCCCCACCCCGCCCCGAACACCAACACATAGGCAGAGAGCAAGCGAGCGAGAGCGCAAGGCAAAACCAAGGCAAAGGCACCCCTTCCTACAGCAAAGAGAGAGCGAGAGAGAAGAGAGAGAGAGGCGGTGATGGCGGCGGTAGCGACGGAGCGGGCGAGAGAGCACCGCGGCAAGCGATCAATATAGAGCCTGCACATGACGTCACCAGACTTCACCCCATTGGCTCAAATTTAACACTAGTTATTGAGTGTACAACTATGAATGGAGGCTTCGGTTTGGGCCAGCAAGAAAGGACCAGCAAAATTGGGTGTTGCTAAAAAGAAAAAGTTTAATTAAGTATACTCATTAAAAAATATACAAAGGAGGTGTTGAGTGCAAGTGAATATAGAATATCTAAAGGTAAATATACGCAGGTATACGTGAAATGTGTTGAGCCATGATGGGTCTGATTATTACCGCAATACGTGAAGCCACCATGAAGCATATTGGTGCTGCTAACTTCCTGCAAGTTAACAAATGTAACCAGAAATCAGCTTCAGTATGAAAAATAAGTACAAAATCGGTTATTTCCAATGAACAATGTAAAACCAGTGCTTTCATAACGTTTATTCCCCCCTTTTTAAACCCCAAAAATTATTGGACAATATAAGTGTTATAAACATACAAACATATATAGTGAAAACCCAAAAAGCAAGTACAATTATAGAACATATTTCTCTCCTCCTCCCTTTATATTCCCTCCCTCTGCCCCAAATCCCTCATTTAATGGGGGAATAGTTTATATACAAATTAAAATCAGGGTCACAAAAATAGTTATTCTTACAACACGCTAATTGAGAAAGTGAGAAGTGCTTGAGG
The DNA here is from genome assembly GCA_949318235.1 of Ecdyonurus torrentis. Classification (NCBI taxonomy): domain Eukaryota; kingdom Metazoa; phylum Arthropoda; class Insecta; order Ephemeroptera; family Heptageniidae; genus Ecdyonurus; species Ecdyonurus torrentis. The sequence goes on along the minus strand of OX439131.1, from coordinate 33,342,702 downwards.
GCGGTGGGAGGGGAAAGTAAGACTAAAAGTATAAAAAGAAATAAAACAGGATTCGTTGTTATTATCTTTTTTATTGATATAAAAAAGTTGACAACGTGTTTGTTTCCCTCCCACCCGACCAAATAACATCAACACCAAATAAAAAAAAATAATAATCAGATTTAGTAATCAAATATTACAACAACAAGCAGCAACTGATAGGGCAGCAAGAGAAGATTTAAAACTACATAAGGCTTCTATGGATGTGCGTGTGGCTAGGGTTTGTGGCAGTTGGCAGCGTCATAACCAGCGGCAGCAGCAAGGAGCATTGTTACCACGTCAAAGTTACACATCATCAACTAATTACAACAAGCTTCATCAACAACAATCATCAACATCATCTGCCACCGCCGCCGCGTGTCCATGCGTGCAGGTGGTGCATGCCTGAGAAAATGGCTGACTCGCGGTTTCAGGCGGTACCTCAGCCAATGAACCTTGCTGCTGCCGCTGCGGCACCCCCAGATATGCCTGACCTGTCGCACCTGACGGAGGAGGAAAGACGTATCATCGAGAGTGTAATGATGCGTCAGCGCCAAGAAGAAGAACGTGAAAATGAGATCATGAGGTGAGTCACGATTTTATTCATTGTGTTTGGAAAATAATATGATTCATGTAGTCATTAAATTCAACCAAATAACCCACCTTACCCACTTTTATTCAACACATATCTTAAACAACCATAAATACTTAACTTATTTTATAGAATTTAAAATCTTTATTTAAAAAAATCTGAGACGATTGGAAGTAATATTTACTTCAAATTATTACCTTCACTGTCTTTGTTTACATAACAATATGAGAACAATCAAAACAAAGTCTTATCATACCTTAATACAAGACAAACTACTGCTCATTTCATTATGAATAACATTACTTTTAAAAACAAAAGTTTCACAATTTTAATAAATTAGAAAACCGCATATGACACATTAATGAATTGCGTCATGTGTATATTATTATAAAACTCTCTAAATGCATAAACCTTACTAAAGTTAGAGTGTGAATTATTAAAACGTAAACATCGTTAAGAAAATATCGTTTGAAGTGTTTTAGTGCAAAAGTAAAAGGCTTACAAAAAGATTTTGTAAACAAATTGTCCAGTACATAGAATATGACAAAACAACCTTATACATTTCAAATACATAAATAATAAATGAGTATATATATAAAAAGTTTTTTTTAGAAGAGAGAAGAGCGATAATATCTTCATTGAGTAAGTGTATGTATATATTACCCCCGCTGTGTTGGTTATACAATACTTAAATAAGGTGTAGTCAAAGATCAATTGAGCGCTTACATCAAAAGAGAAAAAAAAAAGACGTTGATATCATCATCATTAACACTTCTTATAACTGTCAATACCATCACCATATTATACTCCTTACTCTTTTGTTGACACTTTTTTTTTTTTTTTTTTTTTTTTTTTTACAGTTAGACATAATTTTAAAAACATAATATAATTTTTTATGTGTATGTATATATATACTTTGTTATTATTATCATTATTAAAAATACATATATTATTATTATTTTATCTATGTCAGCTCATCATAAAATTAGGTCAAGTAAGAGTTTCATATTTCTCTATTGCCTCAGAGAGGCTAGAGAATAATAACAAAAAGAAGTAGTTTCTCTCTGTGATATTATTTCCAACAATAATTATGATAGAATGGAAAAAAAATATATTCCTTTGTTTACATTATTTAAATGGCAGAGTATTATAATTAATATCATGGTATCTTTTTTTTTCTTCGTGTGTCCAACTATTTGCCTAACTTTCAGGATACTCTTATATTTTTTAAACAAATCCATGCTTTCCTTTCAATTTTCCCTTTTATTATTATAATTGTAATACAATTGCTTTATAATTTTAAAACATTATTCTAGAAAAATACAGTATTATAGTTAAAAAGCAAAATAATAATAATAATTGAGATAAAATTGGTTTGAGATAGTTAAAAACATTATTATTTAAAGTCAAATGTCATACAACGTCATAAATACACAAGACAACGTTATTATAAATTAAGAATGGTTGTATACTTTTATTATTTTACTTTGTATTAATTAGAAATGAATAAAAATCAGGTTTTGAATTTACCTTATTTATTTACCCTCATAATGGTTACATAATTTACAGACTATGAGTGTGGAATCAACATTAAAGTGCAACTGCACCATACACACTGTAGGTGTGAACATTGATCTTAATGTAAAAAATAATAAAATATACACACACTATCCTGAATAATATTTTAATGCAAATAATATAATCATATCATTATCCGCAATAACAGCACTATCCGCATTTTTTTTTTTTAGACTTTTAAATATTATTAAGCAATACAAAAAGAGAAACTTGTCGCCAGTAAAATTTCTTTAAAACATAAATAATGAAGAAAAGTTTTTAAATTGATATTTTTATTCAAATATATTATTTCTTTAAATTTTTACATATTATATATTTTATTTAAGTTATTACTTTTAGAGTAAAAGCAACAATTTTAAACAATAAAATTTATTATTTAATATAAGCTGCCAAATAACCAAATAAGGCAGATTTTTATTCATATATATTACTATATCATTCAATTGAAAGTACGCCAAAATTATGTTGCCTACTATAATTATTTTTTTTTACTATTATGAATATATAAAAAATAAAGCAAAGAAAAATCTCTATTTTATATTTGCAACGATGTCTATTTTTTGTTTTCAATTTTTATTTGCTCTCTGTCTATTTTTGCTACTGTGTAATATAAAATATTGCGCCCTAGTTTTATCTTATATCATTAATAAATTTGAATGCTCTGCAAAATACAAAAGATATTACACTGTAAAGAAAAAAATATTTATTTTGTATTTTAAACTACTCTTTTAAAAATGCATAACAACTTTATAAATATTAAGTAAATATAATAAAAAATAGTTTGATGAAAGAAAAGAATTCAATATTTTCATCATATATTTCTTTGCCAGAAAGTATATTTTTATATATTATATTAAAATGTCTGAATCTCAATGAAAAATAATACAGAAAATAGGAAACACAAATACTTTAAGGGGAATTTTTTATATTTTTGTTTTGAAATAAAATATAATTTATGCACTTTTTTGCCGCAGTCATAATCATTATATATGGACGAGTAAAATTATGTTAGAGTATATTACGTATTTCATTTGTTATATAATAATAAACGATGAAGAGCACCCCCCTAAATATAGTGGTGTATAGTGTTGGTTGTTCCCGCGCTAGGGTGAGAACAGCGTAAAGTGAGTGGGCATATATACATATCTAAAAACCAACCAACCTACCGGGAGTCGAAACCGGCTCTGTAGTGCACAGATGGCGGTTACTGGGCTATTGATTTCACTGCCTTCTCATAGCGCCTACAAGCAGTTCTCCAAGTTTATACTATGTGGCGCTGGATGTATTTTCTTTTCATTTTCTCATATATATATAAAATATATAATATAGGTAGCTGCTACTGCTTGCCACTACTACTGTCGGTGACCATTGCAGATAGATTTCGCCGAGCAACATCGAGATCCGCAACACCGGAACGTTACGATGCTGTTTTCTGATATGCCCAAAGCATAATATAAACTCTCAGTCTATATTTATTTTAATACATCTCTCGTTACTTTTTTAAATTTTAATTTTAAACTGCAACTATATTATAAAAATAAATTTAGCAATAAAATAGACCTACGTAATAATAAAAAAATAATAATGTTATTATTATTTTAAACTGGCCTTGGAAAAGCGCCTAGCTGCATAGGCAACCAGTTGGTTATATATGCTCACCAGGTTGCATAGCTACCAAACTTGCAGGCGCTAAACTAATGGCGGCCGTGTTAGATAGGAGAGACTTTTTACCCTATCGATGATAAAATGAAAAACATAAAATGATTTTTGGACACAAATACATAAATATGATGTAAAGAGAAGGAGGAGGGGCTAATGACTGTTATATGTAGCTACATGTATTAAGAAATAGATTAAAAGCATTAAAATAAATCATGTTAATTATTCTTCAAATATTAATGGCAAAATATTTGTAGACACTTCAAAATTCTTACACAAAATGCAGCATAGAAATATTGTAGTAAATTGTAAGTTACATTATTGAAATTAGCTATGAATTACTTAATCTGTTTGTTCATAATTCTAATATATTATATATTTTTTTAATTTTAATAAACTTGAAGTTTTTCAAAATAATATAATAATAGCAAATAAATTAAAATTTTATAAGGCAAAATAAGTTGTTTCATTTCAGTGTATTTAATGTTATATGTAGTTAAAAGTAGAAATTTTTCAATACAGAGCAAATTTGTTACATCCTAGACTTTGTGGGTCCTGTTGTGGCGCTTGATGTAGGCGCCGCCGAGTACTTACAAATATTGGAAATGCTTTGTAATAAATAAAAATATCACTAGTTTATATGTTGGTGAATTGCTTATGTCGCAGAAAAAAAAATTGACTAAAATTTTATTGTTATCATTGGAAAATACAGCTGAGTTGACTGTTTTAAAAACTACAGAAACTTCATGCCTTTTTTTAAAATACACTATTTAAAAATTGTATAGCTTGAATAATTTATTTGAGAAATTAAATTTTATTTAAAAAAATCCATCAATAAATTATATAATTATTAATGATGAAAAAAAAAATTGGTATAAGAGTATGAAAAATATAAATAGTGTGTTAATATAGAAGTTATATTAGCAGTAGACTAACGTAGATTCAACAGTAATGACAGTAATTTTATTGAACGTATCTCAAATCTGTGGTTGTGAGAAAGTTTTGCTCGAAAAGAAGTGTCGTTAGTTGGGTTCGTGATTTGTATTTCACAATACCCCAGGGGAAAAGTTTTACCCCACATAACAACCTTTTGGTCTCATCTTTGGCCAATGCACGTGTTCTTTAGAGTGTTTTTAACCAAATAATATAACACAGGTTATTGGCATGTAGATCCACCACAAACAAAATCGTTTATTATTTAAAAATATAGATTACTATATATAATCAAAAATATAAATAAAAGATTTATATTATATATATATTATTTTATTATGTTTAGTACTATTACTTTCCTTTATTCAAACTATCTCAAATTTGTCTTATCTATAAAAGCTTTTTATGTAGTCACACTCTTTTCTGAGCAGATGAATACCAAATTATGAACCGATGTACAATGTGATAACACTTAATTTTGCTAAATTTTGTTTGTATTAAAAACTGAGCTTAATTTTTAAATTTCATATTATACTTTTAGTTTTTGGTAGAAAGAAACACATTTTACAATTTAAAATTATAACAACACAGACAAATTCCATTTTCATTCCAAATATAAAAAATACAAAGCCTTTCACAAGAGGACTTTTGACATGTATAATGTTACAATTTCTTTGATTAGTATAACAGTTAAAAGTTTATTAAAATTGAACTTTCTATATTTATCCTCGCTAGAAAAGCCTCTCTCTCACTAATGTTGACCACACGTCACTCTTTGTGTTCCAGGCGCAAACAAGATGAAGTGCAAGTTTTAGAAAACTCCATCCGTCAGCGTAGTGAGCAGCACAAAAAAGCGGGTGTAGAACTGGATGCCACGTGCCACCTGTGCCTCAAGACCAAGTTCGCTGATGGCATAGGTCACGTGTGCCAGTACTGCCACATCCGGTGCTGTGCGCGCTGCGGCGGCAAGGTCACTCTACGCTCAAATAAGGTATGTCAAACAATTTGTTGCTCTCCTGTCTACCTATCACCTAATTATTCTTCCAATACTTTCCTACAGTAACTGAATTATATAATATAAAAGCACTTCTTCAGACCTATTCCCAACGATGCACCAATCTCTTATGAAAATTTATAAGAATAAACATGAATGAAGAAATTTTGATCTTACCTTTTTGAAGACCGTGGGCTTTATTTTCACTGATAGTTTATTTAAATTGAATTTTAAGAATTAAAACTACGTCACTAAAATGTGCATATTAAAAACTGAATTCACTAGTCTTTAAAAACAGTACATAGCTATGTTAAAATTACCTCACACAAACATGAACGTTTTTGGAAAACTTCATATATAAAAATATATGTGTGTAGGTTTTCCTTACTACTATGTCACTGAACTATGAAATGATGTTTCGTCTCTCGATGCAAATACATTTTTATATATGAAGTTTTTCGAAAACGTTCATGTTTGTGTGATGTAATTTTAACATAGCTATGCATAATTTTTAAAGACTAGTGAGTTGAGTTTTTAATATGTACATTTTAGTGACGTAATTTTTATTGTTAAAATTCAATATAAACTATCAGCGAGTGTAAAGCCCTGGGTCTTGAAAAAGGTAAGACCAAATTTTCTTCATTCATCATGTCACCTCGCTCAAAATTCAATTTTTACAACATGTATATATTATAACTTCTCGTGATAACTTGTTTTGCTATTTTCTAAATCTGACAATATTTTCCTTTTTTATGTAAAAAGTTTACTTTCAAATATATAGACCTCCTTCAATTTGAAATTTAAAATAATGCAACATGTCTAGAACAAATATTTAACATCAAATAATTATTATATAAACTTTGTGTCTTAAAATCCTGCTAGACGTGATTACGTATTACCTCAATCCTCAATACTAAAAACAAATAACACTGAAAATCAAATCATATTTAAAATTTGGAAAATCAATAAATTTTCTCTTAATCATTTTGACAATATTATTAGAAATATATTTTTTAATCATTTTTTTTTACCTAAAAAATAATATCAGCTATTTTATTAACGTGGATCATGAGAGAGAGAGAGAGAGAGAGAGAGAGAGAGAGAGAGAGAGAGAGAGAGAGAGAGAGAGAGAGAGAGAGAGAGAACACTATACTACCTCAATAGGATACAATAAAAGAACTTACAGATAAGAAGCGTATAACAAGCTTCAATTTTCATTACTCAAGATAAAAATCTTCTTTATTGTAAGTCTTATATAAAGAAAGAGTTTTTGTAATAATAATAAAAGAAGACTTAAAAAATTAATTTACCTTATATCCATAATTAATACCTTAAATATACATATAAGCATATTATAGCTAATAGTAATTTTTTATGTGTTATTTATTTAAAATTGATTCTTAAATTTATTGAAATATTACTATTATATACGATAGTATGTTATATAAAGTATTTTAGTAATTTTCATTACCTTCATGTTTAACCTAATCACTATCACCATTAATTAGATGTGAGTTACTTCATTCATATAGCAAGTATGATACACGCAACACAAATATAAAAATCAGCAACTAGAAATAGCTTACGTGACATTATTATAGCAAATGAGAAAATCTATTCATATATATATATATATATATGTTAGCTTCCAGAAGCGAATTCGCTCCGGAAGCGGAAAATATGGTCAGAACGCGTTGGGATCACGTATGAGGCTTCGTAACGCGAAATTCGTGTTGGGAGCATGGTAAATTTAATCCCAACGCGTTGAGATCAAGTTGAAAAATTTCAACGTGACGGGATCAAATTTGAAATCTTATGACGCGTTAGGAACATGCAAAATTGTTCCCAATGCGTTGGGACCAAAATTAAAATTTCACAACGCGTTTCGGTAAAATAATATAATTATTTGAATAAAACATCACAAAATGAATAAAAATAATAAATAATAATAAAAAACAAACGATAATTAGAGCAATATAAAATTTCTTTATTTTTATAATAAAATTTTTTAAAAAGTTATCATTTTATTTAATAAAATAATCAAAAGTCGAATATTAACAATTTTTCTTAACTAAAATATTTGCTAACGTATCTTCTCTCGAAGAAAAGGACAGAGAGAGAGAACACGCCTTTTTATAACTGATTTTAAATAATGAAATATAAAAGTATTTATTTCATATACCAACAAAATTAATCTATTATGACCTATGACTACTTTCCTCATACATTGGTTCAAAGTTCAAGTCTACCTTATTTTATCCAGTGATAACAATATACCGATATATTTTTTCTCATACACGTTCAGTTGAATGTTCGTCTCTGTGCGGAAAACATGTTTTATGATTTCACCATAGTCGTTGGAAATAGAATATGTTAAGAAAATATTTGAATTTAAATAATTGACGTGTATTGTTGGTGCGCAAATAATTAAGTGAGTGGATAACGGTTTTACATTGGCTCTTACATATTTAATCGTAAGTATTCACTTAAAAATAAAAAAGTTTCGGTCATATATAATTAATAATCAGATAGATCGTTTAGTAAGTTTAATTTTTCGTCCGTGTGATTTAACAACACCTTGCTCAAAACAAATACAGTATATTATACCATAGAGAAACAGTATAGAGAATGCAGCTAAGGCAAAATTGATGTCGTTGAAAAAGCGTAAATATTTACTAATGTTGGAAGCAGTAGCAACCTTGACAAAGAGAGGGCGCTGAGTGTATTTTTTATTTACAGAAATTTATTAAGTTCTCTAAATAAAAAATACACTCAGCGCCCTCTCTTTGTCAAGGTTGCTACTGCTTCCAACATTAGTAAACATTCCCCCACTTTCAACGACATCAATTTTGCCTTAGCTGCATTCTCTATACTGTTTCTCTATGATTATACTGTATTCTTGCATTTCAAGTAAAGTAATTATAAATGTATAAGTATAAGATGAAAAACAAACAATACCTATATAAATATGCATAATAATAATACATATTATAAGTAATAATAGCAAAGTCTTAAAGTAGTTTGAACGAGTTTTGATATTATTTAAACGCCGTTTTAGTGCTACCTATAGATTCCTTATTTCTCTATGCTCCTATTGATGTAATAAAAAATACAATTAGTTCGAAACGCAAATAAAAAAATAGCCGCAAAGTCGAGCATTTTCCTCATACAACATTGGTTAATGGCTGAAAAAGCCAGGATCCTTCCACAGTAGATCATTCATATTTCTGCGAAAGTGTATTTAAATGGACTCAAAAACAGATAAATAAGCTCTTTGATAAACAAAGAAACTTTTAAAAGCATTAAACTAAATTTGGTTCGAAACGCACTGAGAACTTTGTGACTAAAAGAGCTGAAAATGAGAATTTTTTTGTTAACCAGTAATTTTTTTTTAGTTCGGAAATCGGCCGCTAGAGGCGCCGAATCATGGCGATCGCGGGAGAAACGAGATATAAACGTCAATTGAGCTCATAAACGTTAATAAAACTCTTGTAATGTACTTAATATGTATTAACTTCATTATAATTAATTAATATATGCACTGAGAAGCGAGAAAAGTGTTTGATTAGAAAATAGTTACAAAAAGCAATATATATATGATTTGCTGGATTATCTCTTAGTGCCTTGACAGCACAGTTGGTAGAGCGCTGCTTTTACATGACGAGGGTCAGCGGATCGAGACTTGGTTATTGCAAAGTTTTTAATGATGCAATTAAATTCAAGTGAGCGCCAAACTTCAAATAAATTTAAAATCAGCTGTTAACAACCTCGTTCAAACTACTTTAAATCATATCATACATAAAATTTTGAATTGAGAAAAGTTCCTTTTCGGCTTTTGATTATTTTACTAAATAAAATTATAGTTTTATTTTATTTAAAAAATTTTGCTATAAATATTTATATAGCTCTAATTATCATTTGTTTTTTATTTATTTGGTGATATTTTATACACGTAATTATATTATTGTACCGAAACGCGTTGTGAAATTTCAATTTTGGTCCCAACGCATTGGGAACAATTTTGCATGTTCCTAACGCGTCATAAGATTTCAAATTTGATCCCGTCACGTTGAAAATTTTCAACTTAATCTCAACGCGTTGGGATTAAATTTACCATGCTCCCAACACGAATTTCGCGTTACGAAGCCTCATACGTGGTCCCAACGCGTTCTGACCATATTTTCCGCTTCCGGAGCGAATTCGCTTCTGGAAGCTAACATATATATATTGAGGACAAATTAACACGAACAATATCAAATCAATCTGCATTTGTATATATTTAGATTCTTAAAATTATATTTTAATTATTATAAAAAGAATAATATTTTAAATTCTCAAAACACATTTTTTTCACTCATTTCGTGACATCTAAGATAAAAAAATTATATAAATTGTATATAAGAAAGAAGAAAAAAACATTTAAATTTTTAATGACTGTCAAATAGCTATATAAAAATATTGATTTAACGTTTTTATGTTACGACTATAAGAAATTCGTGTCAATATGAAATATATTATATTTGACCTGTATTAGAGGTCAATTTCAATATATATCCCATGGTTATAATAATGAAGCTGGAGAAAATATATGCTGGTATAAAATATGAGGCCATGGGACGATATATAATTTGTTATATATATATATATATTCTATGCAGGATAAAAAAGTTAAAGTGAAACGGGTGCAGAGTCGGTTTGAGAGAAAGAGAAGAGGGCTCTCTCTGTAGCGAGGTCGCGAGTTCGATGTCGGCTCGATGGAAGATGCTATCTGCATGACGTCAGCTTACGTCACTGATCGATGACTCCATGTGGAGCGCGCGATTATAACCGTCTCTCTCTCTCTCTCTCTCTTGTCCGTCTACCCCCATACTGGTTACATCTAGTCTTACAATGTTTAGGATGTAAAACAAAAATATTACTGGACATGCAAATTTGTTTTATTACAACATCCAAAAAATTTATTTAAAAATTTTCAAAAATTTGAAAGACTTTTTCTCCTTTTTGAAGAAAAATTACAATTATGTACATTTATAACATAAAATTACTTATTAAATTACTAATTTAACATGAATTAATATATGATAATCTGAAAATATAATTTTGAAATCCACTCTCTCTTGCTACTTCTATTGTCATTAAGTTTCTTTTTTATTATTATTTTTTAAATTTCAATTTAATCTGAAATTTATTTCATTCTGAAATAGTGAATAATTTGTTTGTTTTTCTTAGATTTATAAATTACATTTAAAAAAAAAAAATGATGATCCATTAATCATATAAATTTCAATATTTTTTTTCTTCAAATTTAAGTTAAAATTTATATTTAAATAAGCTAATGATAAAAAAATCAAACGTGAAAGATAAATGATCAATGATTTCGAAACAAGAACTATACTATACTCGGTTTTGATGCAGATATATTATAATGTATAGTATTTGTTCATATAGTCGGTAAAAAAAAAATTACTTTAGTGTTATTTATTCCTTTGTGCAACATCAAATATATATATATATATATATATATATATATATATATATATATATATATATATATGCTGTACCTAGAAAAAAAAAATACTTGAAATCCCGTGATGGCAATTATACAAAAGGTGGTTCACATTTTTATGTAGTGTTAGTTTTGACAAAAAAAAAAAGGTTTTATTTTTTATTTATATATAAAATATATTTTTTACATTGCATTGTTGATATTAAACAGTTTGCAACAACCATTTTATATTATGAGTCAATGGTTCGTAGCATTTATGTGATGTTGTTTGTTATAATAACGATAAATTTATGTATTTATTATACTTTTTGTCTTTAATGCTGAACAATAATATTAAGGTGAAAACGATACGATGTTCTAAAATTAGGATCGAAGATAAATAATACAATATATTTCATTTGAAATAAATCATTATAATACATTATAGATAAGATGTACGTATATTCTATTTGTATTGATCAGTAGTTGTATATATTTTTATTGAAATATTTAGCGTATTTTTTTTTAACAATAATGTTCCCTCTTTCTTTATCGAGCTTAAAATGTTACATAATTTGATGTTACTTGAGACTTGAAATTAAATATTCAAGATTCATTAAAAATATTATTTAATAAAAAAAAAAAAAAAAAAAAAGATTCTCATCTGTGTTGGCAAGGACAAAATCATTATTCATAAAACGTCCATCTTACATGCATACTCAGAACTATTTGTTGCAGGTGTAAATATCATTTAAAAAAATACATAATATATATTGTACATTCCAGTTATATAGATTTTAATGTAGTGATACCCATACAGATGTTAAATAAATAACAATATTAAACAATGATGTTGAAAACTGCGTTAAACAGTATCGTTGACGCAATGTAATATTAATCGTGAACTTTTTTTTTAATCTAATAAATATTCATTATTGTAATTTAATGCAATTAAAATATTATATAAATAGCTATTTAATTATATATATATATATATATATATATATATATATATATATATATATATATATATATATATTATATAAATGAGCACAAGTTATTGCGTTCAAATTGCTTTTTATACCTTGTGAAAAATGATTGTTCGAATTTATTGTTGTATACAATTTTATTTCAATTTGAAAATGTTCACCAATGTATGAAACATAAATTGCATAATATACACGTCTACAACATTGTCATACCCTTATTATCCTAGCGTTGATTGTGCTTTAAAATTTACAATTAATATTCTATAGAATTTGAATGAAATTATTTTATATCTTATTACAGCTAAACTATTTTGTCTGGATTTTAAAAATACACATTTATATTTACTAAATCATTAAATTTCTCGATTTTAATTTTGTTTTAGGTTATCTGGGTATGCATCCTTTGCCGCAAGAAGCAAGAATTATTAAGTAAGACTGGCCAATGGATACAAAAGGGTCCTCAAAGTGATGCCATCATGAGACGCATAGAAGCTGATCTGCAAGCTGGTGAGACACCATGTAGTCCAGGTGATAAGCGTCCTAAATTAGAACGTGGTTTAAGTGCAGCTGCTGCAATGCAAGGTAGTGAAAATCATCAAGCAAGATTACAACGTAGTGGTTCAGCATTAAGACGACAGTATTCTCAAGAAGCAGCAGATGTTCTTGTTATGAGAGGTGGACAACAAAGAGGAGGACCTGGTGGTCCAATGGGCGGAGGAGGAGGAGGTAGAAGATATTCAGCAGGAAGTGATACAATGTTATATGATGAAGAACGTGTTAGACCTAGACTAGTTCCTCCAATACCAGGGCAAGGTCGTAAAATACCTAACCCTGCTGATTTGGTCAATAAAATGGCCGTACATAAACAATGTAAACGTGGAAAGAAAACTTCTGCTAGACAACATTCATTAAGTAGTTCTGAAGATGAACTACGATCAACTCCAGAATTAATAAGTTGCGATGAGAACAGTTTAATTGGAGGTGAACGTGGTGAGTACAGATCAATTTTTTTATTTATTATTATAATCATTCAACTTAATTAAAATTAATTATAATTATAGTATTAGAAATATTACATAGCAATAAAAAATATCCTTTTAGTTAAAAATTATAGATTTTTTTTTGGTGCATCGCCGAACGATTATCAATTACAAAACTTTTTATAGGTATATTAATATTTAAATAATCCATATATAGATTTTTGCATTTTTAAACCTTACAAACCTATATCAAGAAACAAAAACATTTTTAACCTTCATAATGAATCGCATTATTATATTATAACTATACCTAACTAAATTGTAGTTTTAAGTTTAATTAACTGCTATTTCGTATAATACCTCTTATTAAAAAGTATACACATCCTATAGTAGAAATAATTAAATAAAAATATTTTATACTTTCTTTTAAGAAAAAAAAAAATATATAAAATAAACATTAACTTATATCTGAATAGAAATAATAATAAAATATAAATTTGTTTATTACTATGATATATCCTTTGATTAAAATTTCATTTTCATGATATTATATTTGTTTTGTTAAGATTTAATAATGAACTGACAATGAAAACTATGTTGACACTATCAAAATGCGGCGGCGGTATGTATGTATGTATATATATATATATATATATATATATATATATATATATATATATATATATATATATATATATATATTATATAGTGATGGTGATAGCACAAGAGTTGAAACATGCAGTATAGATGAAAATGAGGGGTGAAGGTGGGGGGAGGAAGGAGGGTGAAGAGGGACAAGCCAGTATCACATCATGCTATCGCAAATCAATTTCGCCTCCGGTAGTCAATAATTTATGTCCTCTAGTATATAAGCAAGAGAGAAAGAGAGAGAGAGAGAGAGAGAGAGAGAAGCCCTTCTTATTGTACTTGCCCTACCCCTCTAACACCCCCTTTTCTCTCTCCCTTTTCCTTCTTATAACTAATATACATCATCTTAACTCAATCTACTTCATAATTGTATCAAAAACTTCCTTTCAATAATAAAATCATTCTCTAAAAATCATTTTATACGTAAAATAATAATTTATCTTCTTATACTATATATCACTTTATATATATATATATATATAATATAAATATTTTAAAATATTTGCTGATATCGTGATGTTTTTGCATGCTGGCTTTAATAATAGAACAATATGTATAATGTTAAATTAAACTTTTCTAAAAATATATTTTTAGAAAATCTATATTTTTAAATTTGAAAAAGAAGAAAAAAAGTTTTTCTAATGGTATTTCTTGTGGGATGTTTTAAAGTTGAAATATATGAAAAAGAATATGAGTAATGAATTATGATATTTTATATAGAATCTCATTTTAATAAAACTGTAAGCACGTTAAAAATATAACAAAAATATTAGTTTATATTCAAGTAATCAAGCTCAAAGTATACTTATATTAAATAATAATAATAATAAGTAAAAAAAAAAATCAAAATTTCTATGGCTTTATATTTTACTCTGTGAAAATTTAATCTAATTGGAAACATAAATTATTAACTTATGTTAGAATGATAAGTTTTTATGTTAACAAACTAACCACTAGTATCAGAATGGCCTGTAAATTGATGGTGTATTTGGGCGTATGTTGGCCCACCACAGTGTATAACGTCAGGTTGCAGTTACTGCTTCTATGACCTAATTTATTAGTCTTTCTGGCCATGTGCAATTTTTTTAAATACATATAATTTATTCTGTAAAAATGTATATAAAAAGCTAAAATATATATAAAAAAAAGGTAAAGAAATGATCTTCATAGCCCATTTCTCACAAGTCTGATATTATATATCAATTAGGTTCAATAACGTAAAATTTTTTATCGTGATATTTTCTAAAAAGTGCTTAATTTTTCATTAATTCTTTCGATAGTATTTATAGTTATTGTTTTTAAGTTACGGCGAGAGGTGATAGAAATCGCCTGCATGCCAATACTTAAAGCATGGTAATATTTATTATAAATTGCATGTCTAGGGCGTCTTAGATAGGCACTTTTAAAGAAAGCAGAAAAAAAATAATGGACTCGACTTAATAAAAAAAAATTAATAAATAATAGGAAAAAATCGAAGCAAGTGAATAAAAATAAAGTATTTTTTTATTTGCATTTACATTTTTTAGCCAAGACATAATAAAGGTTACTAACAAGGTTATATTAATTATTATTCAAGACATCCTTTATGCTTGACAACATTGCTTTTTTATTTTCAAAATCACGGGGATTGACTTGCAAAAACAACTTAAATTTTCCCCATAACCCATTTGTACCACATAGAAAAACTCAACCTATGCAAGCAGCACAACATTTTTTATTGAATAGCGTGACGTCATGTTGAGAAAAAAATTGTAACGATTACATATTTGCAATCAACGTGGTTACAGTTTCGGCTATTTAGCGCTATCTTGCTTGTTAAAAGTTAGCCTCAGTTTCTGAGGTCCAATTTTGTGTTTAATATTTTAAATGTGCATGTTGATAAACCTGAAGTATATATCTTTAAGTGTTATTGCAGAAAAATGCATTAAACTCTCTCATTTATTTAACACTCAATATATTGAAACATTTTGACTTTATTGAAATTACAAAATATTTAAAAATATTATTCAGTATAAAAGTATTTTTATTTCTCCAATTTTGATGCGTGATGATGTAATCGTACTTCATATAATAGATACTTTCTTTTGTAAGATATTTCCATAATTCAAGAACATTGGTGTAGAGTAATCTTACAGAGTCAACATAAAGACAAATCAATCCCTGCTTATGAAACCACATGTGTTTTTTTTATCAATTTCATTGTCCATTCTTGTTTAAGACAGCAAATAATAATAAAAAGGATTTTTATTGACATTGTTAGGCATGGTAACAATAAGTAGACACAGTGTGATAAATAATATTTTTTAATATATTTGCACTTGCGAGTGAAGGTGTTTAATGCTTGGAGGCATTGCGATGCAGAGAGAGAGAGAGAGAGAGAGAGAGAGAGAGAGAGAGAGAGAGAGAGAGAGAGAGAGAGAGAGAGAGAGAGAGAGAGAGAGAGAGAGAGAGAGAGAGAGATTTGTCAGACGAGGTCAGAAAATTGCTAACTTTTCTTAAGTTAAAAAGCCAGCAGGGATGAGCGACCGATTTTTGAAGAGTCAAGAGTTAGACCTACAGTACTGAAAAGCTTTCTCTCTCTCTTTCTCTCTCTCTCTCCCTGACAATTATACCAAAGTACACAGTCAAGAAATTATTACAAGGGTTGTACTCACAAAAGAGGAAGGATTTAAATCCATGTAAAAGTCTTAAAATATCAGATTAAGTAGCCCCTTTTAAATTATTCTTACAACAAATGTTTAGAATCTAACGATCATTAACGTTTTATTAGCTTTTCCTTTTTGTAAAAAAAAAAAAAAAAAAAAAAAAAAATAGACGTAACAAAAATTAGCAATAAGTTTCCGCACAACTGTTTTGAACTCATGGACTCTTGTTTTATTGAGGGGATTTTTATTATCTATAGTGTTAAAAGGAAATTTAACCTAAATAATTATACAATTTGACCAATAAATGATCATGCAAATTTTTGCATTATTAAATAGTACTTCTGTTAAACACATTTGCTTCTCAAAAAAAAAAAAAAAAAACTGAATGAATGAATGAATGAAATTGGTTGAAAAGATCATATCATAATTATGTTCAATATTTGCTCTATAGCATTAAAAAAAATTTAAAATATTTTCTTAATATTCCAAAGTTTTATCAATGCCAGTATTTTGTCGTATCAATGTCGCAATTGTCGCAACAATCTAGCATGTACGTACATATTGCACCAACAACGCAATTGAAATGATGAAACATTCACACATTCTAAAATCATCGGGATTTTCCATTCATAAACAAGGCCAGCAATAAATGTATCATTCAACTTTTTATGTAATCATTTATACACTTAAAAATTTACTAAAAAGGGGTCATATTCTAAAATTATATTTTTAAAGGTATCATCTGAAAGATTTAAAGAAAAAAAAAACTCATTTCTCAACGATTTGTTTCCTATTGGTGCTTTAAATATTATTTTAATACAATAGAATATGTATAAAAGTATACAAAATATATCTATATATTTCTATTAGATTTGTATAGTTTTATATATTAGGCCTATGCCAGCAATGTCGCCGTGAGTCCTTTTTCTCTAGTCTCGAGCCCAGCCAGTGAAAATCGATATTTGCCTCCTCCCCCCAAATACCCCCTTACTTCTCCACCCCCTTAGTCACGTGACTACTGACGTCATAGCAGGCAAAGAGAGAGAGAGAGAGAGAGAACGAGAGGCGCGGGGTCGCGGTGGCACCGGCAGTAGAGACGTCGGACTTTGAGTGAGGGTGACTCTATAGTCACTAGTCTGCCTCACGAGTGTTGGATCTTAATTCTTCTCCATGTCTGTGTCTCATTATTATTGTTTTACTGTGATTTTTGGTGTTGGTGAAGGTGATTTAATATAATAAGGAGAAAATAATAAGCAAAAATAAAGTGAAATCATAGCTGGTTTTTTTTTTCTAGTGATATATTTTTTTTTCTAGTGGAACCTGCAATATTAGTGCAGGGATTCCCTTTCAATTTAATAATAAAAAAATTAGGTACAAAAAATCTTGAGCCGCGTCCCCAGACCCCAACCAGCAGGCCCTAATGAAGCGCCTCGCGTACCGTTATGTGTGAGTTATATTATAATTATATTTAATATTAATTTATAATTATTATACTTATCTGCTGTATTTATAATATTTATGCTGGCTTTTTCTATTTTATTTTATAGGCTGAATTTACTATATAAAAAATAATTTATTGCTTTTATTTTTAAGTTGGTGTATCATCAATAGAGGAGAGAAGGCGATTATTTAAATAAATATGTCGTATCAAACAAAACTCATCCTTTTAATAAGAGTAGAGAGACTCGGAGGCTCTATTTAACAAAATTTTAATTAGTAATTTTAATTTATTATTATATTCTTTATGTTATGTGTAATGTTTTAATAGCAATTATAAAGTTTTAAGTACAAAATATCTTATATATATATATATATATATATATATATATATATATATATATATATATATATATATATATATATATATAATAAGGTATGTGTGTTCGTTCCATAGATTTTTTGTGTGTGTTAGTTTCTCTTTAGTCCTCTAAGGAAAAGTAACTTCTATCTTTCTCAACGTCTTTATAACGAACTTTATATTTGCACTGGTGCTCCTTAAGTAGGTTTAGTGTGTATTCAAATTATTAGTTACAAGAAAAGAGAGAGAGAATAAAAAGCATGACATGCACCGATTCTAAATCGTGATCCAAAAATTAAATTAGAATCCATTTTCTTATAGATTTTCTTCTAGATGTTGCACTTTCAAAGTAGAAAATAATAATTAAAGCATAATAGATTAATTAATAATTTAAACATATTAACTTGTAAAGTATTATATTTAAAACAAACATAGGTATCTTGAAAATTTAATTAGAAAACATATAGCAAGTGCGTTAAAAAAAAAGGACAACTTTTAATTAATTCTATATACATATAAGAAAAATTAAATTTGTCTAAATATGAAGGATTTAATTACTGTTTAGATTTCTTCAACTGATAGTTTTATAAATTTAAAATACAAATAAGATGCTAACTTTATATCTGCAGAAATTTTTTGAGTATAAATAAGAGTGGTTGGTTTTGTAAGAGTGACATCGTATCCTTATATCGATTGAACTCGGTGTATTTTTAACGAGCTTTTGAATTATTTACTTACATATTACAACGGTGAAAATTTTAACTTTACATAAATTTAAGTTAATTATGATTAAGTCAATAGAATATATTATAACAATATGATATGAACTTCATCTTCAAATTCTGCCATAACTTTTAATCTTTTAAAGAGTTCATTTTGATAATGAAAATAATACTATACCTTTAGTATCATACTTTCATTCCATAAATATTTTAAGAATTTTTTTTTTAAATATTTTAAAAGCCACTCAAAATGACTCTGAATTATAATTATTTTAATGTACTATGGTTAAATATCTTGCAATTTTTTAGAATAACTTGTAGTTATAACGTTTTCTTGTTATAGACAAAAATACTTCAAAAATGTTGTTTTCATATACACCTCTTTTCACAAAAATTGATACGTAAGTTCATACTATAGCATGGATGAACGAATCAGTTTTAGTGGGAGGAGTTGTATGTTATCATTTTATAGTTAAAATTACATTAAAATGTATATGATTGTATAGTAAAAGAAACTCTTTAGCTACCACACCTTCATCATTCATTCAAAAAAAAAAAAAAATGAAATAACAACATCGATCGTTGGATAGCGATTAACATGAGAGCTCTTTCAATAATAAAGTGACAAAACTTTAGTAATATATTTTTCACTATAGAAAAAGAAAAAAATCTTTCTGCTTTTGGAGCAAGTAGAATGCATTTTTTTTTAGTTCTATATATAAAAAAAGTTCCATTTTTTTCCTTTCTTTATTCCCCTCATGCTTGAACTTTTATTGTAAGAAAATGACGAAGCTTGCAGGCTTACTTTAATCATTTTTAGACTACACTAACTAACATAGAACTTAAGATTTGAACTCAATTTTATAAAAGTGAAACGCTTAATTAAAACATCACCATATATATATATATATATATATATATATATATATATATATATATATATATATATATATATATATATATATATATATATATATATATATATATAATACTATATAACATATATGTACAAATATATACTCGTATACACACACACCATTAGTATAACCATATGATGAATATTGGTGTATTGTAATTTATATTTCAAAATGTTATTATAATTATATTATTAAAGATACATATTATAAATCTTTTACACACACACACACACACACACACACACACACACACACACACACACACACACACACAGGAAAAATAAAATTATATTAAATTGAAACTGCAAGACATTTATGAATATTATATTTCTTTTGTTTTCTTTTTTTTTAACCAAAGTTCCTATAGACATTAAAGAAATTCTATTTTTATAATAATCATAAATTGTTCTATATTCAGAAAGAGCAAAAGAGGGAGAGAGAAAGAGAGAGACAGAGAGAGAAAGAGAGAGAGAGAGAGAGAGAGAGAGAGACGAACGCGCGCATGGTTTCATAAAATAAAGTTTTGCTAGAAAAGAGAAGTATAACCAAACGAAACGAAGCTAGAGAGCAAGCAAGCAAAACGACGGCGTTAGGTTGTAGTAGCAAGTAGCGCGGGCGGGCGGGCAAAATGTTAAACGATCGATATTTGGTCATCAGGGCCAAGGCCGTTCCTCGCTCTGTATGTAGGTCTAAACTACGACCCCCCTTAGGCAGTCATTCTTATATCAAATTATTAGGGGGGAGTTACAAAAAAAAAAAATATATATATATATATATATATATATAATATAAATCAAGCAAAGAGCACACACGAAAAATATATATATTTTAATCAAAATTATGATATCAAGTAATATAAGGTTAAAGAATATTATTATGTAACTTAATAAGTTCAAATTTTTAAAAATTTCCCTCCCTTTATATATTTCAATATTCGTGTCGTTGCTACGAATCACAAAATTATTATAAAATCTTGGCAGCAAGTTTTGCAGAAACCGCAAAGCTAGAGGGGGGTGCTTTTTCGTATTATACTGTTATAATGTATATTTGTATGCGTGCAGTCGCAAAGTGATTTGAAAAGAGAGAGAGAGAGAGAGAGAAAGAGAGAGAGAGAGAGAAACAGCAAGAAAAAAAGAAAGAAAGAAGAAAAAAATTAAAATGCACGCACCTTTTTAAAATTATGTATTGCTGTATTTTTATCAGATGCTATATAATTATGGTATATTTAAATAGTTAGATAAGTATATTTAAGCTTTACTGCAAACGACAATAATAATAAACACGTTATAAAAAATTAGTAATAATATCTGTTGACTTTTACATAAGAAAGGGGCAAGTTTTACAAACAGATCTAGTTTTAGTTTATAAAATAAAGAAAGAAAGAAGGAAAAAAAACAACGTATTCTATACTGTATTAAGAAATATTATTAATACGTCACGCTATATATTTTTTTAGCTAAAAAAAAAAACAAAAAAAAAAAAGTTAAAAATATAAAAAAATTGCATTGTGCTTGGAAGTAGATAAGTTTATGTTGCATGGGACATTCATTTTCACATTGATTAAATGCAACATAGTAGTAGTACTATAGAGTATAATAATGCTACAGTTAATACAGTATAATAACAAGCACAGTTAAAACGTTGTAGGGGAGAGAAAGAGAGAGAGAGAGAGAGAGAAACTATGAACTACTGCAATAGAGAAATTACTAGATGAAACTCGGTATTATATATTGCAAGTAACTGCAAATGTGCTTTTTATTTATTAGAAATATTATGTTTATGTTGCAAAATGTATATCATTTTGATTCAAAGTATTATTTAAATATAAATAATAATAAAAACTATAGTTAAACAATTTTTGTGTGATTTTCTTTTTTTTTTAATGAAAAGAAGTAGAAAAGAAGAATGTAAAATTACGTAATATTATGATAATTGCCACCATATTAACAAAAGGGTAAAATTCTTAAGAAAAACACAAAAGTGCAGCAAAATTACTTTATATTAAAATTTGGTGTCTTATATTTATACCAAGTTTTGTCAAGAAATTGTTTTAATCGAAATTACATTCAAAATAATTGTACATAAATAATCTTAATAGTTAATAAAAATATAGAACATTATGAAAAAACGGAAGTTATGATAGAAAATATGGATAGTTAAGCATAATATTAAGTAATCCTATGTAAATTCCATATATAAATGGTGTGTGTTGTTTAGTTGCATGTGACAATAAAATGATGCCATGGAAGCCATTATGGTGCCCAGTAATACAAAGAAACAGATCTATAGGACTTCTTTATACCAAAGAGTATAACCCGTCTTAATATATATATATATATATATATATATATATATATATATATATATATATATATATATATATATATATATATATATATATATATATATATATATATATATATATATATATATATATATATATATATATACATATTATGATATTCTCGCGTATTTTTCTTTTGTTCAACTTTTTTTTTCAGCGCAAGTGCTTTCTATATTTGATGAATAAAAACGTATGGTAAATAAGAATATAAATCTTTAATTTTTGCAAGGAAGGAAAATAAAATAGGTAATACATACACCACACACCTACACAAGCGTCTTTTCATGCAAAGCAATAAAATATTTTACTACACACGTAACTAAATCTAAGGGGAAGAAAGAATATACATACGTATAAAAAAAAATAATAAAAAATAAGGTAGATCGATGTCAACAAGGTAACTGTGTCGTGTTTTTTTTTTCTTTCTTCAGATAAATTTAATTTAAAAGTACATAAAAGTAAATTATATTTATATAAAAAAAAAAAAGACTTTGAGTTATAGGTTTTTGAAAGTAATTCTCATTTTTTTGTCATAATGTTACGATTTTATATTAATCACTTATGACTGCATTGAAGAAACGTCAAAATGTTTTATGATAACAATTAATTAAACTGTTTTTTAATAGTTATATTTTGACAATACTAAAACTTGCAGTATTTTTATGAAAAAACACAAAAAATAATCTAAATTATTTCTTAAAAAATAACAATTATATAGTGAATTTCAATTTTAAAATAAAAGAGAGAGGGACAGAGATAGATACAGGGAGAGAGAGAGAGAGAGAGAGAGAGAGAGAGAGAGAGAGAGAGAGAGAGAGAGAGAGAGAGAGAGAGAGAGAAGAGATGGCTATCCTTTTTAAAGAAACAATTGTTTGAAAATTTTTTCGTGGTTTTATGGTCTTAATTTCGCAAACACATTTTTAAAAAAATATTTGTTATATATAATTCGTTTGAATAAAATTTAATTTCATTATAAGTATAAAGAAATATAAATCATAAGATTAAATTATTTCTAAAAATTAAAATCAATATAAAAAAAAACTTTATTATAATTCAATATAAAGATTATCAAAGCGGGTGGGTGACTTTGTTGGCAGGCGTGGTTTTGTTAGTGGTGTGTTTCATGAATTGTTCTGCCTTGCACTTCTTGAGGCAAAGTCACAAGCTACTTGAGCCCGCCAGCTTCTACCGTACTTTTATTGTTCTAGTCCAACCACCCACGCTGCTCTCTCTCTCTCTCTCTCTCTTGCTCTGCAGCTACTAGGTATAGTCTCGGTGACTCGTGCATCGTTTGAACTCCACAATAGCAAACAAACTACACCAATGCTGTAACTTTAACTTGCTAGATTTATTTTTATTTATTAAAAAAAAAAGTATAAAAACATAATAATAAAAAGTTACTATAAAAAATTTATTTATAACTAATTTTTAACATTAAAACAATAATATAAAAGTTCTACTTAAGTCTTGGAAGATTATAATTCAAAAGTAGATGTTATTTTTGACGTCACACGTTCATTCAATACTTTCATCCACTCTGTAGGTTTATATTGTCACTATAAAAAGTATATTATATGTGTATATGTATGTATATATATACACACACATATTATAATAGCAACAATGATTAATTTTAAAACTTGGTATATTTTATTTACGTTAATTAACCCTCATCACAAAGATATGATCTTTTACAGCTCACCATATGAGATAGCGTGTAATAGAAAGGGTTGAAATCGATACCGCAACATTTAACTGTAAACATATGGATAAAACATTGAAGCTTTTCTTATAAATACATATAAGTTGAAATAAAAGCTATAATTTTTAATTTTATATTAAAATACTTGAAGAAAAGCTCAAATAATATTGGGTGGGATTCATCAACAAGATATCAGTGTTATTTAAAAAAAAAAACTATGTTAAAGGCGTAGAACACCCTGAACAAAAAACATGCCTAATATCATTACATACCTAAATATCAACGTTGATTTGGTCGGAGTCATTGATTTCTAATTTATTTTCCATTTACAAAATCACAGCTGCGGGTTTGTTACGTCACAGCTCACTATTCCACGCGCGCGGAAACAGGCAAGCTATGACGTCACAATCCCGCAGCTACCATTTTGAGAATGGAAAATAAATTAGAAATCAATGACTTCAGCCAAATGAATGTTGATATTTAGGTATGTTAGGATATTAGACGTTTTTTTTTTTTTTTGTTCGAGTGTTCTACGCCTTTAAGTATTCACAACAATAATACAAAACAAGATTTTATAGAAAGAAATGTAAACAATAGAATACTCTCGTATATGCAATTCACATACAAATGCGTTTAACGTTATACATTAAAAATAAATAAAATCCCAGCTGGTCATATATATAATAACACGTGAAGTGTCCAAAGTATTTACTTGACAGACTCTTCAGCCAGATTTCAAAAGTTATAATTTGATTTGGAATTGTCCTACAAGGGAGAGGAGGTATGTTGTATGCTTGCTTACTTACTTTACGTAAAGTCGGGCAGATGAAGAAGCCCCACTTACAAGCGTACCAACTGTACAGTGGAATGTAGGCAACTAGTCTTCATATGTATGTATTACCAACTATTATATTAACATTAATTTATATGATGTAAGAAGTTAAAATTAAATTTCAAATATGTAGAAAAAGATAATCTTACCAAATAGGCAGAAAAATAAAAATGTATTAGATAACAATGAATAACATCAGAAAATTCTTCCAAATTTCTTTACATTTTTGATAGCATACTGACGTCTCTCTCTCTCTCTCTCTCTCTCTCTCTCTCTCTCTCTCTCTCTCTCATTTCTTTGAAATAACATAATATCTAAATAAATAATATGAAACACTTAACACATGAAAATTTAAAAATAAAATTCTTTACCTACCTCTCTATTTCAATTTGTACCATTTAGAGTTAAATTTTTTGAATGTTTAATGGTCTAGCTTAAGTAGACAATAAGGTCTAGTGACATGGTAACAAAGACAATAAGAGAGAGAGAGAGAGAGGTGCTAGGCTAGGCTAGCCAGGCTAGGAGGCCCCATGGCCAGACTACGACGAACGAACGTCTGTGACGCCAATTCTTTAGCCGAGCAAACGAGCGAGCGAGCAAAGCGAGCGTCGTGTGCCGGATTTCTTGTATTGATTACATCACGCTCTAAGTGCACGGATTTGAAGCTGTACAACAATATATGTTACACTAGAAACAACCACGATTAATCGAATCTTTAAATATAAATACGCATTTAAGTTTAAGTCAATGGATGTTTCATTTAAAATACATTATGTTTTCAAGTTTCTATATTGTTATATTTGTTATATACAGTGCAAGGATGAAATCGTTTTTTATACAATAATTACATGCTAAAGGATAAATTGCTTCCCCCCCCCCATTTATTAGCCATTCAATATAAAAAATATTAGCAAAAATTACTCCCTCTACACCCCTTCCTCCCCCCCAAAAAAGATTGATTAAAATATTATACTATTTGTGCAAAACATGTTCAAGCATGTTATTATTAAAAGTTATCGGAAAAGAACTGCATAAAAAATGTCGATATTTAATGCATTTATGAGTCACATTATAATAAAACATTCTTAGGTAAAATATAATAATAAATATATGACCCTGTCATGCATTTTCATTATTTATTTGTCACCTTAAATAAGCTAAAACCATTAAAAAGTTAAGTTTTATTATAATTTTTATAGTTTTTTTTTAACATTACAAATTGTTAGTAACAATAATATTTGTAAAGTCAAGCTGTTTCATAAAGTTGAAACATAAAGCTTTAAATCCAAGGATTTAAGACCATAGCAGATTGCTATTATGTTTGATACTCTGCACATAAAGTTGAAACTCAATAAACATTTTGAAAGCTTTACTCGTTTCACGTAGTTTTCTTAAATATAATCTAAATTTATTTATAACTCATAGATTATTATACTGACTTGTGAGTTATGAAATTTGAGTTATAAGACACTAAATCTGTAAAAACTTTATTATTATTATTATTTCAAAAAGTTTTTTTTTTTCGAATTTATAAAATTTTAAATTTATTCATTTAAAAAATAAATATGTAAATTTTATTGATATTTGTAAGTTGATATAAAATTATTTAAAAAAATATATTTATCAAATAATAATTTGAATTTAGTTAATCAACAATAATTGTAAAAGTTTCTATTGACATTAAATGCATTCATTTACCTTAAATGATATTATGTAACTGGAACATAATTCCTGACGCTCTATTTACACGGTGCTAGATTTTAAAAGTGCCAAAAATTTGATTGCAAACAATCCTCACTAAAAATATGTGATAATATTTGTACACTACAGTATACATAATAGTATTTCATACTAATCAAAACTATTGAACATTTTAAATATTTTCCCATGTGAAAAGGCCATTAAAACCTTTTTTCCCAATATTACATTGAAAATTAAAGGTTGATAGTTTTCCTACCGTATAAAATTTGTGTGCTGAATTTTATAAACAGAAATTAAAAAATGTTTTAGATGGTTCATATTTAAATTTTAAGTGTTTCAAATTATGTAATTATGATATGTGTTGATATTTAGCATTTCATTTTTACCTACAATTACAATATAAAAGTATGTATTCCCTAACCATTTCTATTTACTTAATAGATACAATTGTCTTGTATTCGAATAAGCAATAAAAAGAAAGAGAGGGAGATAGAAAGGTTGAATGATTTCCAAAAATTTAAAAATAATGTATAAAAAGATAAAGTGACATGTGAAATTTTATTAAAATGTGAAATCAAATTTGAATGTGGTAATTAATATAATTATGTATTAAAAATTAGATAGTTAAGTTACTAGATCCCCTCTCTTACTCGCCCCGTCCTCTCTGTTATGTTATACCTCCATTAGTTAGCGCCTGCAAGTTTGATAGGTATGCAACGTGGTGAGCACATCAGACCAACTGGTTGCCTATGCAGCTAGGCGCTTCCTGAGTGTTGTACGCATCGTTGTTAACTACATAAAAAATGGTTTAAACTACTTTTGAATGGGGCTTATCGATGAAACGTGGTAGCCAATCACAGGCGGGACTTTGTTTTCAGACAAACCTTGCACCGAGGTTGCAACTTTTAAGAATATGATTCACTATTAGTACTATTACGTGTTTTAATACTTAACAAATATATCACCAGTATACGTTATTGACATTTTTTTTTTGGTGAAATTTCTATTCTGCTATAGATTACATTAAAATTATGCTTAATATTTTATTAATTTTCAACAGCAATATTAGCTACGTATTAATAATATTTTATATGTTAATTTATAAGTGTGCTCACCTAAATAAAGAAATATGATATATATATATATAATATATATATATATAATATATACATATATAAATTTTATGATAATAAATTTAAATTAATATTAAACTACGTTGACACAAATATGATGAAGATTAATTTTTAAGACCTTTACGTTGAACGGCAACAACTGTTAAAACGCATTGACTCCACCGGTTGCAGACTTTGCTAGGCAGTAAATGTCAAAGGTGGCGCCACCACTGGTAGCACGTAGATTACCTGTAATGATATAAACTTCATTTCATTCAAGAAAATATTCAAAACACTTCATTATTTTAAGAGATAAAAATAGTTATTTAATTCTCAAACAATTCTCTTTAATAATTTGATTTTATTATTATATTTTTTTTATTGCATGATTTTTACAATGTACGTATTTAATTTAATTGATTCAAGCTTTTAATATGTCATATTCTCTTTTTCGGGTCATTGAAATAAATTTTTATATATTTGAAATATTTTTTCTTTTTTATTTAATACTTTTTTTATTAATAAAATTTCCAAAATTTAAACCTCTTGTATTCTTGCAACTAAATAGTCTCATTAAAAAAGTATTTATTTAATTTATTAAAAATATCATTAGTTTCGTTACAAGTTTGACGAGTATTGAAATTTTGGTTTACTACGAGCACTTTTGTATGCGTTTAATAAAAATGTATGTGTCTGTGTACAGTATATATTATATATATTATTATAGCTTATAGTAAAGTAGAAAAAAATTATAAATTTTTTTAAAGTAAAAACAATAAAAAGTAAAATGAAATTAAATTTGCATCCAATGCGTCCTGATTCCGCATATACGACATTTACAACAAAAGTACAAACTATTTTGGTTTTAAAAATATATTATTTCTATTCTTGCATTATACAAAGTTATTTATAAATACAATTGACATATAATGAAAATGGAATATATTTTAACTAAACATAATAGTCACGTTTTAGCTTGATTATTTTTCACTCTCGTACACATGAAAATAAATTACGAAGTTAGGTGATAATTATACATAATATGTTTTATTTAACTTGTGTGTATGTATGTATGTATGTATGTATGTATGTATGTATGTATGTATGTATGTATGTATGTATGTATGTATGTATGTATGTATGTATGTATGTATGTATGTATGTATGTGTGTATATTATATATATATATATATATATATATATATATATATATATATATATATATATATATATATGTATATACACACACACGCACAAACACAATTTTTTTGTCTGTTGGAGAAACATAAGTGTACCCGTGAAGTCTCGCGTCTTCCCTCTCCTCAACCCCTCTCCCTACCACCCCCTTAAGCTCGGTCAGTCGCCCCGGGCTGCGACACTTGCAGACTTTGTGCTGCTACTGCTGCTGGACGAGTTTCAAAAAACATTTCTCTCTCTCTCTCTCTTGTTCTCTCTCTCTCTTTCTCTTTTCTTATGAGACAAGCATATTTGGCTGCCAAAAAAAGCTGCAGCGTATAAAACATTCCCCTAAGACATGTGCTTTTTAATATAGTAGTACTTAAAGCTAGGAAACACAAATAGGGACTTGGACTTTATATAAATTGGGTCACATTTTTTGATGTTGTTATATCAACATAATAAGTAAAAATATAATATGTATTCAAAATAACTAAAAGTTTATAACTTGTGGGGTAAAAATAAAAGAAAGAAAGAGAAGTTTTATTTTTTTATAATACTAAATCGAATTGTTAATTTAATTTTTATTATAAAGTGTATCAGCAGCATTGTGCCGGCTTGATAATTGGCCGTGGCCCATTTGCCATCGTATAACTTTGAAGTAAGTGTGAGAGAGAAAAGGAGAAGCCTAGAAAGAGCTCTTAGCTTCTAGTACATTTACGGACCAAAGTTTCAGAACAGAACACCTGTGCTTTTGTTACTAACATACAGCATTTACTTTAAAACATACCATATAACTTTTAACAAAATAAATTTTGTATCGGAAAAACAGAAAATTAATATTGAATTTACCTGCACATTATTACTTTTTTTTTCTGATAAAGTATATTTTTTCTTTTTAACTACAATTTTGTTTACATTAAGTTTGTCAGATTATGACAACTTGAATCCTTCAATCTTATTTACGATAAGATCCAATATTTCAACAAAATATTTGACGTAATTAACGTTTTTTGTTTTGTTCATTTTAATAAAATGTTACATAGTAAATTACCTTTAAATCATATTAAATTAATTTCATATAAAAATAAGTTAAAAAGTATAAATATAATTATGAACCTATTTTAGTTATTACATTCATAATTAGTTTACGCATATTATTTTTATCTAGTTATTAAATGTTTCGAACATTGATGTTAAAAACATATCATGAAAGCAATACAAAAGTTATATATTAATCTTAAAGTGCAATTGCAGAAAAAACAGACGCAAATAGACAAGGAGAGAGAGAGAGAGAGAGAGAGAGAGAGAGAGAGAAAGAGAGAGAGAGAGAAAGAGAAATAGAGAGAGAGATAGAGAGTGAGAGAGAAATGTTTCTGTTTTCTGGTCAGTAAATTTGAGTGTTAAATTTCATCAATTGCGGCATTATTTTTACTTTCAGTGATGACGTCAATCGTACAAACAAATGGATGTCCATGTATTGTGTGTGTGTGTGTGTTTGTGTATGTGTCTGCTTGCCCGTGGGGCTGCTGGTTGCATTGGTACCTCCCGCTCACTCTGCGAGTGTATGTATGTGTGTGTGTGTGTTTGTACTAGTATGTGCACAGACAGAAAATTATTGATTCTAACTCAACGCAAAACCGCACACCACAAACTAACTTGCACTAAAACAAAAATAGTGCAAAGTGTTCTCTTTTTGACTTTTTAAATAGTTTATGTATATATATTTTTAAAATATTATTGTATCATTACTTTTTTTTTACGTATTGAAAGGTGTAATTTTTTACTTCTATTTGATTTTTAAATTATTTGTTTAAAATATATATATATATTGTGTTTTATGTATGATAAATTTTCGTACATGAAACTTAGGAAAAAACGTTATTATAAAAAACTTAACACACTTTTCTGTGAGGCGTATATATGCAGCTGTTTTTAAAATGACTCGGGGTTACTTGCTCATACGATTAATTTACATACCTTATTAACCTGTAAACTTGTGTCATCTAGAAAACTAAAATATATTGTTTAAGAAAAGAAAATTTCTTAATAAATAACTATAACCTCTTCTCATATTACTTTCCTGTCATAGAGAAATAAATAAATTCTTTAAAATAAAAATACAAACTAAACTTTTTTTTTTTTAATTATAAAGTTTAAATTACATAAACAGTATTTTATATAGACATTTTCATCTATCCATATACTTTGATACCAAAAATTCATATAAAATCATATATCATTTAACAATTTATTTGTTTGAATAAAATGCCAAAAGAATGACATTTATTTCCTGCGAATAATATTTTATGGAGCGCTGCGTTAAAAGATATTTAAATAAGTATGCAGTTAGTGTGTTAAAATAACAAGCAATATATATCACATAAAATAACACCATACAAAATACTGCACTAGAATAAGTAAAAAAAAAAATAATAATAATAATAAATAATAATAATAATAAAAAGAAAGAAACATTATACTTACATTAAGTTACATATGACCCTTTGAACATAATTGTTATAAACTAAAATTATAGCTTAAAACTTGTAATACAAGAAAAAGGGAGAGAGAAAAAGAAAAAAAAATGTGTATATAAAAAGTTTTTTGTTGTCGTCAAATTAGGTCGATTTTACATAATATTATATAATAGTTTAGTATTTAAAATACGTTAACATTATGCGGTTTACTTGTTTTGCTGTGTTTATAATAATAATAATATAATATTATTTTATATAAAAAGGGGGCGTGGTTAGAAAAATATGCGTCTGCTATATTATAACTGCAGTATTCACTTGTTGACATGATAAATCTTGACTTTTGTTTGTCTATAACAAAACATTATAAGAAGAAAAAAAAAATGAATAGAAAAAATATTAAAAGACATCAGCAAAAAAAAAAGTTTTTATTTATCTTTTTTTTTTCGACTATACAGTCCTCTCTGCAGTATCTATACTGTATAAAAAATATATATAATAAAAATCTGCAATATGTTAAAATTTTAGAGACCATTTATTACTAGAAATATTATGGCGTCAAAATTTTTACGCATTGAAAATAATGGACATGACTGGACATTCTTATTATGAAGATGTTTGGTAAAAAAAAAAAAAAAAAAAAAAAAAAAAAAAGGATATAATATGATCCGCATTATACAACTACTTATATTATATAATGCTTTTACATTATAAATAGCATTACAATATCTTTTGTTTCTAATAATAATGGTGGTGGGTAATGTTTTTCTATCTATATAAATGATACTGAAGTTTTAATTTTCATTACTAACAGAAAACTCATGCTCTTGTGAACACAATTTATTGATAAATAATAAAAGAAAAAAAAATATTAAAACAAGTGATTTTAAATTGGTGATTTCTTCTTGAAGTACTTATATGTTATAGTTAAAAGTTCAAGTGAAAAATGTGTGAGTTTTTCTTTTACTCATTATTTTTATTATAATGATAAATATATTTATTTCCATGGCATTTTGATGTTGTTGTGATTGCATATTAAAAAGAAAAAGTTTTTAACTATGTGTATTAAAGGCATCATGTTAACATAAGAAATATATGACAAAAAAAAAAAAAAAAAAAAAGCTTGAACATCAATGATGCAATAATATAATGATGAGGTAAAGGCTAAAGGTAATTATCATACATTCCTATAATATTCATATTGAAGTAACTAATACATGGATCAACCATTACTAAAGGTTAAAGGTGTCAAATATTTAAAATAAATATCATATTTTATTTAGAGTTTAACTTAGCAAGAATAATTATTATTATTTAAATGTTATTGCTATAGTTCTTTAAGATAACAACAACATAAATAATACAGATAATTACATATTGTACTTTGTTTTATTATAGATTGTTATTTACTCTTAAAAATGCTAAAGACGAAAGAAAAAAAAAGCAATAACATCAAGATAGTTTACATGAATGATTTTTAAATTGTAATATAAGTGTATTTTTATAAACCTAAAATAGGGTTTGTCTTAAAAGTTTAACATCCGTGTTATATATATATATATATATATATATATATATATATATATATATATATATATATATGAAAATTCATTTTCCGAGTTGATTGCTTCGATCAAATTGCCATCCGTTGACTGCCTTGTCATTTCCTTCAAGTTTTATTCTCATTTCCACTCCACAATTACATAGCTGCGTGAAGTGTGTGTGTGTGTGTATATATATATATATATATATATATATATATATATATATATATATATATATATCTGCAATAGGATAGTGTCTCAGCATAGTTCAAAGTTAATCACAGTAAAATATCTATATAAAAATAATTATAGTATAAAATATATAATAATATAATATAAATATTGAATTTTAATTATGATCATATCAACAAATATACATTTAAAAACCAATAAAGTAATAAAATACAATATAAAGTTATTATATTACATAGTCAAAAGCTTAACAATACCATAAAAATATATAAAATACATTGCATGCAGTATATTATGAAAAAAAAATCGATTTCTTAAAAAAAAAATGGTAAAATGCGTCGCGTGCTACATTTGTAGCCAACAAAATTTCTAAAAAAAAAAAAAAAAGATATTTATCTAAGCATTTTCATTAGCAAAAAAATAAATAAATTGTACTTACCTGTTTTAATAAATATATTATTATTTACTTTTATTTAAAATAATTTTACTTTTGTTGTAGTACTTATATTGATATTACTTTTTTTCCCCTTTATTTTTGTTACTAACAAATGTTAAAATGAAGTAGTATTTTAGTATCGGCGCTCGCTTGTTCGTATAATATATTATATAGCATGATGCATGTATTTAACTTTGAATTTTTTTAACCTTGTAATAAAAACCCAACACACTATCTTTTTTCTGTTATTTTCTCCTCTGAGTCTCTGAGCCCCCCCAAGTTGTTGCTCCCGCCCCCCCGCACTAACCCCGCAGATCTCGCCTCTTGTTCCTACAGGCGCTCGTTCAGCAGAACCTCCATCATTGCCGAGAGTTCGACGTTCTCTACTTAGTCCAAGACTACAACGACAAGCAACTTTAGATGAAAAAATTAAAAAATTCCTGGCGGTGAGAAGACATTAATGTCACGGTGTTTTGTTTCTCTTTGTTACAGACCCCCCTAACAATATATATAAAGAAAATTTTTATATATATTGTTGATAAACATACAAAACAAAACATACAAAGTGTGATGCATGTAAGCGGATAATGCAGCCTGATCTATCTTTTTTTGATGTCATTTTTATTGTTGTGATTTTATATCATCTGCTATATTATTATTTTTTTATTTTTTTAAATATGCAGTATGATATTTTCACAATAATTACTATGTGTCTTGCAAATTGTTTCGTGTTTTTTGATTGATGCTATGTTCCCTTGCGACCCTTCTTTTTTTTTCAATCCTAACTTCAATTTTTTTTTTATTTATTTATATATCCTTTACCTTTCTTCTCCTTCCTATTTTCTGTCTTCCTCTTTACGGGTTATCGAGTAGACGGCAGCAGACATCACCACCAGCCGGCGGGATCTTCGACATCTTCCTCGGGGCACCATAGCGCCGGTTTCGGAGCTCCACCTCACCATTCCAGTGCACCCGCTGGGGGGAGGCATCACCACCACCACCACAGAGGGGATCCACCTTTACCACCCATGGGAGGAGCAGCAGCAGACTCCCGACATTTTACAGAACGTAGAAAAAAGACTGTACGATGGGTTGAGGGGGGAGGGGGAGAAGCTGTAGCAGAAACTACTTCATGGGGACGTGTAACTTCAACTACAAATACAACAACCACAACTTCAAATACACCAATAAGTAATAACGTAAGATGGAATCAAAGACATATAGATCGTCAAGGCTCACAAGATTCACAAACCAAAGACTCAGGCATAGATACAAGCAGTACTTTTACATCAAGCGAAGATTCTTCTCGGGGAGTAGATCATCATCTTCCTGGAAAGGTACAACGAATTATCATCAAAACAAAATTGGGTTGGATGAGAAAATACACTTTTAAATTATAATGATTTTATATTATATAATATATATTTTTCAACTTCCTTTAAACTTTGATTAATACTTATTTTGTTGCCATAAATTAAATTATTTCATTAAAAACTTACTTTTTTCTTTTCAATGCAAAAAGTTAATGGAAATATTGAACTCTTTTTTTACGTGTCAAAATTGCTATAAAATAAAAACACTTTGCAGAAATGCAGAAATATAACTTATTTTGATAGTTTTTCCACGTTGGTAAAAAATTAAAAAAAAAAAAAAAGTGTTTTCTCATACAACGTAAAAAAAAAAAAAAAAAAAAAAAAAAGTGAAAAACAAAAAAAACAGAAAGGTATACAGCTTTAAATGGTAACAACTACTCTGACATAAAAACCACTCCTTTCGCTTTAGTGCTTTTAGTGTTTTGTGCATGCTTCGTATTTTTCAACGTACAGTGGCTACATCGTTATTGCTGTGACCAGAAAAAAACAAACAAAAGAAACAATCAAAACTTGTGTATATCGCTATATCCCTATTACATTATTATTATTATTTTCAAACAATTATATTACAATCTGAGGTAGAAACTCTATTAGTTAAATATTAACCCCCTTTAAGTAGTTCATATAGTTACATTATTTAGTAAGTTATTAAAACGTGGGCACCGAACTAATTGCTAGTAAAACAATGGATTTGTTTGCATTATAACATGCATTGTATATATATTAATTTAAATTACTTTAATTATCACCTTAAAATGTTAAATATTTGACTTGGGTAACAAGGAAAAATTATTATCGTGCAATAATAACTTTTAAAAGATTGCGCTTTATTGTTTAATATACACGTTTTTTTTTTTTTTTAATTATCTTTCTAAAAATAAATTTAAAAATTCGTACAGTACAGAATCTATGAAAAATATAAAAATCTTTAAGCGGTCAGTAATTATTTTGGTATAGCTATACATATCAATTTCTATTTCATTATACAACTCTTTAAATTCATAATCTCAGTTATAATATAAAAATAAACACATAAAATTAAAACTTCTGAAATTTCATTTTAAAATAAAAACTTTATAAGAACTTTAAAATCAAAATTTAATATTTATAATATTTTTTTAAATAATTTTATAAAATTAACGTAGATTATTGATTAGTACTAAAATTTAGATAGCTTCTATTATCCCCCCTTTTATAAAAGTTTAAAATAAAATGATTGAGATGAAATCCCTAATTAAAGCCCCTGGAAGTAGAATTATTATTATTATTTTTCTAGTTTTAGAGTTGGTGGTTTCGATGTTTTTGTGTCATTGTTTGTGCTGATTTATTGTTGCTAATTAAGTGTCTGGTGGTCGTCGCTTGGTGTGTCAATGTTTTGCGTGTGCCTCAATGTTGTGTACGTCTCTATCTGTCTATTACTATCTCTCATTATATCAATCTGGCATACTTTCTAGATGCATTTTTTTCTCAGTGTATCGTAAATATTCTTATTATAGTAGGATACATAATCAAGGTGAGGTGATGAGATTTATATTGTTGTTATTTATTTCTATTTTATTGTTATTCTATGTGTTTAAATTTAAAAAATATATAAAATATACTGATAGAAATTTTTAAAGAAATAAAATTAATTTTAAAAAATTATCTGCAAAATTAGGCAATAAAAATCTCATCGAGTTAGCTTTACGTTTAAACAATATTCAATAATAAAACATTTTCTACACTTTTATCTTGTTATGCAATATTTTCAAAATAATTTTGATTCTGGAACATTCAAGGTCAGGGTCATGGTCGGGAGGTAGGGATTCAGGGTCATTTGCACAAACCCCCATTAATATATTGAATTTTGTAAAATTTGATTTGCGTTCAAAAATGAAAGGTTATATTATAATTACAAGAATTTTAAAGTAAAAAATACTAAAATAGTACAAAAGTAATCTGGGAAAAAATTTAGATCAAAATTATTTTACTAAGGATTGTTAATTTTTTTCATTACTTTTTGATGTATTGGAGAATTTGTTTATTTACATAAAAGGGTTTGCAAATTGTCTACTGTGGGTAAATTGCATTTTTAGAAAAGATAATACTTAGGTAAATTAAAAGATGAAATAGTAAAAATCATTTAGTTTTCTCACACTTTTATAATAGTTTAAATTTATAATTAATGATTGGGATATATATTATTTTAAAAACATTGCTTGTTGGTTAAGTTTTAAAAATAAAGCTTCAGTTTTATAGAAAACTATTTCAAATCATGATTATTCAATGAACTGAATTAAACAGCTACATTACAGAGTGTGATAAAAAATAATTATAGAGGAAAATTTGCAGTTTTTTTTTTTTTTTATAAGAC
Source organism: Ecdyonurus torrentis (assembly GCA_949318235.1). Taxonomy (NCBI): domain Eukaryota; kingdom Metazoa; phylum Arthropoda; class Insecta; order Ephemeroptera; family Heptageniidae; genus Ecdyonurus; species Ecdyonurus torrentis. Next base: position 33,305,502 of record OX439131.1, on the reverse strand, counting down.
AAAAGTGAAGTAAATTTAAATCTATGAGAGTCGAATTTATCAAGTATTTCAGCTTATTTAGTTGCTCTAGATATGCGTAGGGTATATGAATCATAAATTCATACAATTTAAATATTAAGCATCTTAGTTGCTGTAAAATGCAGTATTTTTTTTAATTTGTCATGTCAGAGCATTCTCATACATTCATAAAGTGATGATTATTACTTTTTTTATAAGTAGAAGTTGTGACATGGAATCAGTTACAACAATATTTCGAGTTGTTACTAGGAAATTATAATAAAAATTAACTAGTTTTTATTGTTGTACTCAATTTATCAGCTAATAAAGGAATTATATGTAGACAAAGATATTTGCTTACAATTAGAAGATACTAGTTAATAACAGAGTACCGCGCAATTACAACCAGGGTATTACGTACTATCATGTAGGCTTAAAATAAATAGTTATAAAAAAAATTGACTATTCTCTTGTTTTGACTCAGGCCCCCTTGTTCCCGCAGCATCCACTATCGTGGCAGGCCAGTACGGATGGATCTCGACTTATTGGACACATGATCCTAAAGAAGGAAGGCTTGGATGGAGGAGGCTACAGTTCGAGTAGTGCTGCTGCCATTTTAGGACTGAAAGTGGTGGGTGGGCAACCATTACCACATGGGGGCCGAGGTGCCCTTATTGACAAAGTAAAACGTGGCAGTACAGCAGAGAGAGAAGGAGGCCTTAGACCGGGTGAGAACTCCTTCCCCCTCTTCCCCTCAGTCCCAATACTAATCTCTTTCAAAGTCAGGAGTAATGAAAAATGGAACTACATTAACAGAAATAAATACGTAGTAAATATGCCAGCTCATTTTCAGCATAATTGTGCATAATTTATGCTATACTGCATACTAAGTTACATAGCGTAAATATTATGCTGTATAGCATAATTATTTATGCTGTTATAATTTAGCATCACTTGTGCTACAGTGATATTATGCAGCATAAATTATGTAATTTATTATTTTCGTGTAGAAATATTAAACAACTTCCTATTTTCAATGCTCATGACTGTATTCACAATTTTTACAGGATTTTTTTCTTAAAATTTAAGAGACTTTAAAACTAATTTTACTTACTTTACAATAAATATTCGAAAGAAAATAATTATAGCTCAATACATTATTCTTCACTTTTGTGTTAATTTCCGTACATTTTTATTTATATTCTATTAACAAGTTGATTTTGTCTTGAAATTCATTTTCAAGGAACAAATAATATCTATAATAATATAAACATATATTTTAAAATAGATATAATTTATAAGTTTTTTTTATTATTATTATTTTCATAAAAAGTTAACAAATATATATGAAACGTTTTCATATTGGCAACATGAAAATTACCTGCAGAAAGATTTCCATTAATATCCAATCAAAAAATAATTTCACCAAAATTAATATTTTATTTTCAGCTTCTTTTATCTCACAAAATATCATTTTAGGTTAACTTGATAAAATATTTAGGAAAGAAAGTTTATGAAAGTACCAATTGTCATTTTCATCTTTAAAATAAAAATGAGTTCTAAGTAAGAAGACAAAATGAAAATAACAAAAATACGTATATTTTAATAAATATTAGAAACAACTCAATTTATTAATATAAAATGATATGTATAATTTATTTAGTAAAAGTTCTAAAAATTAAAGTCAAGAGAGAGAGAGAGAGAGAGAGAGAGAGAGAGAATACTTTACGTTTAAGTATTTTATAAATACAATTTTGATTCTAATATTAAACTTGTTATGAACAGGGGATGAAGTTATCGAGTGGAATGGTCGGTCTCTACAAGGCAAAAGTTACGAGGAAGTGTACGAGATTATCGCCGAGTCTCGACAAGAACCGCAGGTGGAGCTGATAGTCTCGCGGTCACTTCAACAAACGTCATCGCGACAAGCGGGGAGAGGGGTCACTAGAGCTCCCCCTCACCATCATTCGGCCACTGAGTTATGGCGACAAGGTAAAACAAACTAATGATGACGTCACAACAGAAAACAAAAACTTCAAAAAAACAATGTTTGAGCATCACTAAAAAAAAAAAAGGAAAGAAAGAAAAGAAATTGTGCGCATGCACAAAAATATTATTTTAGATGCTCTTACTTTGTGTTTTATTCTCAATCTACAAACGAGAGAAACTCACCAGAAGAACGAAAAAAAAAATTTAATTTGTGAAATATTTTAAATTATATATCTATATATTTTTTATTGATTGGAATAAAATGATCAATATTGCGGTATACCTCTCTCATTTGCAGGAGATTAATTGAAACTAATATATTGCATCCCGACTATTTCAGGAGCGCCAGCCAGCAATTTTCCTTTTCACTTCTTAAATTTCAGGTGGCGCTTACTGCGAGTGCTTGTGTGAGAGGAGTGGGAGCAACAATTTGGTCCCTAATCATGCTCAGTCGATCGTCCTCACAAATTTTTTTTTAAATCAAAATTTGACAAAAATATTTTACTTCAAAATTTTTTCATATAAAAAAAAATTAAAATAAAATTTTATGTTTGATCATGCAAACATTCATTATTATATTATTATTTACTATTATTATTGTAAAAATATACATGTAAAATTTTATTTATATATCAAAATTTAATTTAATTATTTATTATTTATATATGCGTGCGAATGAATTTTTTGCATGCAACAAAAAATTTAAGTCATGCTTGAAAAAAATAATATTTGTATGATTAATAATAATTATTAATTTTATTCAATTTATTTACTATGCAAGTATTTTGCAGGAAAAAAATATTAATATGGGACTTCTATTTAATTAAAATATATTATAATATACAGTATATATTATATAATTATAAAGAAAAGAAAAATTAAAGGGGACGATCTTACTGACGTTAGCACGCAGTAGGTTAGGAGTAGTTATGTAGTTAGAGGACCATGGTTTGAAAGAAAACGAGTGCTGAAAGAGTTTATCTTGAGAGTAAGAACGTCTTTTGAAATTAATTAAAATGCAAGAAACTTGTGCCATTTTTTTTTTATATATATCAAATTCACGGTAGATTTTTTTTTTATTTGTAGTGTTGAAATTTTGTTTATACAATATTGTATATATATAATATAATTAATTTAATTTGTATATAAATGCACACTTTATTTATTATTATTGGTAGTTAAAACTCAATGATATTTTGACTGATTATTCATACACAAGCTATACAGTATACTGTATATATAATTATTGTTTTTATTTTTAAAAATTACAATCCAAAATTTAAAATGGATAAAAGTTTGTTTAATTTTTATTTTAAAAAGAGAGAAATAATCTTATAATCTTATCTCTGAATAATTACGTTAAATTTGTATACGAGGTTTGCTAAAAATAATATTTTTTAAATTTACTATTTTTATTTATATATATTCGTAATATACTATAAATTTAACTCAAATATAAAAGAGTAAACTACATTACAAAAATTTATCACAAGAATTTGAAGATAATTCTTTGTCGTCAACCGCACCTTATAGTTATTTTAAAATACGATTATTTTCTTGAAATTTCAAACGATAATAATAATAACTGGATTGTATTTAAATAGTTGAAAATGCAGTTATTTATTCTATAAGAATAGAAAAGAAAATATCACTTCGATGCAGAAGACATAACATTCGTACTTATCAATAGATTACAATTAAAAATATATATTTGTAATTGCTATATAAGATAATGTTTTTAAAGAACGCTGAAATTAATTACTGACATATTAATTTATTTATCAGTGACGTACCATTGTAAATCTGAACTAAGAGAAAGCTTTCAAAAATTGGATTTCAGAGATTATAAGTTCGTCATTGACCTTCTGAAACGTTTTTGTCAGTACTAACATTTCTTACGATATAAGTATTAAATACAAATGACCACCAAATATATTTAGTATAAATATATTGCGAATGCCTTTATTAATTAGTTAATACAAAATACAAGTTGAGTTCAAAATCGTTGGATACATTTGCTCCCATCTTTGAGCTACGTTTGCGTTGAAAATGCTAGAAAAACACAAAAGAAAAATTAACTACTTATTCTGATATTTATTTCTGTTTTTTGTTTTAAATTATAGCTGATTGATTATAAAATATTGATGATTTTTTTTATTTCTTACAGACATGTATGACCGCAAGCCAAGCGTGATGGTGACTTCGCCAAGCTCTCCCGAGCGTGTGGGTCACCGCGCGCCTCCCCCTCTCCACCGGCCCCTCCGCAACGCCCCCTCACAACCCCATGTGGGGGGCAGACTACAAGTAAAACTGTGGTTTGATGCCGCGGCGTTGCAACTCGTCGTGACTGTGGTATGTGCCTCGGGGTTGACACCCAGGGCAAATGGACAGCCACGAAATCCTTATGCCAAGCTCTTTCTACTGCCAGACCGAAGGTGAGCATTCACTTGTTGTAATTATCAATTTCAGAAGCCCACTCTAAATTCTTATGTTAAACTACTTAAAAAAAAAAAGATGATAATTCAACTGGATAAATTCTAGAGTTATACCCCTATTTCTTTAACTTTAGCACTGGCCAACTTCTTCTATGGCCAACTTCCAGTTACCTATTAAATTCAGATAAAACCCTACCTTTTACAATGTTAAACAAGTGGACATCTTAAATAAGTACTGCTATACTATGTTTTGTTAAACCTAAATGAATTAAACAATGTATATTTTTAAATTATTGATTCTTAAGATTCATTTTTAAGCAGTCACATAAAAAGAAACTAACTAATCATTTGATTTGTACTACTTTTATATATTAAAAATATAGGTACTTTTTGAAATAGTAGTATAAAATAGTAGTATAATTATCATCAATGTGTCATTTTTCAAATAAAAAAACTTCAATACATTTGATTCAGAAGTTTTATACTTTTTAGTATTTGTTCTCTATTACAAATTATTATTCAATGTTCCTATTATTTATGACTACTAATAAATAGAGGCTAGATTTTAAAATTTTTTTAATCAAGTTGAGTAATATTTAAATATGAAAAATAAATAATGTTAAGACAGAGAGTTCATGGCAATATTTCACGTTTAGTTTTACTTTCTTATTAGTGTAAACTCTTTCCTGATGTTATAGTAACATCATAAAGTGACATATTTTGATGACATCTTATGGTGACACGTGTTTTGAAATAACTTATGGTGACACGTGTGTTACTGTTACAGTGAGAAGTCAAAGCGAAGGACGCGGACTCTGGCGAACACGACTGAACCGCGCTGGAACCAAACCTTCGTGTACTCGGCTGTGCGGCGCGCAGACCTCAAACTGCGAATCCTCGAGATCACCGTCTGGGATTACGTCAGATACGGCGCCAATGACTTTCTCGGCGAGGTAAGTAATAAACTCATAATCAGACAGCTTTGAAAATTCAATAATATTCATAAAAGTTTTAGTTTAAATAAATTTCTTAAAAAGTATAATAAATCTTGTTACGAACATTTAAAAAAATGTGTTTATAGACTTGTTCTAATTTATTAGCAGAAGAATGACATTTACAAAAGTTAATAAATACAGCACTACAAAATATATAAAGTAGATAAAATTACTTTGGAATTGCGTTTTGCTACGAATTTGATGCGAAATTATGTTTTGTTCTTTTAAAATAAAATAATATGATTTGATTTTTAACAGCTTTGTTTTAAATTTTAGTAATTACGTTTAAAACAGACAAAAATATATTAAAAATGAATGGGATTGATTTCAAACATTAATAATTCAGTGTAAGTTTTACAAATGTTTTATGAATAAAATCTAAACTTATTTATTTAAATGACACTTTTAATATATGAGATACAGAATATTACAATTTCATTAATTTTGTTTAAAAAATATATATTTTTGACTTTTTATTAAAAAGATAAATATTCTGATACAAATTGTAAATACTGAATTTTTTGGGAGCTTATTCATATAAACTATTTTATATTCTATGTCATTTTTATCAATGAATTCATAAAGGAAATCAATGTAAGTTTCGATTGGACTAGTTAAATAGGTATGTGCATGTATTTCTTTAAAGTGTCCTACAACTGATATAAAAAGCACTAATTTGAAAGTACTTATAGCCTTCAAATATGCTTTAATTTAGAACCAAATTAAAATTAAAATTAATTTTTTAAATCAGAAATTAACTGTAATGATTATTTACATAAATTTGATTGGAAAGTAAAAAAAAAATATGTATTTTAAAAAAATAATAGCATCTGAAAAATAAAAATAAAAGAAGTTATTTTAAATACGACGCACTATTTTGCTTCCAAAGTGGTAATCATGAAATTAAGAATAATATGACGTCAATCGGGGGGTAGTTTTGTTTGTTGTCGTGCTTTGCTGAGTGGCGCTACTTGTGTTGCAGGTGGTGATTGAACTGACGGTGGCGCCACTAGACGAGGAGCCAGAGTGGTACTATCTTTCCGCGCATGAGGATATTTTGCCAGCTCACCACCCGGTATTATAACCAAACCCTGTAGCATAAAAATACCCACAAATACCCCTATACCCTAGGTTGCCACAAGTAACCCTACACCCTAGGTTGCATAAATGAAACCCTAAAATAATTAGCAAATTTAAGATTGTAGGTGTAATAATTAGAACGTTGAAGGATTGCTCAAATAGTTAAATTATTATGGTCTTTCTCTATACTAATAGTGTTATTAGCTAAAAATAAGAGCTTTATTTAATTAAGAGTAATCCATTGCATATATACTGCGAAGTATATTTTAATATTTGTTTATTGCATTAAATTACACTAATGTAACGTATTATTTAGAATATTTCATAATTAATAAGACTAGTGTAAATGAACTTAAATTAAATGTAGATAAATAAATAAATTTATTATTTTGTTAATTGTAAATAATGACTAGACCAACGCTTGTTACTATGAACTGCCTGGGTCAATAAAATTTCTTATTTCTTAAGTGATAAATTGACATTTTATTATTAGTATTCTTTATTTAATTTATATTATTGCAAATCATTCATCAAAAAGAAATTAAAAAAAAATCAATATCACTATTTCTGTTTACTCAGCCTTGCAACTTGAAAAAGAAAGTAACTTTATGAAATCTAAATTAATTAGTAATTTTTAATTAACTATTAGGTTGAAACATCAATTGGGTAATTCAATTTCAAAGGGTTTTATTGTTTAAAAAACTTATCGCTAAGAAAATGATTTGTATCCTGAGAGGTATGCAACCTGGTTGGTAGATATGCCCGACTTTCTGCCTAACTTCCAGGATACTTTGTTCTAACTTTGTATTTGACTCTACAGCAGCAAAGAAGGCTGATGGCTGACCCTGACTCCCTGGATCATCTCTCCCCACCGTCCACCACGTCCCGCCTCTCAGACTCGGACACCTCAGACCTGGATGACGCCATGCATAGTCGTGGTGGCGCCAGGTTAGATGGCGCCTCTGTCTCAAGTGTTGGTAGCTCATCCAGGTAAACTTCATTCTTCTTATCTTGTGAAACTGATTTTTAAAATACATTACTTAAAGTATTAAAATATAGATTATCGATGGACAATTGTAATAAACAATATAAATAGAAAAGTACACTTAATTTTTAACTTTTTAAATAATAGTGAATTAAACAAACCAAATTATTGGAAATAAATTTAAATTGCTGTTCAAGTAATATATATATATATATATATATATATATATATATATATATATATATATATATATATATATATATATATATATATATATATACTACAACAGCCCCTAAATCAATATTCATTATATGGAAAATAATTCCTCTTTCAATTATAGCTTAAAACAAAAATACAATAACAAGAATATTTATTCTTTTAATTTTCCCAATTTTTAATTTCACAATTAAAAAAATTGTGATACATGTGTCAACTTTTCAGTCCACCTCCCGAGGTGGAGATGTCGGAGCGACGCTCACGCAGGGACATGTCACCACAGGGTCGCAAGCGCGCAGGGATGATGCTAAGAGCAGGGGAGCGGGGACTGTCCTATCAGGTAACTTCAATCAAAATTGATCTTTCAGCCATTGATCTTTATTTTTCATTGGTAATTTTTCTCTTTCCTTACTTAGTTAAAGTTTATAAACGTTTGCTAATTAATCATATTTGAAATGTTCTTTTTCTGTCAAATCCTTACTAGTGTTGTTCATAAACCCTGTTTTCTTGCACCAAAAAATGCGTATTACATTTGAATAACCATTAGTTGATCATTTTATTAGCAGAAAACATGGTTTACGAACAGCATTACTGACTTCAGCAATTAACTGTTATTTTTAATTCTTATACGCGTGTTAAATTCAAAATAATTTCAACACTTTGATGCAAGAAATACAACATTTTATAAAAATTACATATACGTGTTAAAAAAACTAACTACTACTTGTGATTTCTCAGGGTGAGATGATGCATGGTAACATGGTGGACCCTCGACACTCCATGGGCCCTGGCCCCACACCCCACCACGTGTCCCCTGCAGGTGCTGGCAGTAGGCAGCGCTCCCACTCCGCGGCGCCAACTGACTCACCAAGTCTGCACTCGAGGTCAAGGTCCAAAAGTCCACGTCGTGCGGGTCATCCTGAGCACTCAGCTCACAGCCATCGCTCTCTTTCACCGCCTGAGGGCAGGTAAGCATTCTACACAAAACACAAATATACAACAATACATATTATATCAGATAATATTTTATTACAAACGTAAAGAAGAAATACTAATTTTACAGTCTCACTATATATTTTTTCTACTTCCACTAATAATTAGAATTAAAATAAATGCAAATAAACTTAACAAAATAGTCATATTTTTTAACAGTAAAGAACTTTATAATTAAAAAGTAGTATGTTATTAAAAATATTTGAAGAAGAAAAAAAACTGATAATAACATGTATTATATCTGAATATTTTTTTCACAGAATGGCTAATTATGCGTCTTCTCGCTACACGTCGCACTCCGCCACCGCCACGCCTACTGGCTCGCCTAAAAAGCGACAGCTCCCACAAATTCCTCACCGTCTGCGAACTTCCTCTAGGGATAAAATGGCTCAGGTAAAAACTTATATATTTATATAAATAATATTATTATATTATGCCAATTATAAATTCAGTCTGAAATATTTCTATGCTCAATATATTTGTAGCTTTCTCATAATAAAACTTCATAGGATATACAGTAATTTTATGCATACTGTAAACTATTTTCAATATTAATTCGCAAAATAATATTTTCTTCCTTTTTACTTTCCTTTGCAAAGCTTTGAAAATTAAAACATGAACGTGAAATGCAAGCCAATTTTTTTATGGGACCTTTTTATGATTAATAAATCTTGCATTTCTGAAAAGACTATATATAAATTACAATGCAATTTTGACAGGAGCTTGAGGAGCGCACGCTACGACAGCGAGCGTGGGCACCTCGTCAAGCTACTGCGCCGAGCAGCTGGTCCGAGGGTCGCCATTATTCCTCCGCGGAGCTGCCTGCGTCATCGCGTCACCATCATCATCACCATCGCGGTGGCAACGGCAGCAGCGGCGAGAGAACACTCAAGGGCGAGGCAGGCGACCTGGCAGACAGCGACCTCGAGAGTGTGGTGTCCGTCACCAGCAGTGCCTTCTCAACCCAGTCGGAGCGACCGCGGGGATCCTCGCGCACGCTCACTAGGTCAGTCGCATACAGAGAAGAGCTTTAAACTATTACTTTACTATAAGATTAAATTTTTTATCATCTAAAATCCGCGTGTATTACTATTATTTATTTATATTTGTATATAAGAATGAACATGAAATTTTGACTCAAATATTTAAATGTAATATTAATAATCTTGGTCAAGTTAACATTGTGTCATTAATATTTTGGATACAAATTTATATTATAACTTTTTCTATTCAGCAATACATCATTTACATTAATTAATTAGTTTATCATTGTTTTATGTAATATTCAATTAAAAATCAAGAGAAAGTTTTATCAAATAAAACATTTAGTTGAACATTTATCCTATATTTTAGCTATGACATAATTTAAATAGTTTGATTTATACTATTGTTATCATAATTAAAAATTCCAGCTTTATATCTGTCTATAATGATACAACTTTTGCATGATATTTTACATTTTATTTTTACAGCGATGTTATGCCCCCTGTAATGTATGATGCCACCCCATCTCCTTGCTATCCCCCTGCTGAAGTAAGCTACTTAAGCTTACTACCAAGTCAAACAACAGAAAATTTAGATCCCATGCAAATACATGGTATTTTGCTACATTCCCGTCCAGCTGGTCTTGGCCCCCCTCAACCATGGACTCCATCTGAAACAGAAGTAGCAAGTATAGAAGATCAGGAAGTTCAAAGATACTTTCCTGAAACACCAATTACTCCAATACAAGAAGAATATTATACAACAGAAGATAATCAAGTAGAATATTATGATGATCAAAATACTGAATCTCAATATCAAGTTGATAATAATGATTATTATAATAAAAAACAACAATATCAACAACAAAAACAATCAAATCATAATTATTATAATAGTACAGAAGAACAACAAACTCAAAATTATTATGATGAAAAGATTGAACAACAACCACAAAATTATTATGATAAACCAGAGGATCAGCAGTTACAACCAACAATACAAAATATATGTCCAGTTCCTACACCAGATAAATCACATCCTGAATGTGGTTGTTTTCCTCATGATTTAGCAGCTTTTACTGCAAAACAACAAAGACAACATCACTATCATTATTATGGTTATGATAGTGAATGTAGTGGTGCAGAGACTGAAATTCATTGCAGTTTTGATAGTAATAGTAGACGTAGTAGTTTTGCTAGACAAACCAGTTGTCCTGATATTCAAGATCGTAAATGTTCATTAGTAAGACAAACAAGTTGTCCTGAAGGTACATTAATGCCTGCTAAATATATGGATAAAGCATATGTGGATAAAGCATATGTGGATAAAGCATATGTGGATAAAGCATATGTGGATAAAGCATATGTGGATAAAGCATATGTAGATAAAGCATATGTGGATAAAGCACCTATACATAGAAAACATTCTACTGATGAAGTATCAAATAAAATGTTTTTAAAATGTGAAGGAAATCGTACCTCTAATGATGAAGAAGAAAAAGAAGAAGATGGGGCCAAGGCGGGAGTCAGTATTAATGATAAACCTCAGTATTTTGAATATTCCCCCTCACCCTCTATGCTTAATGTAGATGCTAATGATGGCAATCCAACCTCTAGTGAGTTCAACCCTCGTGCTTCAACCTTACACCACGCTCAGCGGGGAGGTGGTAGCGGCGGTAGCGCCACCAGTAGTGGAGGTGGAGGAACCAAACGTGGAACACTGGGCCGATCCTTATCAAGTACAGATGCACCTAGTGATGAGAAAGTTGGTAAGTAAAACTTTCCTTCAAAACTCATATACCATCAAAATTCAAGATACATTTTTGTATACGACCATTTATATTTTTTATTCATTATCATACTTAAAATTAGTACATTTTATTAATTTTATCAACTTAAATGTACATATTAAATTCATAGGTATATGTATTTGTGATATACATTTGTAAATATATATGGCATGAATTGTTGAAGAAACCTCAACCTCTAAATTCAACTATTTTACTATCTTTACTTTAGTTTAACCTAAATATATGTATGTACATTTTAACGTTTTATTTTCTTGAAGTTCAAAGTATATCATCAACCAAAATTAGTATTATTTAATATTTATCACATCATATATCAGATTTCAAGTTTTAAGTATGATATTAAATAGTAAGGTAGCTTATATTAAACAATAAACTTAATTATTTTTGTGTGTGCAGATGGCAGCCTGAGTGATACAGCAGTGGGTCAACTGCATGGTCTGGACGATTCGAGACATAAATCGTCATTGTCTGCGGGTGCAGGTTCTCATAAACCTGGTGCACATTTCGTAGGACTTAACAAGAAAAGTAGTTCGACATCGCAGCTCTCCGCCACTGGTGAGTTTTTCTCAATGTTGCTTGTTGTGCTAGTTGTGTGTGTCTTCGATGTGGCTGCTATAATCGCAATTTGTGACCAAGTCACATCAAATATCAAGCATTTCAACACCATCCTCATAACTTTAAAAAAAAAAAAAAAAACTATTTCATATTTCATTTTACTTTCTTGTTTTAAATTTTATTTTCCATCAACATTAAAATCATATCAATCATAAGAATTTAGTTTTAAACCCCTAAAACTTTATTATGAACTTAAATTTAGTCCTACATAAAAAAAAATATTGTATTCAATTTGAACACAGTAATTAACTATTTAATTACTTAAACTTTATTATAAAATATACATTAAAAAATATGTCAACCATTTTTAGTATCTATTTAAAAAGAAATGTTTGTTATTTGATGTCAACCTGTGAGCTTTTGCAATAAAAAAAATAAAAACAAACAATATATTTATGTGTCTTTATCAAAACACGTTTTACATAATAATTGTTTTTTTGTTTTCTTTTTTATGTGTGTTTACTTATATTGGTACACTATATACATATTATGTCAAATTATTTATTTATTTTTTTACACTTGAGGGCGTATTTTGTGACCACATGGAAGAACTAAGATTTTTAAAAAAAAACAATAGATTATGTCAAATTTATTCATTTTAACATACTTGCTGGATAAATAATTTATTAGCTTCAATTATTAAATTGCTCTGTCTCTACTATTTTAATTAAAATGTAGTGTTTAAAGTAACTTTTTTTGTTTGGAAGTAAATATAGTTCATTTTTGTTAAAAAAAATCATGCCAAAATAATTGCCGCATGCTTTTCAAGTAATAATAAAAGTAATTAAAATCATTTTGTCATACTAGAGTAAAGATTTTAACATTTTAAAATAATAAAATCAGTAATTTATTGAGACAATTAAATATACATTATTTTAGTTTAAAATGACTTAAAAATTTAATTCGGCATAGAGTATAACACTATTTTTGAACACTAATGTTTTTACTCTCTCACAAATAATTATTACAAACTATTAAACATAAAAAAACTAATGGTAACTGTTATAAATATTGATAAAAGGTTACATTTTTTTTTAAATATTAAAAGCCACCTTATATACATTTTTTAAATTTAATTTTAAGAAAATAGATTTAAGAATTCTTTATATTCTGAATGCATTTGAATAGTTTTGTCAGAGAGTAAAAATAGCTATATATATATTTATGTGTGTAACTTTGTGTAATAAAGAAGGGCTCATTAGTTAATTGCATGGTGTGTATAATAATTAACACTATATATGTAAATAAAAGTAACAAATTGTTGAAAACATGTTAAATTATATATATTTATACTATTTTAAATATATATTTATATTAACATGTTCTTCAATTTGTTTATTTTTTTGTGTTTGTCGATAATATTAAATATGAAGTAGTATGATTGTATACTTCTTTGCTGTTATTATTATTATTATTTTTTATATATTTTTTTTTATTTAATATTTAATTTTAATTAATCGTGCGCACGACTGATTAGCCCTTCTATTTGGTGTGTATTTGTAAAACTCTGCAAGTGGAAATTATTTCAGTTGGGCTCAGTACTGATGAAAGCTTTCATGTTGGACAAGCAGCTCGTAAGTATCTATTTTGCTATCTTGTTCAATTTTTACTACTAATCAATTTTTTTTATATATATTATATATCTACTATATTTATTATTACATTATAATAATTATCACAAAAAAAATATTAATTTTTAGAAATGGTTCTCTCTCTATAATTAACACTTAAATATTTAATGAAATATTAAAAGAAAATACATATATATTTTATTTTAAAAAAATATATATGTATAAATTTTATTTAAATTTATTATTATATTAATTTTTATTTTTTTTATTGAAGAATTGAAAAAATTTCCACTCGTGTTTGTTGTAATTATTATTATTATTATTACTTTAGTGAATGGATCTTAGAGTATTATTAAGGTGTTTTTCTTGTTATTATATTATTATTTTTGTTATAAACGTAAGTTAAAAAATATCGTAAATTAAGCAGATAGAGAGCGGTCTTTTTATGCATGGACATCATCACCTTGCAATTTTTTATTACAAAATATTTTGGGAACGGAGAAGGAGATATTTTGGGTGTTGTACATAGGGCGCAAGCGCAGACTAGGATTTGGTCGCAAAGGAAAGAGTTCTTTCACCGTACATCGAAGTGAAGAAGTATTACCTGAAGACGTTAGACAACATCTTGTCAAGCAGGGTAGCAGTGTTTCCAGTGATGGCGAAGGATCACAAGATGGAGACAGGTTCGACTTAAAAAAAAAATAATAAATACAAAATAACCTTATAATCAAATCCTTAATCCAATCCATTACAAAAACATGACAAATTTCCTAACCTGTTCTCCTAAATTAACAGCGAGCAAGAAGAAGAGAAGGGAAAAATATAATTATTATCGAATAATCATTTAGCTGCGGCATGCGATATTATAGCGTAGTCGCAGCATTATTATATTATACATATTTATTATTATTATTATATAATACAATTTTTTATACTCTAGAAATTGCTTGGCCGTAGTTTTTTTTGTTTTGTTTTCGCGCTACTGCTCCTGTCCTGTTGTATAGGGAGATGATCGACTGACTGATTGCTGCTGAACGTGCTGCTGTTATGGTGGGCTGCACTGTGTGATGTTCTTTACCATTGGCTTTTAATGATGCACCTAAAAACTTAGTTCTTACGTAAATATAGTCATAATTTATTATTTACCAACATACTAAGAGGATGATTTTATTACTTTAGATTTTTTTTTAATTGCACGTACTTCCAATGTATATTCAATAATATTACTTAATTTTTTTACATAAAACCATTTTTTTACTATTATTAATTGATTGAATAAGTGATTGAGTATGTATATATGCACCTTTTTTTTACCATACTCTAAAATATGTCTAAAATATAAAAATTTGAAATTATTTTAAGTATTACCATGCCAATGTATGTTATTTATTTTAAATTATGGTCAAATTTATGTAAGAACTTTGTAAAAAAAACAAACATTTATGTCTCATTAGGAATGGTATCGGTTACAAATAACTACATTATAGGCCAGTAGTTATTATAATTAATTTATATTGAAATCACAGTAAGTTACAAACTCCTCGCAACGACATGCATGTTTTGTTGTTTGATATATTATTTAATCATATTTATAGATAAGTTGTAAATAACACAACAAATCACACTAACACTTTAATATAGAAAAAAACAATACACAAATACACCGTAACCACTTGATACCATTTATAAAAACATGTTTTTTTTTTTGTTTTAAAATAATTCAATTAATATTCAATAATAGAATAATAATTTTTGTTATTGGAATAATGATTTTTTTTAATAAGTCAATTGAAAGTTTCTTTGACCATAATATGAAAGACAATACATAATACTTTCTCTTCTTTACTCTGTCCTTATATATATATATATATATATATATAATAAATGTTTGCAAATTAGTTAGTATATCACACAGTAATGAACTTTGTTAAATTTTTGGTAAATTTCAAAGGGTTTTACATAAAAGTATTAAAATGAAATTAAAATTTGGTTGAAAATTTTCATAGCGTCTGCAATGAAGTTTGTTCATATAAAGTATGTAAGTACATACTTACAAAGTTAGTTCTAACTTCCAAAAACTGCATTTTATTTAAAGTTAAAATATACATATCACTGATCGTCTGTCCAGCTTTATCACACACGTTATATCAATATATTTTTCTTTTTATTTTCATTTTATTTCTGGTGGTTATTTCTTCATTATTTGTTTCAATTAAAAAAAATCAACAATATATATTACATGAATAACATACATAACATATTAAATATTATTTTTATACCTTTCTTTTTTTATTATTTGATTCTAAACTAACTCAGCAGCAAACTAACATGCATGTTGTACATCGCAACATTGCAAGCTTGCAAATTAAAGGGACAATATACAAAAATACGGACTGTAGCAAATAGCTGATGGTGTTGTATGTTGCGATTGCATAATTTAAATTATTTAATGTTCTTTTTTTTCCTGTTATGGCTGCCTGTTTTGGCTGGCTGGCTGCGTGTTATTTGGGCGATACCGTTCTTAGTGAGCATGATAATTGGGCGGTGCAATTTGTTAAATATAATAATAATAATAAGCTCTCCTTTAATACTCTGGTGGGCTTATTTTTTGTTTGCTGTAAAACGTATCTATAATCGTGGTGTATGAGATGGTCTAAAATTGGGGCGTCTGGTGATATGGGCACAGAGGGCGGGATGAGCAGGGCGTTCGGCGTGATGGGTGTCGGTGGTGGAGCGGCTAAACCAAGCCTCATTCAGCGTAGCCAGGAGGTGGGCCCACGAGGCTCTGCCCTCCTCGCCGCGCGTGGAGCCACGGCACATAAAGATTCACCTGATGGCAGCGTACACAGTTCCGTTAGTTCGGAGGGATCGGCGTAAGTAGAGCACGCGCAATAAATCCCATCAACGTTGTAACACCTGCATGAGTGTTAATTATATTCATATTTTTTTCACCTCGAAGCTAATATCGTTAATTTTGAAGTCTAAATTCACGGACTGTGTTATATTAAACAAGAAGCTTAGAACGTAAAAGTCAGCCAAAGGAATTGAAAATGAGTACCATTAAATTTCAGTTACCTGATTACTTTTACAATTAAGCTTCTTTCATCAAAAATTAAACTATTTCTGCAAAATAATAACTTTATTGTAACAAAACCAGTATTTTAGGATAATAGAGCTGAGAGGTAAAGAAAATATACCCCTGCCAAAATAGCATGACAAATTAGATGTTATTTGTTTTCACGTGAATGTTTGTACGGCTACAGCTTTAGCTACTGCACCAATGCTTTATTGCGCTATATACACACAATATAATAGACACTGCTAATTAGGCAAGCATGTTAGTTGCTATTACAAAATTATCTACTGTTCTCCACGCACCTCGTCGCTGTACTACTACTTCGCCACCACAGGTATCGTAACCAAGGTTTCTAAAAAAAAAAAAAAAAAAAAAAAAAAAAAATTAAGAAATATATAAAAATAAATAAACAATAGTGATAGAGAAATAAAAAGACCAGGTTATGCTACTGTCTTCTTATATTTTTATTTTATATCCTAATTTTTAAACCATATATTTTTTTATTTTTTTATAGCTGGCTATCCCCTTTTTAATAAAATATGAATGTTGTAACTAATTATATGTGTTATTCTATAATTTATTATTATTTACAATGTCATCATAACCTGTGTATTTAGAAACCTTGTCTTTCATTTTTCAAGTTCAGAGCCATCTATATACTTCGATGACTACGCGAAGTAAAGTGGTTATCTGAGATATATGCGACGACTTCTCTTCTATATAATCTGCGCCGCGGGCCGCTTCTCGCTCGCTCGCCATTCTCTCTACTCTCTCTCTCTCTCTCTCTCTCTCTCTCTCTCTATCTATCTCTCTCCTCTCTCTCTCTCTCATTCTCTCTTTGTCTTATCTTATCCCTCTCTGTGTGTCTCGGTGTTTCATGTTAATACCTTAACAACTACTTATCCTATCAACCACCCTCTTTTTTTTAATAAAATAATACCATGCAAGAATAATTCTTGTAAAACAAGTTGGACTTTTCATGAAAGTTTTATTTATTTTTTTATCAATATAGGTAAATCAATGATTTTAGACTGTCTAAGTTTGCAGAGTGAATAAAATTAAATTATACTCATTAAATTAAATTCTTTATTTAAAAAATGTTAACAATTATTCTTGCATGGTATTTTTTGATGAATTGATAAAACAGTGGTTCTCATTTTTTTTTTGTCATCAAAAACAAGTTTTCAGTTTCTATTAAAAATCATATTGATTTAAAAATAAATGATATAAAATTATTGAAAATTAATAAATTATATTTATTAATATTTTGAATAATATTTGATTTAAAGAGACCACTGATTTTTTTTTCTTTAAATACAATTTTATGTATTTAGAGGACAAGACTATTAGAAAAAAAATTATATTATTAGTTTTGTTCTCAATTTTTGTTACATCTCTTTATTGCATTCGTTAATTAGTATTTATTGATGTGTTTATTTTTACATATGACAAAGCTTGTAACTCTCAGTAAAAAGTTGATGGTACATTTATCTCAGTGTAGTATTATGAAAGTTGTTGTTTAATTCAAAAGTAACTTTAAATATAGACAGACTTTTTCTTCATTAATATTGATACACTACTTATATTAACATACTATTTTATAATAAACGTAGTACTTTTTTTAGTGAATTATTATTTGAAAATCTTTTAAGATATAATATTGCAACGAATGTAATATTTTAGATACTTTCCTAGAGACAGATTTTTTTTTTCATCTTCAGATTCGGAGTTAGTTTTCTCATTTAAATAAATTTGCATTTTAAAAGTTTCTGGTTGTATATTAAATATGTAGTTTCTTGTCTAAAAGTACCAATCTATTAACATTTAAAAAAAATAAACAATAATAATGATCATTTTGATCATGAATTAATATTGTATACAAATTCAAAGGTATTTAAAATTTATTATTAAAGTTTATGAAAAATTTATTAATAAAAACATATCCATTGTTAAAAACAAAATATATAGAGTAAATTATAAAAGGAAAGTTGTCTAAAGTTTGAGATGTAGCAAAATAAAATGTTGTGATTTCAAAGTGAGCAGGTTTACTAATGTCAGATTTGCGCACTTGATGCGCAGTTGGATGCCGTCGATGCGGTTGGCTCAAGAAGGCCAGCTCTCAGACTTCATTGACGGTTTGGGTCCCGGACAACTAGTGGGACGACAAGTGCTGGGAGGATCTGCTCTCGGCGATATTCAACTCTCCATGTGTTACCAAAAAGGTTTCTTGGAAGTCGAGGTGATACGAGCGCGAGGTTTGCAAGCACGACAGGGATCCAAAGTCTTGCCAGGTAAATTTGATCAACTTTCTTCTAATTCTAAATTGAAAATAAGTTGTAAGTTGAAGAAAAAAAATACAATTATGAAAGTTTTTGGATATATCATATAATGATGTTTGTTTTAGCGCCCTACGTTAAGGTGTACCTGGTAAATGGCAAGAAATGTATGGCCAAAGCAAAAACAGCGACTGCAAGGAGAACGCTTGACCCTTTGTACCAACAACAACTTGCCTTCAGAGAACCTTTCCAAGGGTGTATTCTGCAGGTACGCATAAAATTATAGTTTTAATATTTGCAATTTATATTTTTTTTTTGATAGATTAATACAATTTGCATACTGAACTTGCTTGAAATTAACAAAAATGTGTTTGTTGTTACTTACAGGTGACAGTGTGGGGTGACTACGGACGTATCGAGGGTAAAAAGGTGTTCATGGGTGTTGCTCAGATCATGCTGGATGACCTGAACCTTTCCAACATCGTGATCGGCTGGTACCGTCTCTTCGGCACAACAACTTTGGTCAGTGTGCTCGGCTCTTCATCTGCCTCTTCCAGCCTGCTCAATCTTTCGCGCCGTTCCTCCTCAAACAGCCTTAATTCTCTGCAGTACTAGCTACCACCACGGTGACCTTATTACATCCTTTACACACACCCTATAAATATTGCGCCGCTATATCTTTATTTTTTAATAATAATAATAATAATAAACATGACGCTTTGTAAAAAAAAAAAAAAAAAAAAAAAAAGACGCTTCTTATTATAATATTATCTATTATATTCATCTAATTTAGCATTATTAACCGTCTAATAACGCCGTCCCATTTTACTTTTAGACGTGTACAATAACTTTTGCATAAAATGAATTTGGCTAATCGCTCTCAAATTTTTTAAAATATTATTATTTTGTGTGTTGCTAAACAGAATTTCTGCTATGATATTATTACTCATGTTATTACTTTTTATTTTATGAAAATATTATAATTAATTCTTTTGGATTCAATAAATGAAGCAATATAATAAAAAAATATATTTTTCTTAACTATAAATTTGTATGTACAATCAAATAAATTTAAAACGACTTTGCTTCCAAATTGCAAATCCATATATAAATTATATAACGGCGCAAATATCTTACTCCTCTCTACCTTTCATTATTTACAACTCGAGTAGCCTTCTATAAATAAAATCTTTTTACGCTTTTTATCTTTTAGTTCTTGAGTTGCATTACATATTTTTATTTTGCAAATTTCTTACATTTTCTATCTATGCATTTCTATTTTTCTTCAATCGCAAATTAAGATAATATTGTACATATATTTTTAAAGAAAAAACAAAATAATAAAACACCATTCCTATTCTAAAAAAAAAAAAAAAAATGCTACAATATATATATAAATGCGTGCACTTATAAATATTATATATATAAAAAATATTGATAAATATTATATGATATAGTATATGAAATTTTATCATGTTAATATAATAAAAAATGAACAATGCTTTTTGCTTGTAAACCTCTCAAACTCATAGCAAGAAAATAGATCCTTTTGCACAAACCGCGCTTTTTATCACTCTTGATACGCTTGTCCTCCAAAACAACCCCGCACGCATGAAACATTTCTTCCCTTTACTCGAATCAACATCAGGCACGAACTCAATCTGCAATACTAATAAATAGTTTTTATGAGAGTCCATAAATAGTATGTCTCTTTCTATGGTTAACCAATATCTTCAGTAATTTTTGTTAAAATTACCAAAGGAAGTTTAAGATAGCATACTGTTCAAAATGTTAAGTAAACATTTCTGAAACTTGGGTATTCAAAATTAAAAAGAAAACCATATTATATGATTTTTGGAAAATGACTAAAAGTAAAAAAAAATTTATATTATAATAAAAATGAAGAAGAAAAAGTATGCAATGCACAAATTTGCTTGATTCGATGTAAATGGAAGTATGACTTTCATGTGGCCCCGCATGACATGTGACCTACTTCCGCTTGCTGCCCCTTGAGACGCCC
Organism: Ecdyonurus torrentis; assembly: GCA_949318235.1. Classification (NCBI taxonomy): domain Eukaryota; kingdom Metazoa; phylum Arthropoda; class Insecta; order Ephemeroptera; family Heptageniidae; genus Ecdyonurus; species Ecdyonurus torrentis. Next base: position 33,284,460 of record OX439131.1, on the reverse strand, counting down.
ATGACTTAGCGCGCGGGTGTATAACGCGCGTGTGTCTCATCTTTAGTGAGGGTGCGAGGCCGAGGAGCGCGCCTAGCGCCGCCGCAGCCGACCCGCCCTACGGAGGATTCGGCCGCGGGCCGCGAGCCGCGCCGCCCTGGCAGACAAATGGGTCGCGCATTCCCCCCTCCCCTCCCAAAACCATCAATCAGCGCGCTCGCTTAGTAAATTTTCAATGAAAAACAATTAACGTTAATATATTTTATTTATATAAAATATATCCACGTTGTAATAATGAAAATAAAATTATAATTCGGATAAAAATTAATTGATGCAATAGAAAAATTATTTAAAATATATTTAAATTTATGATTTTAATTAATATTTTATATATAATTTTATATGATTTTTCAAAATTTTTATTCAATTATTTCAAAATTGCTTATTTATTAATATGATTAACCATGTTGTTTCAAATTCACTACCTCTATACCCTATTTTATTTCCTTTACTTCATGAAATAATATTTATCCCTCTCCCAAATGATGTCGGCCCTATTCGTCGTAGTGAAACCACCGGGGTTCGAAGCCAGCCTGCACACCTCCTCACTCACGGACACCTTAACCTACCTGGACGCCAACAGTGCGTGCGCAACTCAAATAATTTAATGCAAAAGAAGATTAAGAAGAAAGGAAAAAAAATCAAGATGGACACTGTCTTATATATATAAAAAATATTAATAATCTTTAAAAAAAAAAAGTAATTCGTCGATTCTATTTTTCAGTGCTACAAAATGTGCACAGACATTCGTATTTTTTTTTAATTATGTTATAATATAAATAAATAAAAATAAATAATAATATAAAAAAACGGAACACAAAACGACCGCAATGTGATACCATATATAACGAACAATTAACATATATAAATATATATTACAAAAATTATTGAAAAAATTAAGATCAAGTTATATTGATCTGAAACAATCTCTCTATTTCATCTTTTAATTTATCTCTTTACTCTCTCTCCTCTCCCGAAAATTTCCTCCTTAAAAAACCTAAAAAAAGTTAAATAAAATTATATATATATATATATATATATATATATATATATATATATATATATATATATATATATATATATATATATGTATGTATGTGTATATATATATATATATATATATATATATATATATATATATATATATATATATATATATATATATATATATATGTAAATTTCATAGGAAAGCAAAACTAACATATATATTTATATATATAAATATATATCAAAGAGACTAACTGATGTTATTATAATACATAATATATATATATAAAAGCAACCTTAACACACACATGCGTTTTTGTTACTATGCGTTGCATGATGATAATAATTATTGTATCTTGTTTATTTTCCAAAGTGTATGTGTGTGGCTACATAAAAAAATATAAATATAAAAAAAAATCGCCAGTGTATACATGAAGAGAATAATTGTGAACAGAAGAAAGATTATCTGTGATCAGTAAAGGGCATGAAGAATTGTTTTTCTGACTCCTAAACAAAAAAACATAAAAAAACATATAAAAAAAAAAAAAAGCCTTTGACTATATTATGAACTATTATTACTACTCAAACATAAAAATATCAAGAAAAAAAATATTAATAATAAAAAAAAAGTACATCCATGCCTTCATGTGTATAGGAGTAGGGTACGTGTTGTTAGTCATTATAAAAATAATCATGCGTTATTCCCTTCATATTAATATATTATATATAAATCGTTTTGTATCATTCTATCTAACAATTATTACACAATATATGACTAACGACACTTACCCTTCCCAATTAAAAAAAATCCCACCCCTACCCCCTGTTTCCCGTCAGAATGGCTCTTTGAGTCGAAATGTAGTGCCCCTTAACACCTTTCGTAAAAAAATAATAAAAAAAAATATAAAAAAGAAAAAAAATGCTGGAGCCCCGCCAGACATTAATTTTGTAAAGGGCTGCATTCCAAACGTTTTTCTTACCAAACAAAATAATAAATATAAAAATAATATTACTATACGTCATAAACTTATACTTCACATAATAGTAATAATGTAATGAAAATTAGCTTTTTAAAAAGTAAGTAAAAAATTAAAAAAAAAAAAACTATATAAAACTATATATTATATAACAATGATTTTATATTATTATATAAAAAAATGTGTAGAGTAAAATGTTTTTTATTAATTCTGAAATTTTAAAAAATGGAGAAGAAAAAAAAAATGCACACCTGGTGAAGTAATTATTTTTAAAAATATAATTATTATTATTGTTTGTGACGTTTATTATTTTTTATTTTGTAGAATTTCTCATAATTCTTATAGTAATAGGATAAGGAATTAATTGTCTTTAGAAGGCAAAAATATATTGGAATGCAAACAAAACCATCTAAATTATTAACAAAAACATTTGAAATAACCTTTGATTTTATAAATATACATTAAAAAATATAATTTATTTATTATTGTGCTAATGCAATATTCATACTCAAATACTGTAGCAGTAAAACTGCTTATGTAGTAGTTATTTTTTCATTTAAATAATTTTTTTTCAAGTATTTTTTTTTATTTTTTTTTTTATAAATATAATATTTTAATTTGCCAGTACAGTATGTGGTAGTAATATTTATAGTATTTTGTTATTGTTTAGATGGATTTGTTATAACGTGCGGAAAGTAGCCCTAACTTATGCCTGGCATCTCGTAGAGCCCAGAGATAGATCTACCCTTATTTCAGTTTTATACAGTGAGTTCTATGACTTGATATTATATAAATCAAGATGTATATTTCATGACATTTAGCTCTCTGTTTGAAACCGAAAATAAAATCACCCCTCTTGTATCATACGATGAACTATATAACCTCTCCTACAGCGCGATTATCCAGTAAAAAAAAAAAAAAAAAAAAAAAAAAATGAAAAAATGAAAAAAAAAAAAAAAAAAAAAAAAAAAGGGGGCTTTGAATCACTGCATATCGCAACTAATAATAACTATAATAAAATATTAAAATTACTTATAATATTGTTTTATTTTGTTAAGTAACCTTTTAAATTTTTTTACAGTGAAGTAATAAAATTCGATAAAATTAACAGTGGAACCAAATGATTATTTTTAATTATTTTAAAGAACAATAATTGTTGTAAGGAAACTTTTAAAATATAGTTAAGCTCTATATCCAGCAATTTTCAAAATATATAGAAAAACATCAATTGCACGTAAAAAAAAAAAGCTTTGAAATTGCGGTGCGTAATTGGCTAGTGAAATTTTGAACACGTGCGTTGATTCTAATAAAATTTTGAGAGACATTTTAAATTTTTATTTGAATTATAGGCATGTGTATTAAAGGTTTTCATTTGATTAAGATTCTTTTTTTTTTTACTTCATTATATTTTTTTAAGAAAAAAAAAATGCGGGCTTACTTTTTTTTTTTTTTTTTTTTGCAACAGTAGCGGTTTAAAAAAATGGTTCTTTTGAGGGTTTACTTTTTAAACCAGATGTTGAAAAATGTTTTATTAAAACTTTTTATATCTTTTATATTTTTCAGGAGAACTAAATTCAGCAGTGTCAACAAAAAGGATTAAGGCGATTCTTTTCGTGACTATTATATTATACCACCCTACACCATAATAAGCCTTCAGTTCTAAGATTCTAAGTTTTCAAGCAATGCACTATTATAATAATGAAGTAACTATGGTCTTACATAAAAATTTAAAATTGTAACTTGTAGCAATAAAGACAAAGTTGCTTTAATTTTCCATTAATTAATTTCCACAATTGGTCCTCTAGAATATTTCAAAATATGCTATAGTGATTAATGAAATATATAATATATTAATTTCTTAAAGCAAATAAATTTTGATCAATGAGAGAATTGAACATGTGAGAATTTAACTATTAGGAAAAAAGAAACATTCAATGGGGAAGAAAAAAAATCAGGGGGGTAGTTTTATTTCATATTCTAAAAGAACATATTGTCCTGAAACGATCGATACGTGAATTTATAAATTTTGAGTTCATTATAAGTATTTTTAATTATAATTTTTGAAAATTGAAAAATTACACGGTCGGTAACATGTATGTGAGCACAGGAAAAAGTCTAGGAAAAAGTTTCCGACCGTGACATCTTTTTGCAACTTAAAAAAATTAATTACACAAAAATACAAAAAGTACATAAAAATTAGAAATGCGCATATCTATCAATACAGAACGAGGTCTTCTTTTAGAATATGAAATAAAACTATCCCCCCCCCCCCTATTATCATTATTTTTTTTAGTCTTCGAGATTGTTGGAGGTGGAAATAAATCCCTTTCAAAGTGACTTTTAAAATCTTTTTAGCTAGCATCCTTATTTTAAGATACTTTTGTGGACTGATCGAATTTGGTCATAGCTTAAACATTTAAGTTATTATTAATGTATAATATTATTAATTTACTTCGCAGGACTTCAACAAAATTTTAATTAGTTTTATTATTGTACTATATAATAAAAGAAAAACTATGACGTTCAATATTTACTCCCTACATTTTCTGTCTTTAAGTAGTGTTTAAAATCATATATTAGCAAATGTATGGCACATTAAATATTTTAAGGAAAACTATATCTAGCCTAGCTGCGAGATTTTATGAATGTCTGATTATTTTCAAGTAAACGTTTACGTAACCAAGAACTCCCAGCATTTCTAATTTCTTCTGGCTATAATATACATCATGGACTTCTTTCTTAAATATAGGTACTCTTAAAAAAAAAAAAAAAAAAAATCTATTTGCTTATGGCCATACAATGCAAACATATGGAGATTTCAGTTGACGCAAAACTCCATTTAAATATATGTTATTTCCATATGCCAATAGATATAAATTTTTTAGCAAAAAGACTGTACGACACAGTATACACATTTACCAAGCAATAAGTGAATATATGCGAATAAAATCTTTATTATATATTTATACTATGGTACAACGTTTGTGTTTCGCTACAGCTTCAATAAATACAGCCTCAAAATACAGTGAACGCTGTTATTTTTGCTTTAGTAGAACTTCAATACAGTAATATTTTTCTTAATTCAATTCAATTCAAAATAGGCTTTATTGTATAAAAAACACAATTTGAAGCGCCTACACATGGATGGTTAGGCAACCAGTTGGTCATATATGTCATACAGGTTGCATAGCTACCAAACTTGCAGGCGCAGTATAAGTTCCTGTAGATTTCTTTATTTAATTTATTTTTGTTATTTCTACAAAAGAATGTAATATAAAAATATATGTATATAAGTATTTTAAGAAGGAATCTTAGAGTAGGCTATATCTTTAATAGTAATAATCCACTTATTTTCAATTATGGACATAACTTTGTAAAATTAATACTTTAAATAGACTCATGTATAATAATATACATAATATATTTCTTCAGATAAATATAAATTTTATTGCTTAAACTCTTTAAAAGCCTTTTTACTTCAGAATATTGTATTTATGGCTTTTATTATATTTACAATGAGTAGATATTAATTATCAGTATTCAATTTTAGAAAATAACCTTTTCAAGAGGGAATATAGAAATAATTGTGTTTTTCTATCTATATGTATTAAAAACTGTAATTTATTGAAATGTTATTTGAAATTACAATTTCTGTTATTCAGATCATTATTTTTAGTTTACAAGCTTTGCTTTATCAAATATTGAACATAGAAAAAAAAAAAAAAAAAAGACGTGGTACTTGTAATGAAACTTTACCAGCTAGTTGTGCATGTTTTGTTTACATGATATCTACAGTAAATCATAACATTTAATAGTTGAATAACACAATAATATGAAAATGGATACAGTATTATAAATTATTATTATAAAGTATTATGAAATAATGATATTGAGAAATTTTCCATGCATTAGCATGATGCTCTACATCCCTTCTAGGGGAAGCCAACAGCACTACTCTTTGACCTAGTGATTGACCTGCACAATTTTCTATTCTGGCATTAGGATAGTTTAACCATAAAGAAAGGATGCATGATGACTGATGAAAGGATTACAAGAATGGTTTTTCATAAGAGTGGATGGGAGGCAAGAAAGGGGAAGGACTAAGGATACCTTGGTCTGAAGTGGTTGAAACATGTTCAAATAATTTTTTTTTTAGAACTGTACTAATATATTAAACTGTGATAATATATTTGACCATTCAAAAACTTGCTCTAAATTAGCAATTTTATTCAAATGAAAAACATAGGCACTGAATTTAAATAGCAACATATTTTAACACTCATGTGTACAATGCTTTTAATGTGGGAAATCAGCTATTGCGGGTGACTAAAAAGTTATTAAGAAAAATATAAAATTTTGCAGTGATACATTAGGATAAGGCATCTTCAAAAATGTATAAAATTTGGGGAATCACCATGCTGGATTTTAAATTATGATTTTTTGAAATTTCAGTACCATAAGAGCATATGAGCATATACCATATATTTCAATACTTATTTTCTTTTATCTAATTGTTTCGAGTTCTAAAAATGTTACAAATTTTACAATTTTTTTTTAAATTTTTTAAATTTTTCAGTCATTATTAACTTTCATAAAATACGGAAGTTTCCTTTTTAGATTATGAGATACAAGACATCTAAATACAACACTTAATTCTGTATGCTGAGTAGGTAAAAAAAAAAAAAAAAAAAAAAAGAATTACTTTTTAAAAATGATTAGAATGCAATACCAAAACAACATCAATATAGGTACAATTAATTTACATAGAAAAAGAAGGGTATATTAAGTTTTGAGTACAACAGTATTAAATAAAATTTAAATTCTCCCCCCCCCCCTCTCCCAAATGGTGGATACACAACCACAATTTTTTATTAAATATATTTAGATAATAATAAAACTGATAAGAAAATTAGAGAAACAATAAAATACAGTGTCAAAATAATAATAGATAACTGCATATAACTTGTCTTACAGTAATGATGTTCGTAAACCCAACAAGTAAGTGCCAAATAAGTTGAAGTTTTGTGTTAATCTGATGCGGGAGGATCAGTTTGTTTGTAGTGGCGATACTCAGGTTTCAACTCCCACATGTTCTTGTGAGGATTCTTCAAATTATATACACATACATCTTTCAAGATTTCCTTTAGATATACAATGGGTTGTCGAGTAATTTTTACTAGATCCTTAATGTTGTAATACTGATGCTTTTCAAATGCTGAGAACAACATCTCAAGTACTGCATCCTTATCATCACGAGCTTTCTTGCCTTCAGCTTTCTTCCTTTCCTCGTATTCAATCTGGAAATAAAATATTACAAATTTAGGCATGTTACAAATATGATAATAAATTATTGAAAAATACTAACAGTAATAATAACAAATATAATAATAATGATCAAATAATAACAATCTAATATACATATACTCGAGGAAAATCGACTTTGCAATAGTTAAAAGATTTTATAGAAACACATAGATAGATTTGGAAAATTTGGGGAATGGGGGATGGTAATGAGCCTTTGTTAGACTGACAGGGGCGCTGTGGTATATATTCAGTTTAAGCTCATTACTACCTCCCATCCCCTAATTTTTCCTAATCTACCTACACTATAACGAAAACAAAAAACAATTCAGATGCTGCAAGAAGTGTTAAATTACATACACAAAGAAAATGAATTGTTATTAGTTTTTACAATTTATTGAAGTATTCATAATTATTTTATTGATTAGATTAAAATTGGGGAATATTCCCCAATTTTTCCTAAATGTTTTTTTTTATCAAATCCTTCAATCATCATTTATCACATAGACAATTTCCTAATACGTTTTTATTAAAATTTTAAAATTATAATGTTAGAAAATATAAACATCATTAATATTAAGCATTTTGCCTTTATCTACTTTGCATTATCAATTAATTTTAGGAGATACAACATCTCTATTTATGCCCACGGATGAATACTCAGTGGTGATATTGTCGATTCAGTATTTTACAACATTAGTTTTTCAGGCAGGGATTTAGGGATGATACATGAGGTAACACTTTTTAGCTCAACGTTTAACATGGGGAAAAAAAAAAAAAAAAAAAAAACTTACATTATGCTTATGGTCAGATACAGGCTTGTAGTTCTGTACAATTCTGTCCAGCTGCTGAACTTTTCGTAAGGGTATAGAAGCTTTTCGAATGGAATCCATTTTCAAATTCATATAAGTCTTGTCAGCTGTAAATAACACACGGCAAAAGAGTTAAGCTTAGTATTATAAACAACAAAAAGTTGAACCTAACTGCCACATATTTTGTATCAACGTACCTTGTGGTCTACACTCCAGTTTCTGCACAATATGTCCTTCTAAACACAGTTTTTCTGACTCTGGTACTATATCTTCACAATTACTGGCAGCTGAAACAAAAGTATAATCAATTTATTAAAATACAATTTTTTTTCTGCCCACAAATTATATGAATATGTAGGTATATAATCAAAGAATAGGATAGGAGAAACCAACAAGCGCCTAACCACGATGAAGTACGTAGCTTGGTGAAGATCTTGATGGCACAGGTTACACAATTATTCACAAGTTAAGTAAGACGTTTCGTTTCTTCTTCAGTTGCTTAGAGTGTAGTCACTACTAAGGCGCTTGTTGGTTTCTCCTATCCTATTATTTGATTATATATTCAAACCGAAATGGTTTTAACCTTTCCTTATTAATTGTATGAATATGATTAAACAGGCACAGATATTAGCTTCTTCAGGTACGTAATAAAAATTATCCACTATATTTCTTACATAAAAAGTAAGATACTGAAAGCAGCCAGTGTAAATAATAATAAAAAATAAATAAATAAAAGGACAAAAATATGTGTAGAACTGATAACAACAGAATCACATGAAAACTTAATTTTATTAAATATGATGTACACTAAATTCCTTTAGAATAAACCCATCAAAGCGTTGCTGCTTTCTTTATAAAATGGTCAAAATGTCATCTTAAGTGACAACAGCATTGCAACACTTCATTCACTAATAGAGCTGCAGGTGTTCCGCGAGTTTAAATTTAGCAATGCTGCTGTCACTTAATGATGACACTTTAACCATTTTCTGAAGAAAGTCGCATCACTGTGATGGGTAGATTGAGAGAATCTTGAGTAGTGTACAACCTACTTTCTGATACTAGAAATTTGTATTTACACTGAGATGTAACTTACGAGTTAAATGTGAAAAAACACCCAGAGCTTGTCTTGTAACCATTGAGACATCCAGGCGATGTTCTTGAGGTATTTCCTCTTCCTTTGGTTCCTTCAGTACCATAACTGCTTCAGATAATGTCAGCGATACTTGTGCTTTCTGGCCTGGCATCCTGTAAATTCATCACCGAACATTATTTACAATGCATGAAGAAATTACTTTGATAGGTATTGTTATTGTCTTAAAAGCAATTTAATGTATTATTCAAGATTGAAACATCCGGCTAAAACACCCACAGCATTGCATATGTTAGAAAGCTGCATTATATACTTTATGTAGCAATACAAAGACATATGATGTCTCACTTCCCTCACTTAAGTTGTTGCTACAGATGGAGTATGAAACAAGCAATGGCATCACTTCGAGCACTTGCCATCTTGGCTGTTCAACTTGCCATTGTCTTTATTGTGTCAAAATGTTTCAAGTGAAATTAGCATGAGCGCGCCAAACGTTCCATCTGACGCTGTTAACCCTATGTAGATGAAACGTTTGACCCACTTGTGATAAATTCACTTGAAACATTTTGACGCGATAGAGATGATATACATATTGATGTTGTAGCAGAAAATATGTGAATCTTGTTTTTTTTATCACATGAAACAAAATGTGTGTACATTTTTTTTTTTTTTCACAGCAAGCACAATGTGTTTTCTTGTTTATTTTAATAATAATAATTGATGATTTTTATTAAAATGCCAAAAAAGGTAATCCACTTACATGGTCCTCTGACTTGTTTAACAATATCTTATGGTCAGAATATTTCATTTTTAACATACTATACACAAGGAAAAAGTATCTTCTATTTGCCATTTGGATAAATAAATAATAATAATAAAATAGTACTGTAATAATATTCCCTGAAAATAGCCCACCAACACAATTTGGCCATGAGAGAGGGGTTGGCATTTGCTATCACCTCAAGGCAATAATTGTCCCTTTCAATGTGCTGTAAATTGGTTATATTTCTGAAAAATTTTCAAGTCTGTGAATGAGAAGGTCTTGTGAGGGGGTTCAGCATTATTCAAACCTCCTGTCAGAATGGCTTTTTCTAACTATGATGCCCACTGGCTACCGGGGATACAATCTGACAATATCAATGTTTACCCGTCGAAGTGAACGAACTATTCTTTACATATTTTGTTCAAAATGACCTATCAACACTTAAGAAGTTCCAAGTTCACCCATCTAGTTCTCCTGTTAAAACATGTAGAAGCACCAAATGCAGACGCTCATTCTGAGTTTCATTGTGAGTTTCGTATGTTCAGTGTGTTCGTGTATTACAGTAAACTGGGGTGAAATTAAAAATGTGGGGTAAAATTGAAATCCAATCACATAATTGCTGTCAAAGTTCAAAGTGCTTGTGTCTTGTGAGATAGAAAAAAATGAAAGCTTGCACATTATTGCAGTTTCAATTAAACCTCACATCTTCAATTTCATGCGGGTTGACTGTAGTGCATTTAAAGTTTTTAATTTATTATTATTATGACTTGTTATTGTTCTTGTGCTTTTTAGAGTTATGTATAAGATTATATTATGTTTATATGTAAGGTACCGGTAATTCACAAAATGGGACACAATTAATATCAAGCAAAACTACATACATACATACTTAGAAATCTTTAATTTGCCAACATCTATATTTCCTGGGGCTCTCTCCCATCTTGCTTGAATGTATTTTGGAACCTGAAAAAATATTACAATTTTAAAAAGATATGACAATCAAATATAAAATTACATACATTACATATGCATTACATACATATATTTAATAAAGCATGTGAAATTTCTATCTGAGCAAATTTAACGTAGCCCTCCAAAACCTTCTATGTACAGCTCTGGCCAAAAGTTCCCGAACGGGGCAGCGGCGGGCGCTGCGTTTTCTCATTAAGATAACATAGTGTGGTTGCGGGTTGCCTATGCAAATCGTTCGGGAACTTTTGGCCAGAGCTGTACATAGAAGATTTAAAACGTATTTTATTACATACATATTGTTTCAAATAACAGATTATGCATATGTACACTGTATATACAGCTCTGGACAAATATCCTAAACTGGGCAGCGGCGGCCGCTGCGTTTTCTCATAAAGATAACTTAGTGCGATTGCGGGTTGCCTTGCCTATGCAAATGATTCGGGAACTTTCAGGAACTTTTGGCCAGAGCTGTATATGACTGCATTTGCAACTTTTTTGTTTTTGTTTTTTTACTAGAATCAGATCTATAAATAATGATGGTAACGGAGTATAATAAGTATGTATGATAATTATCATCATATACGTATACATACATACATACATACATATGAACATGAAACCATCTTACCTTGACAAGCCAAACGCCACGACTTGCATTGGAGACATCTAACTCACGATCAGGGTGATTTGAAGGAGTGCTCATTTCTATCGCACCACCAAAATATTACTTAAGAAATGAAGTAACGATAAAAAACGTAAATAGCTTTCAGACACAATTGCTAATATCTAAAATTTGCTTGCAAACGTGGGTACGTCAGAAAACAAAATTATCAAAACAAAACCAGCTGGCCTACTTGCGCGCAAAAACAATTGAATGTCGATATTCACTGAGTGCCAGATTTTAAAATCTTTTAAAAATAATTTAATTTTCATAACAAAATAATATTAATTTTATAATTTATGAATTTAATTCTGTCGGTAAAATGAAATATATATGTATATAAATATATTAAATTTAGTAAAGGCACTGTACTCTGCATAAGGTTAATAAGAATTAAATGTACAAGTTGAAAAAATAGCTACCATTAAAGTGTTTTATTATGAAATATTACAAATTTTCTAAATGAAATAGTTTGAGCCAGGAAAAGATCAAGACCTTAATTTTAGCTCCACAGCATCATAATGTTACTTCAATTCTATTTATATTATGTGATGATGCCAAACCTTGTTGCCTTGGTGCTATGGCTAGAACTATTTCTTAAATAAATAAAATGAAAGACACTAAAAACTACAAAAATAAACAAAACACAATAATTTGCATTTTTAATTTTTTATTAATTTGACAAGATGTCAGTGCTTTTTTTATATTATTTTTTTTTATAATATACTTTATTTTAAATCTAAATCTAAAAAGTTGTTACTATACAGGTTGATCTTATTTAGTACATTTTATCCCACAGTTAATGAAATGATGTTACATATGAGTCAGTTCATTGCAATCCGGACTAATGCATTTTCCCCAATTTTACATAAAACCTTTACGGAGGAAAAAAAATTAAAAAGTTTATGATAATGCAATATTTCATGATTTAATTGGTGCTAGTTCAAATAGATTGTGTGATCGTTATTTTTAAAAGGTTGATTGCTGGGTTTCCATTTTAAATACCTAAATTGAATATAAATTAAAAAAATAAAAAAGCATGGTGTTGAAGTTGAGGTATATGCAGGCATGGCATGCCTATAATAACCTGGTTAAACTTATTTTGTCAGGAGTCATAGCTATGAAAAATCAACCACTTTGGCGATTTAGCCTTCCAGATTTAAACATAATGCCACCATCATTTTTTTCATATCAAATTAAACATATTATATTATGTATATATAATAAAAAAAAAAATTTGAATTAGCTGTTTAACTGACGGGGGGGAGGATGACTGAAAATTATTCTTCCCCTAAAAAATAATACATATGTATCAAATCAAACAAATTTTCTAATTAGGGTATTGAATAGGCTATATTAGTTTGAGATATAGAAACCAAGTAAGCTATCAATTTGAGCTAGAATACTTAAATATGCAATCAAAGGTTAACTAATTAACAAAAATGTTGTGCAATCATCCACTATAAGGTAGCTGAAACCTTCTAAATCAATATCGATTAGTAAAAAAAAACAAACAAAAACAAACGTCTGGTTTTGCAAGACGGACTCATATTACTTTTTGAGTGTAGTAGAGCCTACTTTTTATGCATTTCTTTAATGTGTAGTCTATTATATTTTGTGAGATCCAAGAGAGGGGACGGCCAAACTTCACAAAAGAATATACAGAACTCACATTATCATTTATTTTCATTTTTTCCCCCACAAACTAGTTTAATAATAATTGTCTTACTGAGTCTGAAGCCTGATATTCTGACTATTAAGAAATGAAGATAGCAATTCAGCTATCGCTAGTCATAAAGCCATTAGATGTTTATTTTTTTTAAAGTTTAGCTTGAGAAAAATGTTGTTTTGAAATGCTAAACTACAATCAGGCTCTGATATGTAAGTTGAAGCAAGCAGATCTCAATCAAAACACGTTACATACTGTTGGTCCATATTTATAATAATATTCATGTTTTTTTTTCTCAAGTAGGGACCAGTCAATGAAAATGCATTATATTTAAATGACAAATATGACATTTTGTTGGTGCTAAACACACATTTTATTTACTTAGAGGGATGCTTAATTAATATATATTTTTTAAATTATTTATTATATATCAAGATTACTCCGTTAGAATGTCTGACATCTACTTGACATTGCAAAATTAAATTTCGTTCGCTTGACGCCAAATTTTGGATTTTTCCATTTCAGGTCATTTGCAGCAAACAATATTTTCCAAGGTTAAATAGACTTCAGACATTATAACGAAGAACCCTTGATATATACATATTGTAAAAAACAACTTTTTATTTACCTATATATATATAAATTTAAAATAAGCGGCTTCAACTTTGGATTATAGTTTTGTACAATGTTGTGTCCATTGATATAACTTTTTAAGAGTTTATCAAACACAGTTTACTTTTTTCTCCGTCACATATATATACTTTCATATCTATATTTTTTTACACTTTTGTAATTTTATTAATACATTGCAACATAATATTACTTTTCAAATATTTTTCTTTTTCATACCAATATATACATTCATTCATTGCTATATATAATAATATATTTAAATGTAATAATAAGTTATTTTCATGTGTCAATTGCCTTACATCTATGTATGTATATTCCTACATAAATTTATATTGAAATTTCATTAAATTATTAATTCTGAAGCCACTCATTTCAAATAACATACAATTGGGATTCAAAAAGTCAAGGTTCATTTGGAAATTACATTATTATCAAAACAAATCGCATTTCTTAAAATATTAGGTAATGAAAAAAATAGAAATTGCAACAAAACCAATTTTTTCAGTCTAAAAGAAAAAAAATTGGGAGATAAATGTATTTTAAAATTATTAAATTATAAAATATATTAATTAGATTATGATACAAATTTGAAAAGGATTTATAGAATAAAAGGAGAAAAGGTAGTAGATATATTTAAATATTATCTCTTTGGAATAAAAAAAAAAAAAAAAAAAACATACATACATAAAAAAAAGGTACTGTATATGCTAAAAAAAAAGAATAAAAAAAGTACCAAAGAGAGAGAAAACTTAATTTGATTTTAAAAGAGAATTATGACATTTTAAGAACTTTTCTGACAAAGTGTTCCTCATTCGTTGCACTTAATGGTGCATTATTATATCAGTCTGTACACCAATTATTGATTGCGCTGATTAATTCAAAAATTATATAACTTGTACGAGATTAGAGAGGTCAAGGGTGGATGCTTAGGAAAAATTTAGCTTGATATACTTACTTAAAGCAGCGCGCAAGTAAATAAATTACAGTATAGTTATATTTATTAGATTCATTACATATAACTGAACTATATCTAGAGAATAACACTGAGTCTGCGTAATAATTGTTGTGCTTTGGTTTGTTGATTAGAGGGGGGGTGGGGGTGGGGGGAAGTCTGTACTTTAGTATTTTGTAAATATCCCAAGCATTTACCCCGACTTTGTGTTGGAGGTGAATGGTTTAACCAGCAACTTAATTATTTTTAAGTTACTGCAATGAATTTATTTGTATTACTTCTTTTTTAAAGTGTTTTAGGCACTTGCAAAAATGTGTTACATGAATGAGGATGTAGAAATACATTACTAGAAAACATTTTTTTTTTTTATAAAAACCCAACACAAAAAAAGAGAAAGTCATAATTATTAAAAAAAAAAAAAAAAAAAAAAAAAATGTGACACATAATGCAAAGTTATATAAACACTCCTAAATAATCCCTTGAAGGGACAATTTTCTTCATATGATTTTGTTTTTATATTTTCCTACTTAATTACATTTAAAATCAAATAAAAGCTTGTTAAAACTATTTACATATTTGTGGCAGCTCCCTTCTATTTAAAGATAGGAGTTTTTATGGCGAATTAAGGGTACATTGGTAATACCCCATTAGGCACCTGCGGCAGGCTCAAACTGCTGGTTCAGTATTACACAAAGAAAGCCAGTCCATAGGGAGACATGGCAATACAGCCAGTCAATTTGAAGAAAGAAATACGGACAAAATTGGCAAATAAAGCCAAGTCCTTTTCTTTAAATAAAAAACATGAACAAGTATCTCTAGTCTGCACTGAAAAATGAAGAAAACTTGGCATAAATTTTAAACATTAAATTCATAAAATATTGTCAATACTTAATAGTGATAAAACATTATTATTACACACATACGCTTCAAAACATTCAAAAATTACCCTCCATTTCTTCTAAAACAATATACTTTTATGTTTAACTAGCAAAACACTGAATATACAATATCAATCACAACTTGAGGCCATAATATATTCACTTTCACCCATATTCTTTTTTTTTTTTTTCTTTTCTTTTTGTTTCTCACTTAAAAAAAAAACTCTGAAAAAAGGGTTGTTGATTCAATTATTATTATAAAGGGTCAAAATTAAAATAATAATGCCAAGTGTGCAGTTTCTAGAGATTGAACAAAAATTTCAACGGGGCAGTTTTATAGCCATGGGAGGCAGTGAGTTATTACTTTAAAAGAACCCAAAGAGATCAGACAACCCCTCACTATGATCCAGACTGAAGTTATAATCTGATTCTGAGAGTGGTGGATCCAAAGGCATGAATAATTCTGAACTCAGCATGGAAGATTCCAACGACGTAGCCTCTGAAATTGGAACTATATATCAGACATGTAATTTAGTGTAAGATCTTTCTATTTTAAATTACTTTGTATGAATTTATTATAAATATAACACACTCTTTACTTTATTCATTTCTATATAATGTTTTTTTTTTTTTTTTAGTATGTAAGAAAAAAAAATGTATTTATACACTTGATATTACAAACAATATCAACAAAACATAAGAACAAATCATCGCTGTTATTTGATACTATATATAAAAAGAAAAATACAGTAAAAAAAAGGCCATCATTTCTCAGCTATAATGCAGAGAAACACATCGATGATGTTGCGAACAATATGTGCAACTCGTATTTTGTCAGGCGAAGCAAAATGGGTAAGTCGTTTTTTGTCACGCTAGGCAATATGTGTAAGTCGAGCGCCATCTCCATTACGTTCGGGAACGACTTACACATTTTGCTAAGCTTGACAAAAAACGAGATGCACATATTGCTTAGCGTGACAAAAAATGACTTACACATTTTGCTTCGCCTGACAAAATACGAGTTACACATATTGTTCGCAACAACGTCGACATGTAACCTTAATGTGAACATAGGCAATAGTGTAATGAAAGTGCTCAATTTATAAAATTAATGAACTCTCTTAGATTCCATCATTGTATAAATGTAAAATGATTTTAGAAAAAACAAAATACTAGTATATCGTAACATGATTATAGCATCAAGCAACTGTACAAAATAATTATGAATCTTGCAGTTTAATACCTTATAACACACAAAATTATTTTTAAGTTAAAGCAAAACAAAATTAATGCATATGGCAGATTTAAATAAGATTAATTCCCTTTCATCACAGACCACTAAGTTTCCATTTTGCACACAATACTGCAAAATTTACAAAATGTTAAGCATTTGGACTATGCGTAAAAATAAAAATGGATGATACATATTTACATTAAAGCATAATGGTGCTATATGATTAAATGAAGATAATAAATAATAATAAAGTGCCAACTAACAAAAAAATAAAATGCAAGCAGTATAAAAAGTGCCTTGATGTCTAGCCTTCAGACTGTGATGTGGGTTAATAAATAATCACAATTCACAGTCTTAAGACTAGCAACACGGAACCAACAAAAAGACAATGATAATAAACCTTGCTCTTTTATTTTTTAAAATTTCCTTTGAAGTCAAAAACAGTGAAGCCAGGCAGATAGTAGACAAATCAGTGTCTAGCCTTCTGACTGTGATGTGTTAAAATGAAAATCACACAGGTCACAGTTAGAAAACCAGCACTGAAATATCTAATTAAGCAGCAGCATCATTCATTGCACAATACCTTAATACCTGAATAATAAAATAATAATAAAATATTGCAAAATGTGCTTAAGCTGTTATAAAATGCTGATTCTTACTACCATGTAAAAAAAAAAAAAAAAAAAAAAAAAAAGCAATATGTTTTTAATGAAAATTATTAATAAGCTATTTAAAAATTCAAATTTCTACCATATATAAATAAGCAAGCAAATAATAATAAAAGCATGAAGCAGTACTACAGTCTCTTGAGAAGATGTTTAAGTTACTTTTAAGTTACCACATAAATGAATCAAGTTCAAGATACATAAATCATAAGACAAAACTAATGATTAAAAAAAAAAAAAAAAAAAAGAGACTGCAATACAAGAATGCTCTAGCAATACGACATCAAATATGTACAAATTCCTAGTGTCCCAGCAGTGGCACCTAATTACATAATTAAAAATTAGAAATAACCTAAATAAGGAGTTGTGAGGCAGTACAACATGGCATAAAGTGAAAACGGTAATAATAAAAAAAAAAAAAAAAAAGGCAATAAAACAATTTATAGTTAAACACATTATAGATTAGGAAAAATTGGGGAATGGAAGATATTATGAGCTTGCACTAACAGGGACACCGTGGTAGAGAAAATATTTTAGCCCAGGCAAAAAAAATTAAAATTTAATGCACGTAAAACAAATGATAAGTATGGTAAAAAAATTAAGTGCAATAACTCAATAAAGATTAATTCAAGAAAAAAAAAAAAAAAAAAAAACAAAAAAAAAAAACAACAACAACGCAGTTAGGATCAATAATAATATAGAAAATGATATAATTACCAGCAAGGGCCTTAGAAGTTCTATGGAAAGTTTGAAGTCTCACGTTGCACAGTTTTGTGTTATAAATAATCATGTATTAATAAATGATGAAAGCTCTCAGTTATGAAACTTTTTTATAACAAAAAACTGTGCCACGTGAGACTTCAACCTCTCCATGGAACTCCTACTGATGGCAATTCCATCCTTTTTCTTATTATTATTTAATTTCAATTGGATGAATAATTTGTAACCAAATTGAAATACAGGAAAACAATAGCTTTGAGGCTTGGCAAACTATGATAAATTTGTTGGTATTGTTGGACTCTTTTATCACTGATCACTCTTTTTGCAAGTCTTCTATTGTTGCACAGTTGATTTTTCCTTAATATGATTAGGTTATGCAAATGTCAACATAAAATAAATACTAAGGACCAAAAGCAAATAAAGCAAAATTGTGTGTATTTTGACCATGAAGAAAAAAAATAAGGAAAAGTTATTGATTGTAACCAAAGAGCTTGGAATTGTAGGGGATAATTTATGTAAACTTAACATGATTACCTAAAATTAACTGTTACTTAACATTCAATCAATTTAAGGAAAAAACCTAAACCTACTGTTCTACTGTGGTAAGGCCCTTGCTGGTTTTTCTATCCTTTTCTTTATCATTGATCCTAACCGCGATGGTTTTTTCCTTAAATTGTTACTTAACATTGATGACCATAAAGAATACATACTATGATTTAAAATTTAACAGCATCCTGTTAGACTTATATTGCATTGAAATATTGAAATGTCTAAAATAGTAACATTTGTATTACAGTAGTTGTACCTATGAACAATTGAAGGATGTTGAAGAACTCAGCAACACAGCTTACAGCAAAACACCATAAATGACCAACTTTTTTGCATTTATACAATGGCAATATTAAAAAGAGATCAGTCAGTTTTTACTTTTACAGACCATTATATAGAAATGAACATATAATTTTATCTGGGAATATTTATGTACATAAAATAGTAACTGAAAAGATAAAAATATTAACATTACCTTAGCATTTATTTCCATGGTAACATGGCATCTCTAATATTTCTAATGTGCAGTTAAAGCAACATAGAGTAAATGTCAGTTTTCAAGCAGTGCATTTATGCATGCATGCAACTTCAAATAATGATACTGGGTTAACAATTTCATTGTAACTTGTGGGATATTTCACATTTGAACAATAGCTCCCCTACAAAAAAAGACAAAGAAAAAAAAAAAAAAAAAAAAAAAAAAAAAAGTGCAAAGAAAAAAAAATCATGCAATTAAAAAAAAAGTTAAGGGATTCCAACCATTAGGAATTGTACGTCAACATGCCTAAAACATTAAAAAAAAAAAAAAAAAAAGCAAGATAAAGTAGTTGCAGTGTTTATTTTGCATTTAAATATTATTTATAAAGGTGCATTATACAAAATTAATAGCAAAAGAGATAACAAATTTGTTAGTAATAAATTGCAATTTTAGGCAAGTCTAAAAACAATACAAATGTAATATCACAAAAAGTAGGCGTATAAACGTAAGTAGTTCTTAAAATTTCACTCCGACTTAAACAAAAAAAAAAAAAAAAAAAAAAAGGATATTATGCAGTAAAAGTAGCAATAACAGCTGATACATAACAAAGCACATGCAGCAAGCAGATGAAAGTAAAAGGGACATAAAAATCAAATCAAAACAAGACTTTAAAACTTTACAAGCAATTCACAGAATTATCAGCAGTGACCTTGTGACTTTTGTTGGAAAATGACAGCACAATGCATTCCAAGCTTATTAATACTTAAAGGATTAACAAGAATTGAGCAGAGCATGCATATTATCTACATAGTAAACAAATCAACTTAAAGTTGTCCAATTGTGCTGGTACAGTTTTTTTAAACCAAAACAAGCACAAGAACTTATTGATCTCCATCTTATCTCCAGTCCACTGGTAAAAAGTCAGTAAGAAAGTGAAAGCCTGTGAAAGATTCTATATACAGAGGTGATGCTGCTAACAAAGTCTCACCTGAAGTAGAGGGATTTTGATCTTCTGTTTGTAGTTGGAATTTTCCACCACCCATAGGTCCAAAATCATCAGCCTCTGATAATAGAGCACCACCAAATTGTGTACCACTTGTACTAGGTTCACTCTTAGGTTCACTCTTGATTTCACTGGGTTCTGTTTTGAAAGGAGGCTGTTGTTGTTGCTGTTTGTTATTTTCACTACTATCATTCTCCTCAGGTAGCAAGAACACTTCAATTTCACCAGTATCTGAACGTAAGTGCATTTGTAGAGGTCCCTATATAAACATAAATTAACATAAGATATCATTTTTTTAAAATTATTATATATTACAACTAATAATAATAGCACCACCACTTACATTGCCCTTTGGCTCAGGTACATTAAGCTCAGCAACTGGTGGTGCCCTGATTGCAAGAACAGTCTGATTTTCTAAGCCACTGAGATGACTCAGATCTTGGTATGTGACGTAAGCAAGACGAGTGTCTTCACTAACAGCAAGTAGTTCAGCACCTATATTTACGAATAGAAAGATAGTACAGTTGATACAAGTAAAATTGTATACCAAAGCATATGACACCAAATACTTACGAGCTCTTTCTATCAAGTCATCTAGCTCTTGTTCCTTTGCTTCCATACGTTCAAGCTCAGCTTCCATTGAAGAGACTCCTTGGGGTCCTCCTCTACTTGAGTCAAGTGGCTCTGGTCCTCCCCTATTACAACAATTTACAAATTACAACAAGGACAAAAACTATTTACCATTTTTATTACTGATGATAGGTATGTCACATTAAACATGTACCCATTTCATGAAATAAAAGTGATGACAATATACAAATACAAGATGATCTGAAATGCAAATAAATAACATTTTTACCTCCATTGAATGTTGTTTTTAGACTTCTTCTCCAGAATTCCAATGCCCTCGAGGACATTAGTGATATCATAAATGCGACGTTTTTGCACACTGAGGTGTTCTGAGGCTTTGTTTAGGTCCACTACACCATCAGGTGATGTTTGTAGTAAAGTGAGGAATTTCTTGGTAAGTAGTCCCAATGAAGTGTCATACCGTGTCCTCTCAGGACGTGGCTTGGGTCCTGGACTTGGAGTAGACGCTGAAGTACTGGGAGCATTACGAGGCCTCTTTGCCTTTGGTGTCTTGAAACCCGTTTCTGAAGGGGACGGGGGAGTCTCCAACACAAGCCTACGTTTCACTTGCTATAATCATAAATAAATCTGTCAGGGTTGAATGGTTTAAAACACTAATTAGTGATTAGAAATTCTTTTGAAAGTTTTAATTATTATTTTTTTTTGAAACACATTTTAATAATTTATGAGAGGAACCATAAAGCTGTCTAGTTTGATTTTGTGAAACATGCAATAGCAGGGGAGTCTTTTTACTGAACTTCATTTCTGTAACCCACAAAATTGAATATCTTACATCAGTACGAGCAGGTGGGAGAAGACGTCCTGAGCCTCTCATGATTTGATTCTGTGGCGTCTGTCCGTACTCGTGGTCAAGGACATATGAAGGACTGAGTACAGAGGTGGAGGTGGCGGCTGCCGAGGCGGGTGGCGTGGCAGCCAGCACTGGCGAGGGGTTCATCACATGGCCCCCCGCCCCTCTGCCAACGCCAGCAGCACCTCGTGGCATCCCGGCGCTACAGCTGCTAGCTGATTACCTCTGACAACACCATTGTCTGCAAACACAAAATTTTTACACCATTTAATACTTAGACATGACTTGCAGTTATAGTTCTATGTAGTAAAAAAAAAAAAAAAAAAAAAAAAAAAAAAAAAAAAAAAAAAAAAAAAAAAAAGTAAATGGAAGCTGAAATTATTTCCATTCATCAGAAATGAAAAATAAAACCCTTTTTACTTATAATTTGCAATAATATTAAAAAATATTTCCTACAAGAGATAAATGTTCAAAGGATATGCATAAAATGTTACAGTACAGGGATACTGGGGCTTCTGAATATACATTTAGAATGATGAGTAAACTAAAATTATCACAATGTAACAGATTTAGCCACAGCTAAGTGGCATATCAAATAACTGAAAATGAAAAGATACACAAGGACAAATTTATTCCTGTGCCGGTATTTATAAGTAATAATTTGACTGTGAAAATGGAAATTAATAACAAAGCATATATGTACCGGTATGTCTGTTGTACAATATGTACTAATAATCAAACTTATGGTAATAACATTAAAATTGTCGTGCCGTCTAAGCTTATCACATAATATGAAATGTTATTCTACATACAATAACAGCATCCAGGCATGGGCTTCTAATAAATCGTAATATATCGTATGTATATACTTCAAAAATCGATTTCGCTCATATCGTTCCTTTTACATAGTGTATCTTAAAATTACAGTAGTAAGCATTTAATCTGATTGTCTGGAATATATTAAAATTATAAATACGATGTAGAGTCGAGGGTTGCAACTTAAATAGGAGGGAGGAGGGAGAAGCTCACACACAACACATCGCGACTGGCGGTGCACGGTTAGCGAGCGCGGGTGCACTCACTCACTCGGCAGGTCGATACGAATAACGCCAAACATAGCCCATCGTAAGAAGACCCCCCACTGTATTTGGCCCGGGCTAAAATATTATTATTTCAGGAAAAGATCTAAAAATTAATTTACCTTCAGACAGAATAAAACACGATATCTTTCTTAAGTTCGATTACTTTCTTTTACACAGTTTCGATCCATTATAATTCCTTATATCATACGACACCGTATTTCCATTTTATTGATACTTACAAAAGCCAGAAATTAATGCTAACTTCATCATAAAATAATTGAAATTGAATTTAAACAAGAAAAATATATTTACCAATTTACAAATGTGTTGGAATGCTAAACAGCAAAACTTATGATACGAAATGCATACGACAACCAAGCAAATTCCAATGCCCATATACGACCGCGTATTTAAAGAGCTTTTCTTAATAAAAACGTTTCAATATTTGTTGAAAACACTTGCTATTCTTTGAAATATTATAAATTCTAACCGAAAAAGTTTAATTACGTCATATAAGCCCTAAAACTCGAAAAATACCGGTATATTAAGCCATGTGCAAGCCGACCCTGGCCTTACGTCGATTTCAAGCGTCCATATTGGGTCGAGGTCAGGCGTCCCTGCTACTGCATTCCTTATTCTATATAATCAAAACAAACCCTACCAAAACTTACTCGAATGCAATCTTAAGCGCTAGAAAAGATCAAAAAGTGAATGCTAAGCAAGCATGCATTGCTCTATGAACTATTGTAACGTGAAATATGCTAAGTAGCACGACTCCATCTCGCGATGCCCCTCTCCGGGCCTCCATGCATCACTGACCTTAAATCACGATTTTGCTAACCCTGCTTCCACATTTTTACTAATTTTCAAACGTGATTGACTTAAATACTAATTTAATAAGGTTTCATAAAGTCACAGTCATGAAAAGGTGAGCGGAAGAGACAAATTTCCACTCACTCTAATGGCTGGTGTTCATTTGTTTCCCGTTTGGCATCAAGAGAGAAGCTTCAGAATGAACCTCTTGAAATTTCGTTATATACAATCAATCCTTCACAAATAAATATTTTCACTGGTTTATGCAACACTTATAATTAATAATAATCTATATTAAAGGCCGGCAATGACGCCGGGAGGCGCCAAAATATGCAGTAAAATACGATGCCAAGCTGAGGTCGATCACTCGTCTTGAAAATTTCAATGGCTGCGACCGATTGGCCACAGCGCTTGGCGCCAACTCGAATTTCCCGCAAAATACGTATTTCCGCCAGAGGCCACGTTTCAAGCCTTGGACATCTACTCGAACAAATGGTTCCTTAATAAGATTAGAAATAGATCCAAATTTATTAAAAACACAATTTATAAAAATACTGATGTACTCTTACGAGTAGAAAACCAAAATATTACCACAAAATCATTAACTTTTAATAATAATTAGCGATGATTGCTCATTGCAGGGCCGCCGGATCTTGACAGAAGTTAGGTTTCGTTCTGATGTCGTAAAAAAAGCAACAGCTGCTCTAATGCCGTAAAAGGCGCGAAATAGTTGCTAGGGGGAGAGGGCAAAGCCTGCTTTACATGGGGTCGTCTGCTGGTATCCAGGTGTGGAGGGGGTAGAAGACCACACGTAATTCGGAAGTAAAAAGCCATTTTTTTTTCATTGATTCAGGGTGGGATGAGGAGAGTTGTCTGCAATATTAAAGGGAAAGTGTCCCTTTAACAACTTCACTTCATCAATCTACAAAACATTCATCTCCTCAGATTTATATCACCTGAGCACCAATAAAATGTTAAATTTTATGACAAGGCATTATAAAACCATCAACAATAAACCATTTAAATCACATACATAATTTATTTACACATAAATACACAAAGAAAAACAAAATAAATTATTTCTAATAAAATAACAATATACATACTCAAGATATTATTTATCTCTAGTTAGCAGTTTTTATTATAAAAGCTTTTAATAAATAAGGCGAGGCTTTTATATAATTTGGTTAAATTTATTATTTGCTGTATACTTAACTTAATTAATTGTTAACTATCCATGTGTATTTTTTTTTTAACGTCCAAAGTAACTACAGCAATTATCCACAATATTATTTCTCTTAATTGATAGTATCATTTGAAATGCTCATATTTTACTTCTAAAATAAGCTATATCATATTTTTCTACGCCAAGAAGTTGAGCGCAGTTCCAAAAAGTTATTATCATTGCAGTCTTAACCAGATAACTTCATTTCAGATTGATAAAGAAGCAATCGTTTTGAGGGTGGCTGTTGATCACATCCGCATCTGTTCAATGTACTGTGCATGCATATAGTACGTAAAAATGGAAACAGATTTGAGCGGCATGCGACATTGCTTGAATTTGGGCTCAAAACAGTTGCTTTTTTATTAGTTTATAATATAAAAAAAATTATTTGAATTCAATTTACACCAATACTCTCATAAGGTACATAATTATACTGAGGTACATTTCAAATTTATCAATGTGTTAAAGTGAATACCGATCTTATTGCGAAAAAAAGGCCTATCTCGTTTTTTGTCAGTGGAAGCAAAAGGCGTATCTCGTATTTTGTCAGTGGAAGCAAAAGGCCTATCTCGTTCCCGAACGTTATGGCAATAGCGCTCGAGATAGGCCTTTTGCTTCCACTGACAAAATACGAGATACGCCTTTTGCTTCCACTGACAAAAAACGAGATAGGCCTTTTTTTTCGCAACAAGATCGATATGTGATTCAAAAACCTTATAACTTATAACATTCCTTTACACATTCACATTTTTTTTGTAACTTTTGTGCAGCAATATCATCGTTATGAATTAAATCAATTCTTTAAATGATATCGTGTGCTTTCAGTTTAAGTGTAATAATCCTAAAAAACAATTGATGTAATACTCAGCTCTATATAAAGGCAACACAAGGTTAAAAATCTTTTCTTTTTTTTTATAAATATATATTTTTGATATAGAACTCTAAGGACTCTATTAAACTCTAAGCTGACAATATGTAGCACAACGTTACAGAAACAAAAAATTAATAATATTAATGCACCTTCAAGGCTTTGTAGTGAAACAGTAATACTGTTCCTAAACCCTGTTTTCTGCTACTAAAATGATCATAACTATATATATGGTTATTCAAATGCAATGCCTATTTTTTGGTGCAAGAAAACAGGGTTTACAAAAAACTAGTACCTCTTCATCTTGTAAAATTGTCATGGATCCAGAACATTGTTATTTCCAAATATACCAAGACATTTAAAATTGAAATACTTATATCAATAGATGCAGTAATTTTATACTCTATTTGATTGTTTCACAAAATTGACTTTTATAAAATACAGTTAAGCAACATTAATATAAATTTAGTTGGAAATTTTCTTATGTGTCGTTTTAATCTAGAGTTGCACACAAATGAACACTAAAAATTAGCTTACACTTCAGGTATAGTTTATATTATACCATTTATTAACAATAATAAATAAATGAATAAATGTAAAAGTTACATTTAAATAACAAATGAGGATTTAATTGTAACAATAACAGTCAATATTATAAAATTGAAACTTACAAAAAATATGGTAACAAATTTTTAAATTACGTCAACAATGTTCAAACTAGTATCTTATAATTTAATTTTATATTTACACATTAATTATTACAGTATGACAAAAAAAAAAAAAAAAATCAGTATAATATATGATCATAGTTTATATGTCAATAATGACAAAAAGTTCACATTTGCCTGTAGCTTCATCTTCATGAACCTGCATATTAGAGTAAGTTATGGCTTTGACTTCGGTGCCTTGGGGATGTTTCTCAAGGTCAAATGGTTCTCCATAACCACGAGCTTTGATTCTCCAGTTTTCACGATCAAACTCCAGCACTTTCACTTTCTGAAACAATAAATGTTAGGACAAGTTTAATTAACCTTAAAGAGTTATTGTAAGAAGTTTATCTTTAAAATACAAAAGTTGATACCCAATTTTTTGATGCCATTTGAAACTTAGTGGTAACATTTCAGAACTTGTAACCATCAGATAAGAAAAAAAAAAAAAAAAAAAAAATTATAATAATAATAATAACAATAAAAAATAATAATAAATAAATAATAAAATATAAAATTTTAAAAATTTGATCGCAAAGTTTTTATACATTTGGAGCTGCCATATCTTTAAGTATCAACGTGCAAAAAATAAGATTTTCTGCCTTTACAACTTTTAGACAAGTGAAGCTGTTGTTGCTAGCTTGGTGCTGGAGCTATCACATTTCAAGTGTGATATTAAAGCCTAAACAAACAGAGATCATGCAATACAGTGTATCTATTGCCAGATACCAATGGCTTCTTGTGATAATATATGCATGCATAGGAGTAATAAGAGTAATCTGATTCAGCAAAGAAAATCCAAGCTACAACCCCCCCCCCCCCCCCCCAAATACATGCACTGCGACAAACATGGGCTTGGAAGGGTAATAAAAATTACAAGGATTTACCTCCAACTGAGCTCTAAAAAATCTAGAGCTATATATCGCTGGCCGGGTGTCTAAATGGGGCGCGAGTGGTGAATCTACACCTTTCACGGCCGCCGCGAGTGGCGAATAAGCTATGCTCACAGCACATGATATTTGCCACTTGTGCCGGCCGTGAAAGGTGCTTATTCACCACTCGCGTGGTTCATGAAAATGGCTTTTTCCCAATTTAGACAAGCGGCCAGCGATATACAAAAGTACTTTTAAAAAAACATAGAGTTGTAAGTAACAAAAAAGAATAGCAATGTTGTAGTTGATCACCCATTTTTCGATTTGATCACGATCCGATCAAGTGAGATCTGACTCGATCCGATCTCGATCATTAAAATACGAGACGATCCGATCGACGATCATTTGATCAAAATTTCCAAATTTTCAAATTTATGAGTAAAAAAATTCCCCTATAGTCGCGGTTTTTGACTGTATCAAAGACAGGGATTATAATATATTAATACGGTGTACTAAAATTTGTTTGAAAAAATCATTAGTAATAAAGGCACTTAAAGACTTTTCATTTCTCGTCTCATAAGTAACAGTAAAACTGTTTAGAAAAAGGTTGTTTTTGTATTGAAATAAAAAAGAAAGTTTCAATTTAGAATATCAAAAATCTTTTATGCTGAAAAAAAAGTACCATACTAAAATACCTCATAGGTAGGTATCTTTTTTTTTTTTTTTTTTTTTTTTTTTTTTGAAAAACATACATTTAAGCTTCTTAAAAATAGTAGACAAAATCTCTTATTAACTCTTTCTAGGGGCTGCAAGCAAATCTATCACACAAAAAAATATGCCTATATCATTATTTGATTTTTTTTCTTTCTTTTTTTCTTTCTTTCTTTCTTTTTTTTTTTTCTTTTTTTTTTTTAATTTAGATGGTTAAAATGTTTGGCCTTAAGAACGTGATGATCGGATCAAAAAAACGTTTGATCACAGCTCTAAATGTGATTGAAATCCGAACACGATCATCTTTTTAAAAAGAGGTTGATCCGATTAACGGTATGATCAAAAGATCATGATCGGAGAAAAAAAAAGATAGATTGACTACAACACTGATAGCAATTCAAAGAGAGTGAGACTTATTGAAAGGAATGCAATACATTTAAGATTATGTAATTTATTATACGTATAAAAAACAAAGAGAAAAATTACGTTCCTTAAAAAATTGAGATATTAAGGAAAGTAAACCATCAAGGTTAAATTGAAATTGCTTACAAGTAACAACTTGTATTGATTATTTATATACTGAACATTCCGTTGAACTGAACACATCAACCTATTTTATACCAACTATACTTTGCATGATTTCTTACCCTGGCAATGAGGAAGGGCTCTGCACAGAACAAGAAGAGGAATTCATCTAGGAAGTGGAAGAGTAACGACAGCATGTCGTGGCCAGTTGCTTCAATATCATGGCACTCTGTCATCTGTTAATCAACAAAATATCATTTAAATGTACAATATAAAGAAACAACTGTTTTGAGACCGACGATAAGCAATTTTGTTCACATCTGCGTGTTTCAATGTACTGTGTATGTGTAGTAGCTTGGTGAAAATCTTGATGGCACAGGTTACACAAATATTTACAAGTGTAACCTGTGCCATCAAGATTTTAACCAAGCTACACACTTCATCGTGGTAAGGCGCTTGTTGGTTTCTCCTATCCTTTTCTTTGATTATTAATTTAAACCGAAATGGTTTTAACCTTTCCTAATTAATTACACTGTGTATGTGTAGTAGATAGAAACAGAAGCGAATGTGGTCAAAATTACTTTAAGTCAACCTTAAAACAGTAACATCTTTGTTAGTCCATTTGGACTATATCTATTTAATTTTGTTGCTACATTAATATTGCATTAAGCAATACATTATAATAGTGAATAAACTATATTGAATTAGGTGTAACCAATATGAATTAAAGCAAATTTATCTTCGATTAACTATCAAGAGAGATTTTAGTCCCTGAAACATTTTGAGCAAAAAAAAAAAAAAAAAAAAACTACATACCTATATTTAAAAAATTTAAGAGTTTGAACTCCTTACAATACTATTGTGACAATACACTGTACTTAAATTAAATAAAAAAAATTATATTCATTAAGGACATATATTTTAATCTGATGAAAAATGAAGACAAAACCAATTATTAGTTCTACTGCCAGTGGACATTTAGGCTCCTATACCTGGACATACTCCAGCTCAGTCATGTAGCCAAACATTGCAATGGCACTTTGTTCAAAGGACTCCTCCAATGTGTCACCCCAGGCATGAATCCTGTAACAAGAAGCATAGAGATTATGTTTAATAAGTTAACAACACCAGATAAGTTTTATTCACAGTTACATCAGCAAAA
Organism: Ecdyonurus torrentis; assembly: GCA_949318235.1. Lineage (NCBI taxonomy): Eukaryota > Metazoa > Arthropoda > Insecta > Ephemeroptera > Heptageniidae > Ecdyonurus > Ecdyonurus torrentis. Next base: position 33,254,671 of record OX439131.1, on the reverse strand, counting down.
GACACTGTTTGTGCAGAACTTCTGGCATTAGGAAAGAATGGTGCTTTTGTTGATGCCACTCATTTGTATACAGAATATATAAAATCAATTTAGATTGAATCATGTTTAGTGCACTGTGTATTTTAATGCATTTTATGTATGTATGTATGTACAGTATTAAGTATTATATTTAACCATCTTCATGAGATATACCAAGAAGCAACATAATACACAAAGTACAAAGTATGTAAAAAAAATCAGACCGGATCCTCTTTTTTTTTTTTTTTTTTTTTTTTTTTTAAACTTCTCCCACCTCCATTTTATTTATTTATTTATTTTTTGAAATTTTGTTAAGGCGGTGGGGGACCGACTTGGACCGGAAATCGCTAAAAGAGCAACTATATTTTCCCAATAATTTTTTGTACATTATTTAGTTCCAATAAAACAAACACTATAATTTTCAAATAAAACAAAATGAATTTAAAATATATTTTTTTATACCAAAAAAAAATTTTAATTATATTTTTAATTGTAAAAAAGTTTCTAATTTGACTAAAATTTCCCGCTCAAATTTGAATTTCCACATTTACATGTTATCTTTAAAGTGTAATAACTTAAATATTTGATCGTGTTTTCACATGTTTGACATAACTAAATTTTTAAGTAACATTTCTTCTTTACTTTGTGTTATTATTATTATTCGCAACCGTCCTAGTTTGCGAGATAACAGTCGGTCACCTACCCCCAATCCTGATTTTGATTATTCATCTGCAATCCAGATTATATTTTTTAATTTTTTTATTTATTTATTATGTATTATTTAATTTATAAATACGCAGTAGATTGTGGAGCAGCAAGCTCAACTACGAAACTTACAGGTAGATGCTTACTCGTCAAAGTTGACAAACTACACTCTTCAAAGTTTGTTCAAAATGACCAATCTAAACGTTACAAAAAAAAAAAAAAAAAAAAAAAAAAAAAAAAAAAAAAAAAAAAAAAAAAAAAAAAAAAAACAACAACAACAACAACAACTAATTACACTCATTTAGTTCTCCTATTAAAATTGTAGAAGTGCCAAATGTAGATCGTTCATTTTGAACAAAATGTGTTAGTGTACATAGTTGGTTCACTTCTATGGGTAAGCATCAAAGTGTAACCATCATTTTCACATAAAGATCCAGTCCCTATACATAATATTATGTCCTAAAGAAATGTCTTGTTTCAAAAATTTGTGGTGATTTAGCTTTCCTTGCATCCTATTAATTTAATTTATTACATTTCTTATTATATTCCATAATATTTTTCCCATGATTCACCCTCGTCATGCTTTTTTGATTTGCTAGTTCCTATTCCTAATTTTCACTGCACATATTTTGCTGCGTGTGTGTATAGTTAAAGTATTATTCACATGACGCGTAAATTTGATGCGCATCAACGTGTGTTACAAAGCTGAAAGAATGTTAACAAATGGAGCAGTTCACATTGCTTTTGAAAATTACATGTGAATGGCTCCATTTATTTACATTGTTCCAACTTTGTAACGCGCGTCAAATTTCCGCGTCATGTGAATAATACTTAAATTTAGCAAACTATTATAAATCTGTGCTCACACTTTGTCATATAAAATTTTACTCAATTTATAGTATACACCTACACAAAAACCGACATAAAACCATCTGGAAATGCCACATAAATGCATTTTGTTTAAATGTGTTGTTAATATGCAATGTATATATTATATGATATAAAATTTCAATAATACAGTTTTATGTTGTAATGTAACCTATGAATGTAATGTGCTTTACAGTACTATGATAAGATGAATATTAAAAGTGACAACTTACTGCACATCTGCAGTGTGATCCAAATCTGAAACAGAAAAATACCGTAATTAGAGTAAGCATTTATAATGAAGTTATGAATTTAAAACTTTCTAAATATAAAACTGCCAATGAGATTGTTGTATGAAAACAGCCTCAAAAGGACACAATAATGTAAGCTCCATAAAAACTTTGTTACATAACATATTGAGGGGAATCCCCCCCCCCCCTAAAAACAACAACATTGTGGTTGATATAATATTATAAGTATGATGTCAAAAAATTAAAATGAAATTTATAATAGAAAATAGGAGAGAGATTACAGCATGTTGAATTAAAGGCGTAGAACACCTTGAACAAAAAAGTTGCATAATATCCTAACAAACCTGAAAATCAACGTTGATTTGGCAGGAGTCATTGATTTCTAATTTATATTCCATTCACAAAATGCCGCTGCCGGTCACTGACGTCACAGCTCGCCTGGTCCACGCGCAAGTAAACCGGGCGAGCCAAATCAACGTTGATTTTCAGGTTTGTTAGGATATTATGCAACTTTTTTGTTCAAGGTGTTCTACGCCTTTAAAAATTAATAAAACATAAAGATTCTCTAATTTAATACATAGTTAATTAAGACTTAGGATCAAATCTACTGTACATACATTATTATTATTATGATTTTTATTTCTTGCTTCAAAATCTTTGAAATACGTTACATGGTAAATCACCAGTCAGTAACATGCACAACTCATATTGTACAGTACTTGCGTTAGGGTGTGAATAAGCACCAGTTAAAGGGAAAAAAAAAAAAAAAAAAAAAAAAAAAGTGCTCAAAGGGTGACTCCAAATATTTAAGGTTGGGTTTAGCAAGAAATTCCAGCTACTGAATGCTAAATTTTTAAAGCATAGATGACATTTCATTCCCATTAAAAATAAAAACAATATAATTAACAGAGTAAATTAAACATTGAGTAACTGCAACTTTTGGTGTAATGCAATCCACAAGAAGTTTACTAGTACAATAGCAAATAGGTTATTAAATTTAGTTTTTACCAAAGAAAACTTTCTTAGGATGCACTGTTTTTATCCACAATATTGTCCACATGCATCAAGTTGCATAATCTGGGAGTCAAATGAGTGGCTTATGTATATTTATAAACATATACCCTATCTATATAGTATAATGATATTCTACTTGTGTTTGTTGTCCATGATTGACAATATCTATATTACTGAATAATCTTTTGACAAATAAAACTGATTTGTTTACTATTTTATTTATGTGTTAGTGTAGTCGAAATAAACTTACATAGAATAGTGCTGGGAATAAGATTTATTATTATAGACCCCTTTCACATCCTTGCGCTTTGACGCCATGTTTGTGGTGCCAAATGCATTGTCCAGCATAGGGGAAACGTCATTTTCCCTCATTTGTCGCAAAAATAAAAGTATATTTCGACTGTAAGCATTTTTCTCACATTCTTCTAGCTTATTAGGAGCTAAAAATAAGACTTCGATTGAGGTTTGAAGCTTTGTTTGCTGTTAAAAAAATAAAAATGATGTTTCTCCTATGCTGGACTGTGTATTCCTAACCAACAAAATGGCAGCTCTTAAATATGAGTGCAACCGGTCTATTATTACTTTGTGGATGTGAGCAAGCAGGGTACTTAATGGGGGACCACTAAAGGAGCTAAAGTACCATACAGTACTACACAAGTTACAGTAAAAAGAAATGTATGTAGAGATACAACATAGGTTGTTAATTGTGTTTCAATAATTAAATGCTGTTAAAATTGCTGGTTACAAATAAGAGTTTGATTCAGGTACTGTATTTTATTTATTTTTAAATTAAGCTCCCTCCAGTGGTCAAATGAGTATGAACAAGAAAGATTTTCTCAAGAAAATGTATGTATTCAGTAGTGGATCAAAAACTTTCAGAAGTAAGGTTTGCTTGCTGAAAGAAACACCATGGGTGTATTCATATTCTAAATTTTTTATCCACTAACTTTGTGCAGCTAACTAATAATAATTATTTCCATTTAAAACAAAAGCTATTTAATGATTTGATAAAAGAAAAGAAAATTACACAGGAGTCCTGTAGAACAGTTTCTCTCCAAGTCTGCAAGGAAGGACTGACAACGACCCACGCACATCAATCTTCTTGCGTCAAAAGGAAGTTTCTACACTTTGCAAATTTCCAAAGAACGAATGATTTTCACTTTACAAATTTGTGGCTACCTGGAGCATCACAAAACTTGTTTTATATAACAGAAGCTCCAAGTAGCCTCAACTGTGTAAAATGTAGATTGTTCATTCTTTGGAAATTTGTTAAGTGTAGAAACTTCATTTTGACGTAAGACGATACATATATGAGGACGAGAATTGATATTTAGGACTACTTGAGGCAAGTGTTAAATTATGAGATTCAGTATGGATTGGATTCTAATTAGATGGTCTATTATTGATGAATGTCTACGTCTACGTTTTTGTATTTTAAAAAAGCTCGGGTGTTTAAAGATGAAGCAAATCATACTTCAACAATACATAGGCCAGTTAATATGTTTTTGGATACAGTATATTAGATAATTATTTATATTGACATTGATTAATAAAGGAACAGCTGTTTTGAAGCCGACTTTAAGCATTCATGTTAAAGTCGACGCCATGTTGGATAACTCAATAACATGGGTGGCATAGGAAAATAACTCACTTTGCCAGTTTATAAACACTATGCAATATTTTTGAGAGCATTGATGCTGCAAATGTGTTGAATAGAAGACTTGCAAAAGTAGGTTTAGTAAGAAAATAAACAAACTCACAGCCCAACAATACTAACAAAATGCTAGCAGACAACTTGGTGTTCCTGTCTCAATTTAACATGCTTTCTTATGGGGGAATGCAGTAGCTATAAATCGAGTTAGAATTATTTTTCAGAGCTGAAATTTTAACTGCAGCTTACTGAGCCTCAAAGCATTTGTTTTCCTGGATTTGAAGTCAATTGGGTGAAGAAAAATCCACTTGAAATCCAGGAAAACAAAAGCTTGTAGGCTCAGTAAGCTACAGTAAAAATTTCAGCTCTGAAACATAATTCTAACTTGAGTTATAGCTGCTTCATTGCCCTATAAGAAAGCATGTTAAATGTAGACAGGAACACCAAGTCGTCTGCTATCACTTTGTTAGTATTGTTGGGCTGTGAGTTTGTTTATTTTCTCACTAAACCTACTTTTGCAAGTCTTCTATTAGTATCCCAAGAGAAAAATAACAATAACAAAAAATTAACCAATTTCCCAAAGAAAATTGGCTTAAGCGAAGTTTGTCCTATGCTGAACAATGTTATTCACTACTCAAGTATGGCCTCCAAGCGGATTAAATAAGGTGGTTGCATTCATGTTAAAGTCAACGCCATAAGTGAGTACTAAATAACAGGGCCAGTATGGGAAAATTGCACATTTTGCCAGTTTAAAAATACTTATTGGAGCAATTTTTTTGAGAGAATTGATGCTATTAAAAAGTTGAATCAGGTTTCCAAGTATGCGAGAAAAATAATAATGACAAAAAAACTACTTATTTTCCACAGAAAATAGTGAAAACCCACGTTTGTCCTATGCTAAGCAATGTCATTCATTGCTCAATTATGGCATCGAAGCGCATTTATTAAGACGTCATGCGTACACACCCAATATGATGCCATGCGGATACACTCTATGAGCTATTTCAGTCACATCTGCTTCTGTTTCAACAAGAAACAGAGGCAGATGTGAGCAAAAGCGTTTAAAATCGGCCTCAAAACAGTTGTTCCTTTATTAGTCAATAGTGAGTAATTGCAGACCCAGCTAGTTGAGGTGGCTCACTGTCGTACAAACCCATTAACTGTCCCAGGCCCCTACTAAACGCCTTGCATGTCTAACTCTTCACCAGTTTACCTGCCAATAAAGCGTTTATTAAATTCATTAATTGTCCTACAAATGAAGTATTTACCTTGGTCAGTATTACTTTTACTGCTGTTATTTCCTATTATGCTCATTTCTAACTGAGTACAAGTATGTATTATGTATGTAGTATGTACGGTATATTTATTTTATGTATTTATGTATGTATATCATTTTATTTATCCCCTATTGCCCTTTTGAACAGAATACATTGCACAAAGCCTATCTTTCTTCCTCCTAGTACTCAGCTGTTCCCAGCCAAGTCTTTCAACCAGCTTGGCACCTGCTACGGGATTTTTATCTCCTACTCTCCAAGTCCTAGTTTCCCCCGTAACCTATAACTCTTCTCGCAGCATTTTTTTGTACAGTACATACATATATACCTTTTCTAAGTCATTTATTAATTCGTATATGTACGGATTACGGATCCCAAACTGAGCTACAATACTCAAGCTTCGGTCTAACTAATGATTTATACGCAATATCCTTTGTTTTGATACTTCTTCCTTTCAAAGTGTTTTTATATACAAAACACCTATCTATTTATTAGCTCCTCTGCTACAACTTTATTCACATGTAATTATTACATCTAAGATCAGAATCTAACGTAATCCCTAAATATTTGTAGTCTTTCTCTTCCTTTAGATTTTCTCCCATATGTAATACTGTATTCTTGAACTGTATTCTTTTTTCTAGAAAACCTTACTAATTATATGCATAATCATACTGAATACCCACAAAAAATGTGATAATATCAAACAAGATCCTTGGATTTCATATTATGTTTATGTACGCACACACACACAAAATCACACATAAATAATATTTTTACCAAAAGCTCCAATATCCAAGAAAATTAAAACGAACGTAAAAAATTCTGTAAATGAGAAGTCGGTTAGAAGTTTCAAGAAGACACCTGCCAGCTGCCAGAGATCCAAACTTACATTCATATTTTACAGGCGCTAAAGTCAAGTCTTCTTCTGAAAAATCTACCTGGTCAACTGCCTCCATTTTATAAGTATACTTTTCAATAAATTAACAAATATTAAGCAAGATAAACTCTGAATTTTTGTGGAAATTCCGGCACTGGAGTAGATAAACTCAAACCACGAGGGATAAAAATTTGCGTTGTTTGCATCTGGTTGTTTGACTTGGGAGGTTACTTTTTACAAGGACTCCCTACAAAAAAAAATTACAAGGACTTTTTTTTATTTATGACGTCACCGTTGTTGATCATCCATGTTGGTTGATGCTCATTTGTTTTCAAATCAATGACGTCACACAAAAAGTCCTTACAATAAAAAATTACAAGGACAATTTTTTAAACCCGCGAACGCGCAGACGAATACCGTACGTGTAAGGCATATATTATTAAACTAAAAACAGATTTTTTATATAATTTGATTAATTTTGATATAAATTATATTTGATTATATATTTATATAATAATTAATTAATAATTTTACAGCATACGCCGTATATATGAAGGCGAAAATATTATTTTCATTTATGATGAGATGAACACGCTATGAGATATAAAAAATACATATAATTTTGTTGCGCATTAATAATAATTGTATGATTATTATTTTCATGCTTCTTTCTTTTATGTGCTTCATTTATAAATATTAAAAAAATTGGGAACAAATGTATAAGTTATTTATATTTTATATTTAGTATTAAATTGTTATATTACTTATATTATTATTTATTTTTATATTAAACGTATATAATATAGTATAACGATCAGGAAAAAAAATAAAGCATATACAGAAAAAAAAAATCATAAAAAATGAAACAGAGACAGAGAGAGAGAGAGAGAGAGAGTAGAGGCTTATAAATGTGCAGGACGCATATTTTTATATACATTAGAACATATATTATATACTTATGCGCATTTTTTTTTTTTTTTTTTCCTTTCTGGAAGTACCAGAATTCGATCAAATTGACTCCTTCCTAAGCAGATAGATACAGCAAATAATACGTCAAATATATATCAGTCAACGCGCGTCAAATTTACGCGTCATGTGAATGATACTTATATTGTAACGTAAAAGAAATAAGTTGCACGGACATTTTTCGTAAAGCAATATCTACTGTAATGTATATATTTTTTGCACAAAATTTTTAACTTGCGCAAATAAAGATTAATATTATTATACTTTTGTATAAGTGTTATTTTCTTTTTCTTGCTTATATAGATAAATTTGCAAGGATTTTTTTTTTTAACACACGCACACAGTAAGATCAAACCAATTTTTCAAGATAAATTATGTTTAAAAAAGCTTAAAAACATTTTTTAGTATTATTTAGTCGATGAGTTTATTAGCGACTCAGATAAGTAGTCATTTAAAGTAAATTGCATCTGTTTATTTTTAAATTGTGTAATTGTTTTTGTTTATATATTTGACTATAAAATTTCTAATTGCTTTTGTGTTGTTTTTATAAGGCGAGGCCTGGAGTGATGCATATTTTTATGTGTATATAGGATAGGATGAAAGAAATGAATTAAGGAATTTTGAATGAAAATCATGAAAGGCTAAAAATTAAATCAATACCGAGCTTGTATGGCCGAGTGGTGAAGGCAGCTGACTCGCAACTCTGTACTCCTAACCGAGTATAGGTTCGAGCCACTGCTGGGTGCGTACGTGAAGTGTGAGAGCACAACACGTTGCACGATGCATGTTTACATGCATTACCATGACGACGCACAGTATTCGGGAGGTGCATGATTGATGTGATTGCACCGACCAGCCTGCCTAGATGTTTCCACGGTTTCTCTAGGCTGTTATGGCGAATGCCGGGCTGTGTACTTAGGCCGTGGCCGGCCCGTGTGTGCTTTTCCATTAATTGGAAAGTCCTTACCTGTCGATAAGACAATGTCTTGACTGGGACTGGGATTGGTGTATAGCACGATAACACAATATGGCAAGCAAAAAAAAAAAAAAAAAGTATATATACTGCAGTTTATTAAATAAAATTCTGTTATTCTGATAACAGAGATAATAATGATGAACTCGATGCATGCTTAAAAGAATATTTTCTTTTTAAATTTTTTTAAAAATCACTATAAAAAAATTGCAAGGACATTTTTTTTTAAAATAGACAAATTTTGTAATTGATTTTCTTCTTTTACTATATATTTTTTTAATAAAATATTATTAAATAGAGCATAAATACATATTACATATTAATGTCTTTGAGTTTAATAACTTTTTTTTTTCTTTTATTATAGTATATATACTCGTATATTTTATTTTAGTCCTTGTAATAAAAAAATTACCAGGACATTTTTTTAGTGTATATCAATCATGCATAATATATATTATAATATATGTATACGCGTAATAATAATAATTGTGCGTTATTTGTATGGAAGTAAAAATTAAGTTAATATTAATATTATTAACAAATAAATGTATATGTAACTTTTAAAAACAAATATAATATATATTAAACAACAAATATAAATTGTATACATAAAGAAGATTTTTTTAAGTCCTTGTAAACAAAATTGCAAATAAGTGGGCATTTTTTTTAAATATATAGTAAATTGTAAATTGCAATTTCTTTTTATAGATATTTTTAAATAAAATATTTTATAGCATATAATATACATGATATCTTTGTCTTTAAAAAAATAATACTTTTTATGTGAGAATATTTTTTTTTTTTTTTTTTTTTTTTAGTCCTTTATTACTGTAAAAACTTTACAAGGACATTTTTTTTAAGTATAGAAATCATACATACACGAGTAATAATAATAATTGTGTGTTTTGTGGAAGTAAAAAAATAAGACAATATTTATATTATTAATAATTAAATGTTTAAACTAAAACTTTTAAGAACAATATGATATAATTAAACAGCAAATTTAAATTGTATGCATTATATAGACAAAGATTTTTTTTCTTGCTAAGGTCTTCTCCTTCTTCTTCTTCTTCTTCTTTTTTTTTTTCTTTTTTTTTTTTTTTTTGAGAGAATATTTTTTTTTTTCATTATAATTTTTAAGGCTAAAAATAAAGTAAGGTGGTATTGACTAAAATTAAGCTGTGTTGGTAAAACAATAAGATAATAAAAATCTTATAGGTTTTGCACAAATAAAGATAACTGATATAAAACAAATTCAAGGATGAACGACAAAATAATAATAATAATTATTAATCAATTATGCAAAATATTAAATCAATAATTTTTTACATTTAAATTACATAATAAGCAGGACACACTATATTATTAATTATTTAAAAATTTCTCTATCTGCCTACGAAAATGTGTTTTTATTTAATAATTTAAATTTTTAAAATAAGCGGGAATCAAAATAATTATCAGGTCTCCGGTCCGGGGGTTGTCAGAGCCCAGCACACTTATAAAAATAATCATCAATTTTTTGAAAATGTCAAACCATTCCAGGGGACCGCGGGAACCCAAGAGGTTTCGTTTATCTACGGTAGAATTTTTTTAAAACCCCTAAAAGTGACATGAAGCAACCCGCATGATAGAAAAGTGCAACGGGATGCATAGCTTCTAACTCTGCAGGCGCCTTAGTTTTTTGAAATTATTTGTTAAAAGATATTTTGTCGTCTCTGTGTCACACTGCACAGCACATATATATTCATAATACAAACCCTTTGATTGAAATTGAATATGTAAATATTATATAAATTAAAACTATATCATTATTATTTCATTTATTATATAATCTATCTAATTATTTATAGTGAAAAAAAGAAGAAAATTTTTTTCCGAAGTTCTCTGCCATTAAATGCATTTTAAAATTGCGTTTTCCATTGTATACGTTTGGCCTACATGTGTTATTATATGATTAGTTGTTTGTGACACTTTGTTTGTGAATTAAATTTCAAAATTAGAATTATATCTAAATTTCTAAAATTCAGAAAATAACAAAAGAAAAGAAAAAAAAAAAAGTATTTATAAATAACATAATTTCGAGCAAAAGTATTCGAACCCAATAGACGAAACTGCACTTAAGCCTAATCAGGAACACGACACTGGCAAGGCGGCAAGGCGGGTTATCCGTAATCAGAATAATAACATAAGCACAATAACTGAAGAAGTGTATTTATATAGAACGTTGAAACGATCCGAGCCCCAGTAAAAGGAACTAGTGAAAACTGTGCTCAAAGTTGATTCCAAGGGTCTGGGTTCCACCAGAAATTTTAGTTTCTCAAAGCTTCATAATTTTAAAATATGGATCAAAATGACTTTTTATTACCACGTTACCAGATTTGAATGTTCGACATCAATGAGAAACTGAAATTTGTAGCGGGACCCAAAAATCTTCGTTTTGAAGTCAGCTTTTGAGCACACATTTTTCCACCCGCTCCTTTCACTGTGTCTCGTTTACGTCCTAAATACTTTTTGAGTATTTATTATTTTTTTTTTTAACTTTATCATCTGATAATTTATTATTTAACATGTTTAAACAATTCCAAAGCAAGATTTTCATAAATTAAAACCCTGAATTTAATATATGGTAAAGCCCTATATAGCTCGACTAGCAGGCCAAAATTAACGTAAAGCTAATGAGGACCCTTACAGTGATCGACCTATAATCTATATAATGCTGACCTTGCCAGTGACAAGGGCTAATTATGTGAAGTTTTATCAAGTTCAACTTTAAAATGTGATTATCATTGCAGAGAAATTTGGGAAATCACAGTTGTTTAAATATAATTAAATAAACAAACAATTCAATTAAAGAGTTTTTACTGTCAAACATGGTAAGGCACTCGGCCGTCTCAATCCCAAAATATATTATAAACAATTCAATTAAAAAATTAAGTTGCCTGCAGAGTTAGAAACTATGCAACCCGTTGAACTTCTTTGTCGTGCGGGTTGCTTCATGTCCGTTGTAGGGGTTTTAAAAAAAATTCCAACGTAGATAAACGAAAACTTGGGTTCCCGGTCCCCTGGATGGTTTAATTGACATTTTCCGAAAATTGATGAGGAAGTGGGCTGGGCTCTGACAACCCCCGGAGACCTGAGAATAATTTTGTTTCCCTTATTTTGAAAATTTAAATTATTAATAAAAACATATTTTTGTAAGATATAGAGAATAAAACTTAAATTTAAATAATTTATAGTACATTATTATTGTGTCCTGCTTATGGAATTTAAATGTAAAAAATTATTGACTTAATATTTTGCATAATTGATTCCTTTATTATTATTTTTGACATTCATCCTTTATTTTTTGGTTTATCGGGATCACAATAATCACTATTTTTGTGCAAACATATTAATTTTTATTATAATTATTATTATTTTATGCAACACAACTTAATTTTAATCAATGAACATAACCACCTTACTTTATTTTTAGCGTTAAAAATTATAATTGAAAAATTGCTATGCTAGCTCTCAAAAAAAAAATAATAATAATAATCCTTGCAAATTTTTAAAGAAACAAAAATTCTTTGCCTGTGTACAATTTAAATTTGTTGTTATATATAATTAATTATATAATATTGTATTTAAAAAGTTAAAGTTTATACATGTATTTTAAAAAAATGATATTAATATTATTATTATTATTTTACTTCCTCAAATAACACAATTATTATTACGCGTATATGCATGGTTGCTGTAATAAAACAAATGTCCTTGTAAATTTTTTCACAAGGACTAATAAAAAAAAAAAATCTAATATTTAATATAAAAAGTAATTTTTGTTAAAAAGATAAAGATATTGTGTATTATATGCTATTAAATAATATTTTATTAGAAAAAAAATCCAATTAAGAAGGAATTGCAATTTTCTATTTTAAAAAAATATCCTTGCAATTTTTTTACATGGACTTAAAAAAAATTTAAAAGTATATACTTGAGTTTATCTGTTATTAGAATAACAGAATTTTATAGCCAATAAACCAAAGTACTTAATTTTAAGCCTTAACAGTTAAAAGAAAAATGGTTATGCGCTGTTTAAAAAATTATCCTTGTAAAGTTTTCTTACAAGGACTGAAAAAAATAATTTAATATATAAAAAGTAAAAAATAGATTTTTAAAAGACAAAGATATCATGTATTATATGCTTTTAAATAATATTTTATTAAAACAAAATCTATTTAAGAAGAAAGTACAATTTGCTATTTAAAAAAAAATGTCGTTGCAATTTTTTTTACAAGGACTTCAAACAAACAAACAAACAAAAAAAAAAGTAAAAGCATACTTGAGTTTTTCTGTTACTAGAATAACAGAATTTTAGTCAGTAAACCACAGTACTTAATTTTAAGCCTTAACAGTTAAAAGAAAATTTGTTATGCGTTGTTAAAAAAATGTCCTTGTAATTTTTTTTTACAAGGACTGAAAAAAAATATTATATTTAATATAAAAATAAATAAAAAATATATTTTTAAAAGACAAAGGTATCATTTATTATATTATATATGCTTTTAAATAATATTTTATTAAAACAAAATCTTGTTAAGAAAAAAGTACAATTTGCTATTTAAAAAAAAAATGTCTTTGCAATTTTTTTTGCAAGGACTTACAAAAAAAAAAAAAAAAAAAAAAAAAAAAAAAGGAAAAGCATATATACTTGAGTCTATCTGTTACTAGAATAACAGAATTTTAGTCAATTTAAACCACAGTACTTAATTTTAAGCCTTAACAGTTAAAAGAAAAATTGTTATGCGGTGTTAAAAAAATGTCCTTGTAAATTTTTTTTACAAGGACTGAAAAGAAAAAATTTATATTTAATATAAAAAGTAAAAAATATATTTTTAAAAGACAAAGGTATCATGACTGTATTATATGCTTTTAAATAATATTTTATTAAAACAAAATCTTTTTAAGAAGAAAGTACAATTTGCTATTTAAAAAAAATGTCCTTGCAATTTTTTGTGCAAGGACTTCAAAAAAAAAAAAAAAAAAAAAAAAAAAGGAAAAGCATACTTGAGTCTATCTGTTACTAGAATAACAGAATTTTAGTCAATAAACCACAGTACTTAATTTTAAGCCTTAACAGTAGTTAAAAGAAAAATTGTTATACGGTGTTAAAAAAATGTCCTTGTAAATTTTTTTTATAAGGACTGAAAAAAAAAATTTAATATAAAAAGTAAAAAATATATTTTTAAAAGACAAAGGTATCATTATTATATGCTTTTAAATAAGATTTTATTAAAAAAAAATCTAGTTAAGAAGAAAGTACAATTCGCTATTTAAAAAAAATGTACTTGCAATTTTTTTACTTCAAAAAAAAGAAAAAAAGTAAAAGATACTCGAGTTTTTCTAGCTGTTACTATACTAGCATAACAAAATTTTAGTCAAATTAAACCACATAATTTATAGTACTTAATTTTTAGCCTTAACAGAGTTAAAAGAAAAATACTTCTGCGCTGCTGTTAAAAAATGTCCTTGCAGAATGCAAATTATATTATGTTGAAGGGAAAAAAAAAAAAAAAACTTTTTGCTCAAGTTATTATTATTATTTATATTTTTTTACATATTGTTTTTTAACAACTATATATAGCTTTATATATAGCTATATATATATACCTATACCTAAAGAAAAGAAATATATAAACTATATATATTTATATAGTTTAAATTATATATTTCTTAACATATAATATATATATATATATATATATATATATATATATATATATATATATATATATATATATATATATATATATATATATATTAATAAAATGTATTATTTATATATATAGGATGATATATATATATATATAAATATAATATAATATATATATTATATATATATATATATATATATATATATATATATATATATATATATATATATATATATATATATATATATAATTCTACATGAAGAAAAGATACTTTAAAACAATGTATATCGTTGCAAAATAATCCGGCGTTAAACATATAAAATACTTTTATTTGCACTATAAAAATAATTTAAGACTTAAAATTTGCTGCATTTTCCTTGCGGTCTTTTTTTTTACAATATGCAATTTTGCTATTATATTATTCATGCGTGCATTTCTCCATGGAGAAAAAAAAATAGAAAATATATTCTTCTTCAAAAAATGTCCTTTGCGCACTATATAATACTCTACATTTTTTTTCTCGTTTTAAATTAAATCAAATAATATAATATAATCATTTTAATATATAGAAAAAGTAAAAAAAAACAGAAAGTTGTTTATGCTTTTGCTATATATAACAGTAGAGTGTATATATTTAATACCTATAATTTATTCAAGACAAAAAAATGTCCTTGCAAATTTTTTATACTATTATTATTTTTTTTTTATAAAAGATATAATTTTATAACGTAAATATATATTAAATAAAAATAATATATATTATAAAATCATGCGATTTTTAAGCTATTTGCAAAATTTTAAAATTCAATTGAAGAAAATACAAAAAATATTATATTATAAAATATAAATAATTATAACATTTTTCCCCCATAAAGAATTAAAAAAAATATATATTTTTTTATTGTTTCATAAACATATAATGAAAATTCAATATTTCACTCTATATTTTTATTTTTTTCTTCCGTTTCAAAATAATTATTTCAAATAAAAAATTATTTTAGGGTGTGCCCATATATTTAATCTGATTCATTCGTGCATTTGCGGGTAAAAAAAAATGTCCTTGTAAATTTTTATTGTAAGGACATTTTAAATGGTTAATTGTTTGTATTAGTGACGTCACGGATAGCAAACGGTGACGTCATCAATAAAGTCCTTGTAATTTTTTTTTGTAGGGAGTCCTTGTAAAAAGTAACCTCCTTTGACTTGTTTGGGTATCGCGGTGTGATCTTCATTTGCGCGCTCAAATGTCAGCTGACGAGTGGAAAACGTGGAGCATTTAAAAAAGTGATCGAACATTTATTATTATATCTCTGAACATTTCCAAGTGTCTTCGAAAATAAGTCTTCAACCGCGCCGCTTTATTCTGCTAAAAGGTAAAATCTATTTATTATTATTAATTAAAATTAATGAGACTGAAATAAATAATTTACAGCGTACATAATGTATGAAACGCTACATTTTTATATTGTTTTATTGCTGTTCATATATGGTCAATATGCGGCAGAGAGGGATTTTTCCCAAACTTTTTATTTTCATTTTTTTGGCATCAATCAATGTTTGGTTCACATATTGCGTTAAAAATTTATGAGGATCTTGATTTAATTTTAGTGCCTCGAATTTAATGGAGAGTATAATCTCTCCATGTTTAAAACTATATATAATACGTATATTATATTATGTATTGTACAATAAGATTTTATAATATATAATATGAATATATTCAACAATTAATCTTGCGTAAGTGTGACGCAAATTTAGTTATTTACTAAAAACGATATATATATATATATATATATATATATATATATATATATAAAGCTTATCAGAAAAGTGGATGGAATAATATGTACAACACAGTGTACTGTACAGTTATGAACTTTTTGTGTTCCGATCATGAGAGAAATTTTTCAATATGGTATGATATGTATTATGCATCTTAAAACCTGCTTGATGATACATAGTAAAAGCATTTAAATGTTAATTAGTACATTAATATTGGCAAAGAAATTATTTTGGCTGCAAGTACACTTCCATCACCGCACCATTACTCGAGCAGACTTTCCTGAACAATTGCAGGAGATTCGTCGTAGCTAGAAAGTTTGGTGAATTTTTCTTTGTGCAAGTATAGTTTTTTTTTACATTTTCATTAATTAATCATTTTAATAGTTTCACTTAAAAACGAAAATAATTTGCGTAAAAAAATCAACATCATCAACGTGTTGATTTTTTGTTTAGCTATACGCCTTTATTTTAAATTTTTTTAGACCCCTACAGCTTACAGTGTGGCGCTGAACCCTTCCCCCATCCCCCTGATGGGTCTTTTTGCTCCCTGAATGTATGATGAACCTATATATTATTGTCTATTAAAAACATTCAAATTTATTGCAACATATTTTAGAAAAAAAAAATGTATGAATTTATTTGTATAGGTCTATTTCTATTTTTAGAGTACAAAAGAGTTATAGCTAATATTAATTAATAAATGATACAGTACTGATAATAAAATTATTTTTAAAAGAGCTAGAAAGAAAAGGAAACAATTATTGATGTTATACTTGGATAATCAAGTTTAGTTTATTATGGAATATTATACATATTAATTATGTAATGCATATGCAATGCATGTAATAATGTCCCTTACATGTCTTTCAACTTCCTATGCAAGCATGAAGTAAAAAACAAAACAAAAAAACATGAAGGTATCAACTGAGATGGTGAAAAAGTGCCCTGAGTTGGAAGACATGTAATTGACATTGTGCATGTGTATGACTCACTCAGAACAGTACAACAAATGATTATGAAATGACAGATCTTCATGGCTTGAGTGTAGCAAATGTTAGAAATCCTGTATGTCCAGGGATAGTAGCTGCAGGAATACATGTGAGGTATTTTACTCCATCTTTACCAGGTTCATTAGGAGACTGAAACCAAACACGTCCAATGTAACGACATGTTACATGCATCAACACGAATCAACGTATAAACAAAGTTTGAAAAATGTAAACAAACGGGGCAGTTCACAATTTTTTGAAAATTACATCGTTAGGTGATTATTATTATTTTTTTGTTTGGAGCACAAAAAACAGAATTTATGAACACCATTATTATATTTCAAGCATACAGTACTAAAAAATACAAAGTCTTGCCAAAACAGAAAGTAATAATCATTTTAAAATAATGATAAAATTTAATGAGAGAAATTTGAAATGTAGAAAAATAAATAAATAAGAACTATTAAAAACTTTGATTGAATATGTAAAAGAGAACGACTTTGTGCTTTTTACTTTTTAGTCAATAATAAAATAAATAATAATTATTAGACCCCTTTCACATCCTTGCGATTTGTCGCCATGTTTGTGGTGCCTAATGTATTGTCCAGCATAGGGGAAACATCATTTCTTCTAATTTTTCACTTAAAAAGAGTTTATTTCAACTGAACTAATTTTTCTCAAATTTTTTGAGCTTATTAGAAGCTAGAAATAAGTCTTTGATTGAGGTTTGAAGCTTTTTTTGCTATTAAAAACAAACAAGAATGATGTTTTTCCTATGCTGGCCTATGTATTCATAACCAGCAAAATGGCGGCTCTTAAATATGAGTGCAACCGGTCTATAATATAATATCTGCATTGGCGATACAATTATTGTATCATAATAAAAATACCCAACCTGTTGAGTACAGATTTGGTTAATAACTAGCACAGTTGAAAGTGCATGACCTCAACTTGTGGCAAGTGTAGAAAATCTGATTTGCTGGGGAGGCACCCATATTTTGTTTGGGCTATCACTATGTTGGCATACGATATTTTCATCATTAAAATCATAATGCTTATAGACAACTTCACATAATTAGGACTCATCATTGGCAAGGGTCATTAAGTTGATAAGGAGACCATTTTTATGCTTTATTATTATTATTGTTTGTTTGTTTTTGGCCAAGTATAGGGTGCACAATGTCAAATTTAGTGTTTTTTTTCTTTCAAATTCCAATTATTTGCTTCAGAAGTAGCAAAAACACTCATCTGTATAATAAATAGCATGCAATAAATTGTAAGCAATTGTTAAGTAAAGAGTAAAAAGCACTACCAAAGTGAATGCAGGACATGAATAAGCCCAGTCAAAGACACAAGAAAAAAAAAAAAAAAAAAAAGAAAAAAAGAAAAAAAAGAAAAAAAAAAAAAAAAAAAAAAAGAAAGTGCAATGCTATCTTAAAATATGGGATGAATATATAATGTTGGCATATTTTGTAAGGAAATAAAATGTTATTTTGATTCTCACTTTAAAAATTAAATCTGAGCAACTGAAATTTCTGGAAAAACTAAACCCATATATTTGGAGTTAAATTTGCACATTCTTTCCACTACATTCCATTGGTTGGGGCTCATTCATGTCCTACATACTTTTTGGGTTGTGCTTTCTACTTCATGGTGATGTATGATGTAACGTGTTTTAGAACTTTTTGGAAGCGAGAAATTGAACTTTTGAAACCCCCAATTTAGCACTGTAAAGGTAAAGGTGAATTCACATAGTTATTTAATTGTTGTAACTTTGCACTGCAAAATAATTATTCCCAAAACGAAATAATGCTATTCAACAATTTGCTGTGCAAAATTACGACAAGTAAATAAATAGTTGCAACTGGTATAGGCCCTATACTGAAACTCGCATAAACTTTCAAAATGACTTTTGCTTGTGATCAACGTAACAATCCTCGCCAATGATATGTTCATATTATGCAAAGTTGTGGTATTAAAAGCCACTTACAGTTGCAATCTTTGAATGTGTTCTATATTGGACCTGTAGTTCTCGACTAAGTCCTTCTGATGTATCCACTTCAAAGTATCCACACTGCAGAAGAGCTTCCTTAGTCTTTTGGACCTGCTCAATGCATGGAGAAAATGTAGCTATACGACCTCCTGTTACAAAACATAAGAAAATACTTTAATACATAGGATAGGAAAAAGACACAAATGAACTCATCAAAAGCATTTAATGCTGCTGTTAACTCATGATTAATCTAAAAATATCATGATGTTCTACACAGACTTGTATTTCGATGGCTCCGCGGAAAACTGAACTATGTATAGTCTCCGAGCGCCTCAAATTTGGAATATCTGCGCTCTCCACCACTCCCAAATTTGAAGCATTTGTAATGGAGCGCTGGTAAGAGATGCTTCAAATTTGGGAGAGGCGGAGAGCGCAGATG
The DNA here is from genome assembly GCA_949318235.1 of Ecdyonurus torrentis. NCBI lineage: Eukaryota > Metazoa > Arthropoda > Insecta > Ephemeroptera > Heptageniidae > Ecdyonurus > Ecdyonurus torrentis. The sequence goes on along the minus strand of OX439131.1, from coordinate 33,235,176 downwards.
TTCCAAATTTGAGGTGCGCGGAAACTATAGATAGTTCAGTTTTCCGCGGAGCCATCGATTTACTGAATGTGTTTTAGAATGCAGGTTTGATTTAAAAACCTCACTCATGAAAACCACCAAGGATCTTCAATATACTGTATGTACAATATTTTGTGTACGATTGTAGGAGATAGAAATGAATAAACATATTTTGAATTTTTTTGAGTTAATGCAAGCATACCAAGTTACCAAGTTGTCTAGTTACTTTACCGTAACATAACAAAATGGAAAGTTTATTATTTATTAAGTTTTATTTTTATGTCATGAATCATGGGTATGTCAGAGTAGGCATATGAGTAGGGTGAATGCTGTTGGTATGAGTTTTCTCAGAAGTATGTGTGGTAAAACAAGATTAGATAGGGTAAGGAATACTTGGGTGTTGGAGAAATGTGGAGTAAAAGAAACTGTGACTGAGAAGTATGAGAACAGTGTATTACGATGGTTTGGTCATGTTGAGAGAATGGGTGATGAAAGAATAGCAAAGCAGGTATTTCATAGTAGAGTGGATGGAAGGAGAGATAGAGGCAGGCCTAAAACATCATGGTCTGAGGTGGTTGGAAGATGTTTGAAAAATAAGAATGTACGCAGTATGAAATGCAAAAGGAAATGTATGAAACAAGGTATGAGACTGGCGGAAGCAAGTGAAGTATGTCAGGATAGGAAGTTGTGGAGGTCTATCACTTGGTCAGGATAAAACATCTGTGTTGTTGGCTTACCCCGAAAGGGATTTATAGCGTCATGATATGTATGTATGTATGTATGTATGTATGTATGTATGTATGTATGTATGTATGTATGTATGTATGTATGTATGTATGTATGTATGTATTTTTATGTGCTAGAAAATAATTGTTTATCTGAAGGAAAAGGATAGAAATCCATCTAGAAATAGAACCTCTACTGTGGTAAGGCCACTAGCTGGTACTTTAATATTGATCCTAAATGCAATGTTTTTTTCTTCCTAAAATTGAATTTTACAATTTAGGAACTACTTGAAATAAGAGATATAAATCACTGCAGTTAGGTATGATTAATTGGGGATATATATGAGAAACCAGCAAAGGCCTTTACAATGGTGAAGAGAGACCCATAGCTTGGTAAAAATCTTGCTAGCACAGGGATATATATATATATATATATATATATATATATATATATATATATATATATATATATATATATATATATATATATATATATGGCAACGGTCCAATAGACCGGTTGCACTCATATTTAAGAGCCGCCATTTTATTGGTCAGAAATATATAGATCAGCATAGGAAAAATGTCATTTTTATTTTTTTTAATAGCAAAAGAAGCTCCAAACCTCAATCAAAGTCTTTATTTCTAGCTCCTAATAGGGTGTGTACGCATGATGTCATTCTGAGTGCTTTTTGATGCTCTTCTTGAGCAATGAATAACATTGCTCAGCATAGGACAAACGTAGTTTTTGGCTATTTTCTTTGGAAAATTATCTATTTTTTTGTCATTATTATTTTTCTTGCATACTTGAGGTACTAATTCAACCTGTTAACAGCATCAATGCTCTCAAAAAAATTGCGAAGTATTTTTAAACTGACAAAATGTGCCATTTTCCTATACCGACCAATGTTATTTAGTACTCACTTATGACGTTGACTTTAACATGAATGAAACCACCCTATAAGCTAAAAAAATATGAGAAAAATTCGTTCAGTTGAAATATTTTTTTTTTTTGTGTGTGAAAAATTAGGAGAAATGATGTTTCCCCTATGCTGAACAATGCATTAGGCACCACAAACATGGTGACAAAGCACAAGAATGTGCAAGGAGTCTATAGAGAAAAGAAGTGTGTAATGCCGTCGTCAGAGAAAAAACTATGAAAGATGGCTCTGCTGGTGTTGCATCAAGTTTATATAGATATGGTGAACTAAATAATAATAAAAATAAACAAAATTATTTTATTTGTGCATACCATTCTTCATCATTTTCTTAGCATGAGGTATAGCAAGCCATGGGTGAGGTAGATCTAAAAAGACAGCATCCACTAGCTCGGACTCTGGAAGTGGAGTCTCCTCTGTGGTGCTCAAGTCTTCTGCTCCATTTTCTGTGTGGTCTACTTGAAATCCAAACTTGCACACATCACGATGTAGCACCGTAACTAGAGGGGAGGTATAGCCATGACTTTCAAATTCTTCCCGAGCTACTTTGGCACGATCTTCGTGAAAATCAAAGGTCAGGAGAGATCCACAGGGTTTGACTGTGCGTAAAATTGCATGTGATAGAGATCCACTGCCTGTTCCTGTAATCATAATAAACTAAGTTATTTCACTTTTGAAAAAAGAAGGAAAAAATGTAGCCTAAACTTATGCACTTGTAGGAGAATTGCAACATTTTTGTTTTCTTCCAAAGGGTTTGAGGCTTTAAAAACTAGAAAACTAGCAAAACATGTCATCAGGATATCAAAACACATTATAAGAATATATATAACTGATTTCCCTCATACCTGCTTCAATGACACGTGAGCCTGGTTTTAACTGCAGTTGTGTAAGAACCATCGCAATGTCAGGGCTATACAGGATCTGTGTACGATGAGGTAAACTGAGTGTCCAAAGATCACAGGTTGGAGCCAGAGCAAAGCCCCAACCTCTTGACAATTTAACTTTATTGCCATATCGAAGTCCTTCCAAATCAGCAACTCTCAGGGCACCATAAACAGTTTGAAAAACATGGTCCACCAAATCACCACGACGATTTATAATTTGAGGTTCAACTTTAATTGGAAACATAGAATTTACAGATAAATAAAGAATTATTGTATCTCCGCGTTCAATAACTCGTTTTAACTTTGTGAAGCTCATTATTTACTTTTAAATGTGTATAGATATAGTCAAAACTAAAACAAATAAGTTGACTTGCCGGTATAATGTTTACGTGATCAGCTGGCAAACAGAACGAGTAGCATGCTGTTCGATGCTGTTGAGTGAGCATGCTGTACTGCAAACTCAAAAAGTTTGGTTTTTCTCCGCTAGGAAACATACTTAATCTATGCAGTGCTGCCAAAGTGTCTAAAATAATAACTAGCTGGAAAACACGACTAATAATGTAGCGAAGAATCGCGGTGAACGTGCGTGGAGTGGAGAGTCGAGTGGAGAACGAGGAAGACTAATGATTTTTGGGACAGCATTTGAGCACATTTTTAGAAAGAGCATAATTAGTAGATTCTATTGACATCAATATTTACCTTTATTACTTAAATTTCAGCGATTAATTAATGATTTAAAAGTGGCAGCCACGCCCCCAAGAAGCCTGTGCTGTTAGTCATTTGTTTGAATTTGCAGCGGAGTCTGATCTTCTTTTGCAAATTTGGATACGAGAATTTAAAAATTCGCGTAAAATTTAAAATCTCGTATCCAAATTTGCAGAAGAACATCAGACTCCGCTGCAAATTCAAACAAATGACTAACGGCACAGGCTTCTTGGGGGCGTGGCCGCCACTTTTAAATCATTAATTAATCGCTGAAATTTAAGTAATAAAGGTAAATATTGATGTCAATAGAATCTACTAATTATGCTCTTTCTAAAAATGTGCTCAAATACTGTCCCAAAAATCATTAGTCTTCCTCACTGTTTTATTATTTTGAGATAGAGTTATCGAAATTAAATTTTTCTTCAAGTCAGATCGGAACTATAATATATGGGGAAAAAAAAAAAAAAAAAAAAAAAAAAAAAAAAAAAATCAAGCTGCGTTTGAATTTGAATAGCATTTTATTGTTTAATTATTTTCAAAATATAAATTAGCATTAAAGTTAACATGAATAAATTACTTCACACCTTTAATTTCTACATTTAATTAAGATACGTTTGGAATAATAGAGGATACACACGCGCCAAGTCAATATTACGGGCTTAAAATTTTACAGCATATATCCTAAACGTGTGAAAAAATTACTATTTATTTAAGCAGGAATATGAGCTTTAAAATGTATTTAATTTAATTTTCTTCACGTAATATAGTTTTTACGTTAAAAATAAGGGTTTAATATATATTACATGAGACTTATTAATTATATAGTAAATAAATTAGATATATAACTAATATATAAAATTATATATATATATAAAATATATCTATAATAAAAAGTATAAAAAAAGGTGGTATATTATAAAGTTAAGACGTCACATCAGAGTTTTGCGCCTATTTATTCATTAATTTATTTTTGTTGTCTCCCTCTCTGACTCATACCATATAAATCTACTATATATTATTATGTTCTCTGGTTATGGTACAAATAACTATTAAATGTAAGTTTTATTTGCTCATTAAATGCAATAATTCAATATAATATATAATTTTTTTTTTTAATATTTCTGTATAATCTTCTTTATAATACACCAATAATAAAATAAAATAGAACAAAGCAAGAAACTAAAGCGCGTCTAAAATTACTTGAGTAATTTTATATACGTATACAGTGCCTGTATATAAATATCAAATGAGAACAAAGCATATATTTAATTTAAATATAATTTGCAGAGAAAAATATGATGCCAAATACTTTTTTTCTAAGTATATTTAGACGTAATCATCATCTAAATTTATTGATTAAATCACGTTGAATATGAAGAGAAAAAAAAATTACAAAAAGATCCGCAGTATAAAATAATAAGATAGAATCATGCAAGACACATCACAGAGAGGGGCATTATTATTTTAATGTTTTAGTATATCATAAAGTATTATTTTTAAGTTTAAGAACACTGAACCTGATCTCTTCTGTTGTACACTGATCGTCTCTCTCTCGTACACTGATCGTCTCTCTCTCTCTCTCTGTATAAAAAGTAATTACGCTACTCTGCTACTGTATTTTATTTTATATTTATTTTTTTACAACTCATATATAATAATAATAAAATATACTTTTTTATATTCTAACTTTATAATGAGAGTTTAATAAAAAAAATCTTCTAGTTACAAATTGCCTATAACATGAAATGGCTTTGTTATTATTGCTTGACTTCGGACAGCAGAGAGAGAGAGAGAGAGAGAGAGAGAGAGAGAGAGAGAGAGAGAGAGAGAGAGAGAACGTAAGCAACGTCATGGCTTTAAGCTATATTTATTACCAATCACATTACTTGATTTTGATATACCATTTAGCTATATAGCCTATATTGCAAAGTTGCATGAAGGACCAAAGACCATAATTTATGAAATACACATAATACTGATATGAATGCAGTACGCAGCTATATATAGAGACACCAAAGGAGGCTTTGATTAGAATATTAATTTGTTAAATCCTTACAAATCTTTAAGTTTGTAAACCAAAATATTAAAATCCAAAATTTAGAGAGAGAGAGAGAGAGAGAGAGAGAGAGAGAACTCCCATTGTGCGTATAATTATATAATATAAACATTAACATTTTTTAAATTATGTTTTGCCTGCGAAATATATTTGACATTATTATACATTATACATATTCAATTTGAACTTAATTATGATTAGATTTATAAGTAATTTTGTGGCAAAGAGTAATTCAATTAGAATAAGAAGGGCATTGTTAAGACATCGAGGAGGGCATAAATTTTATTTCATAGGCTCAAAGGCAAAAGTGCCTGAGGGATCAACTGCAGCGAGCAAAGGTACTCAAGGTAGAATAAAAATGTGTCGAGAGTAAAACAAAATTGCCCGAGGCTCATTTTGCCAAGCGTTTCGATTCGAGCCTCAAGTCGTCTCAAGTGGAAAAACCAGTGATCAGTGGATGATTCTCAAACACTGAAATAGCCAAGCATGCTCACTGCGAAGTAAGAAGTTCCTCTTTTTCCATCCGGAAAATTTAAAGTTGAAGATTTATAACAAATGGAATTGTCACACATGTCATGCATTTCCTCGCATCATATGCAAATAATTCTGATATAAAATCATTTACTGTATACAACAGTATATAGTTCACAAATTTGTCTCCTTTTCAGCTTATACACGTTGTGTATGGACAAATTTGCTTGCCTATTTGCCTATATGCTCACAATGCTATAATATAATAATTTTCATATGATCAAAGTAATGATTTACTAATCATTGATTTCTTGTAAAGATAGTCACTAGCATTTTTAACTTATACATTTAATGACAGGCACTTGCAATTATTATAATATTCTGTGTCCTCTCTCTTCTCTTGTTTGCTCGATCTTTCCATCTTAAAATGAAATTCAACATACTAATATAGTTCAATGAATATATTAGGCAACGAATATGAAGATTTTTTTTTTTTGAGTAAATATGTCATAAGAAATTTAAATTAATATTTTCCCCCAATATATAGCCTTGATTTCAAATAATAATAAAATATAGTGTGATATATAAACATTAAAATTTTAATAGATAATAATTTTAATTTTTATCAATTATTAATATATATAAAAAATGCCTTTTTAGTTATTTACTTATTTATTTGATTTATTTTATTTTTTTCAATATTCTTTCCACACTTCCCTATATTATTTATAACTTTTATGTTTTTATCTTCCCTTCAACGTGTTTTATGACAAAAATTGTCTCCAACGTTAAATTAATTTCTGTAGTATATAATTATTGTTATGAAAGATAATTAGTTTAAATGGTCAGCTAATTTTCTTTACCTTTATTTATAGTTACTTTAGTTACTAACCTGTTATCTTACATTATTATCTTTATATATATATATATATATATATATATATATATATATATATATATATATATATATATATATATATATATATATATATATATATATATATATATATATATATATATATATATATAATTATTTTATTATTATTATTATTATTATTATTTTTTGATGACGCATTTCCTGAATGCATTTTTAAACTAAATCACCACTTTAAATTTCTATCTTGTAAAATCCAATGTTTTAATAATAGTAGTCTTAATTTTATTTATCAAATAAGAATACACAAACGGGAAAGTACGTTTTTAATATGTAAAATAGTGGTAAAATTAGCGCTCACATCAGCAATTTTGACACGTTATAAATTTTTTAAAAACAATAAACATAACTTTTGAATAGCTATATGTTTTAAAATCAAAATTAAGTGTTTTCAAAAACAACATGTTCACACATTTGCACCTGTGGAAGTGGCTTTCAAAATATTTTATTAATTTTTTTTTTATTATTATTATTAATTTTGCTATTCAAGTAATTGTTTATATTTATGTTAAAATAACGGTTTATTCTAATATTTTGTAAAGTTATGATATGATTAAACTTTTATTTATATTTAATAATTATTTTTGTGAGGAATAACAATAATAATAAAAAAACTTATTAAATAAACATTCAAACTTTTTAGAATACAAAATTTAATTTCTCCATATTTATTATTACCAATTAATTGATATTATGTTTACAGGAACAACCAATTTGATGAAAAAAGGTATAGATGAATCATGTTGCGAGTATGTCAATGTTATAAAGAATATTTTTCGTTGAAAGGAAAAAGACAATTTTATATATTTAATTATTATATAAAATTCCCTTCAATTGCGTAACACAAACATCTGAATTCTATATTTTGTTATAAAGTTAATATACATACATAAAAATGTTTAAGAAATTGTAAGCAATGCAATTAATTGAGATAAATAGTTTTTACTTTCATGCGCATATATTTGCTTAGAATTTCTGTGCAGCGCATACTTTTACAATACCTCATAATAATATATTTTAATTGCTTATGTCATAAAATTTATATTTATATTGTTAAAATGGGTATATCGTTATACCGCATATTTTATTATATAAGCTTAAGTAAATTATACATGTGGCCTATTCACAATTCTGGTAGGAAGGTAAAATATTTTCAATGTGTATATTTTTTAAATCTATAACAGTTAAAATCATTGAATTTTCATGTAATTGAATTTATTGCATATTTTAAACATTGCTAACATTTTTATACGTATACGCTAAACATGAAAAAAAAAAAAAAAAAAAATGGAATTGACGATATTTAGGCTATATATTTTTATGTTAAAGATTTTTTTGTTGCATTGTAATCCTATAGGGTGGTTGCATTCCTGTTAAAATCAACGCCATAAGTGAGTACAGTACTATAGGGTGAATGCGGATGACGTCATATTTATTGCGCTTGGAGGCCATACTGGAGTAGTGCATAACATTGCTTGCTCAGCATAAGACAAACTTCATTTAAGCCAATTTTCTTTGGGAAATCGGTTTATATTTTTGTTATTGTTATTTTTCTCACATACTTGAGATACTAATTCAACATATTTGCAGCATCAATGCTCTTAAAAATATTGCATAGTGTTTTTAAACTGGCAAAATGATTTTTTGTCCTATGCCACCCATGTTATTGAGTTATCCAGCATGGAGTTGACTTTAACGTGAATGCATAGACCCTATAGACCGGTTGCACTTATATTTAAGAGCCGCCATTTTGTTGGTCAGGAATACATAGGCCAGCATAGGAAAAACGTAATTTTTATTTTTTTAAAGCAAAAGAAGCTTCAAACCTCAATCAAAGCCTTATTTCTAGCTCCTAATAAGTTCGAAGAATATGAGTAAAATTCGTTCAGTTGAAATAAACTCTTTTTCTGGTGAAAAATTAAGAGAAATGATGTTTTCCCTATGCTGGACAATGCATTAGGCACCACAAACATGGCGACAAAGCGCAAGGATCTGCAAGGGGTCTATATATAAAAAACATGGCCAGTATGGGAAAATGACACATTTTGCAAGTTTAAAAATAATTAGCAGTTTTTTTGAGAGCATTGATGCTGATAACAGTTGAATTAGGTTTTCAAGTATGCAAGAAACATAATAATGACAAAAAACAACAACTTATTTTCCAAAGAAATTAGCGAGAACCCACGTTTGTACCTATGCTACGCAATGTTATTTGCTGCTCAATTATAGCATCGAAGCGCATTTATTATGACGTCATGACAACTTACTAATATTTTGAAATAATTTATTAGTTATTAGTAGCATTTTATATGTTTACAATACATTAATTTTATAGCTAAGTTTTTTCAATAGTGGTTCAACTTATAATGAAGAGTGTCCGATGCTTTTTAATTCGGGTTAAATTTGATGAGACAAAAGTGTTAATATCCTGTATGTTATAATTACATCGCCTGCAGAGTCTCTGAGGAAAAGGGTGTGTTATATAAATATATTTTTTTTTTTCTATATAGAATTTTTGCAGTAGAGGAAGAGAGAAAAAAAAGTAACACTTCCCTTCACGTGCTGGGTGCCGTTACCTTAGTAAGTAGCGAGTGCCATCAGCAAAGAGGAACCATCATGCAATCACCTTGTCAATTAAACTCAAAGATAGAATTATAATAATTAAGAAAACACGTATATATAGGAGGAATACTTTAAGCTATAATTATGATAATTTTTTAATCAACTTAATATTGCACTTCTTATTTTTGTTAATGTTATGTTTAATAAATATTATTTAGTCTCTATATATTTCTATATCTAAAAATCATGTGTATATAAAAAATTAAGAATTTTTACAAATTATTGTTACGTTTATAGATCTGCATGCGTATATTTAAGGTCCTTAAAAAATTTAATAAATAATAATCAACCATAGTGGGTCGTTATTATTATTTTTGCATACACGCACCATCGTTATGAATCTATACATTATATTTAATAATATACAAAGATATATCTTTGATTTACTTTAATATACACATGACATGCGTATGCATATAGTTCCAAAAAACTTGATCAAATTTACGTCATAGTCAAATATGAAATGTGCAAAGTTTGAAATATGAGATTATAGCTTCTTCGTATATCATTCATTAAGTTCTAAAAGAAAAAAAAATTATATGTAACTCCTCTTACAATGTTCAAAACTGTGTTATAATACATATCGGGTGGTTGTTCCGATATCACTTCTTATTTTTCATATATAATATATATATATATATATATATATATATATATATATATATATATATATATATATATATATATATATATATATATATATATGATGTGGCATAGAGGGTCGATTGTCATGCAGTAATGGTATCTGTAAAAAGTGACCTCTTGGGGTCATCTATATAGTCTCGCTGACCATATAGTCACCCGCGCCTGCACAAAGTGTGGTCATTCATCGCAAACATATCCCGCCTTATACCATCAGCAGACACATTTCCAAGACTGCGTTAATCACCCGCTATAGCGATCGAGACAAAGACCAACCTCTCATCAAGTTTACACAGAATTTTGTGCAATCAACTATACATAAGCAGTCGTTATTATTTGAATTTGTATGTTTTTGAGGTTTTCCTTTTGGCACAATTTCCATGATGATTATAGTTCTTATATTATATAAATATAGTGAATTTAAAAAGGTTTGATGCGTAAAAAAATACGAACGCCATCCTTTATTTTTTTAATGTGGTTTAATTCTTATATACTACTGCAATTCTCTAATTAAACAATTATGTAGTTTTTTTTTTTTCTATTCGAGTATATGAGGAAAAGTATTAATTAATATATAATAGGAGAAAAACAAATATTATACAATATTGAAAAAATATAAAATACATATCAATCTGCTGAAGAGGAAAATGCTTTAAAAGAAAAGTTGCTTGCCCTATTATAGAAAATATATATGTGCTTCCATGTTGCGGTCTTTATAATATACGGGGTGCATGGTAATTACGATAACAACAATCAGTGTACACGAATTTTCAATAACACATTTGGTTTGGACATTTAACGTTGCGCTTCAATGCTATATAATATTAATTTTTGGCATCACGCTATACATTTATATATATACCTATACATGTAACAATTATTATTTTTTGTTTATATATATAATTATAAAATTCAATTTATAACCGCAGTTACAATTTCATTTGCGCAATGTTATAGAATAGATTCATGATATCATTTATATATACTCATAGTCTGTATTATAGTTTATGTTATATTTAAATCTTAAATTGTATAATAGTCTAATCTGTCTAAAATGTTAAAATTAGAAATAAAAATTGCAATTTCATAACTTTGTCAAGAGATTTGCTATTTTTTTTTTATACATATAGGCTGATTATTTAAATAATGTTAATTGAAATATAAATTTATCAATGAAATGCACATTTACTCTCTTCAAAGCTACCTCCACGACCAAGACATGCACGAGGTCATATATTATATACCATTAAAAAATTTAATAAATAAAATATATTTTTTTCATTTAATTTTAATATAATACAGGTATACCAATCTTGGTATATTTAAAAATATGTACATGAATTATTATGTATTCCATTCTGAAAAAAAGTTTTAAATATTAGTAATATACTGTATGTATATATTTTTTGCTACAAGCAATATAATACAAATTTTCGTAATAAAAACTAATTAGCATCACTTTTAAACCACTTTTTTTTATGTTACATAATCTCTATAGCACGCGCAAATAATTTGTGTTATGTATAGCTATATAAAAAGTATTGCCACAAATTTTATTAATCAATTTAATGTGGCATATATTTGAAATGTAGAGTTGAGCTGCATGATATACCCCGTGTTTCTCTGGCGGTGTGTCGCGGTGCGTATAACTTCATGCCTGAATACTTACTGGGCTCTTGTGCTACTGTTGAATTAGATGCAGCTATATGGACGAACAATCTCAGTTTCACACACTATGCAACTCGAAGTGAGTGCGTGTGAAAACAATCAAACTGCAGGTATAAAATAATCAAGACTTGTTCGCCTGTGACATTTCGTGATCTATTATATATCACCTGTCATAGTCTTTATATGCATCCAAGACCTGAGTTCAAAAAAGAAAAAAAGAAAAAAAAAATCAAATTATGCTGTTTTTAAATGAGCACTTTTTTTTTTTATTAGTTTAAAAATTAAATATAATTTGAAGCAAAATTTTTCAAAAAAGTTATTGTTTTCTTTTTTTATGTAACAAAACGTTATATTCTTCTATATTATAATAGATATAAGAACGGTGGACTTTTAATGTCTTACCGAGTATTGTTATCTCATCAATATTCAACCCTATTTTTGACCCAATTTATATAAATTCAATAAATTTTAATATTCAATTAACTGCAGCATTTAAGTCAATAAATAATTTATTGTGATGCGTGTTAATAATATAACTTTGGGTGCTTTTTGATAAAGCAATTTACTTGTAAATAAAAAATACATTTTTTTAAATATTTGATTTAAAACGATTCCATACTATATAGGCATTGTCATATAAATAGTTCATAAATTTATCTATTAGATTTTTGCATGTCATTATCTAAAACTTAACTTTTACTTCACGATCGATGTATTTAATATTTTGCTTAAGATTGGCAAGTGTTTATTTATGTATAAACGTTAACTAATAAGGGAAAACAAAAAAATTACATAATTCTATTTGGTAACTAAAAAGTGCATTTTACGCCTTTGCTTTCTATGAAATAAAATAATAATAATAATAAACTGCAACGCTCAATTATGACAGATTCAAAGAGAGATTTTTTGTTGTTGTTCCCATTGATTACACTTGTGACCTTTTGAGTTTTCTAAACTAAAACAATGGTTGAATTTTGACACAAACTTAACAGCACTCTAACATGACATAGTAATTCACTATATTATACAAAATTATGATCCGTTGAGTGATTTTTGATTTCATATATTGTTAAAATTGTTATATCAATAAAACATTTTGAAATGATATAATTTTAAAATAACTTTAATAATCAAAATTTTCCTATTATATGTGTATAGTTTTATTTTTTTTGATATTATTAATACGTTGAGCTCAATTTTTATTTTACCAGGTAAAGAAATTTATGAACCACTCGCTATACTAAAAAAAAAAAAATATTGTGTATAATTGCTACGTATATTTATAACTAGTGAACCGATAAGATTGATTTTTTTTTTATTATTTATTTCTAAATTGCTTTATAATTAATAATATTTAAAAAAAAAAAAAAAAGACTAGTCTATTTGAAATTAAAGTTTTGATTGAAGTTTGGTGTTTTAAGTTCTCTCCAAGGTTTATCACACGAGAGACCTGACGAGAGTATATTTCTCTGACGTCATCATTGTAGTGCTCATACGTGCGTCAACTCTAATACTATACGTGTATATACCTGTCATTTATGTACCTTAAAGTATCATCCAAACGTCACACTTAGATCTTTCCTACGTCACACTATACTAAAATTGAATCATTTCATCAGCTTATACTGTTTTAACATAATCTTTTAAACATACTTTTTTTTTTTTTTTTTTTTTTTTTGCGAATTTACTGCTGTGGTTTATTGTTTTTTCTATATTTAGCTACAAAATTAGAATTTTAAAACGTTTTATTTTATTTTTTTTTTTTTTCATACAAATCCATACAATTTTAAATTTTTATATACACCTCTTTTCACAAAATTTGATACGTAAATGCATACTATAGCATGGATTAACGAAGCAGTTTTTGTGGGAGGAGCTGTTAAGATGTAAAGCTCGGGCCAAAAATTAGAGAACGGGGCAGCGGTGGCCGCTGCGTTTTCTCGTAAAGATAACATAGTGCGCTTGAGGGTTGTCTATGCAAATCGTTCTCAAACTTTTGGCCAGGGCTGTACTCTAGTATATAGTGACTTTTAACTCATAGACTCGTATTAAGTTTGGTCACTTTTGTAAAAGTCAACGTAAAAGATCGTTACAATAGGCTGTCGTTGACAGCAGCCTATTTAGATTAATTTTTTTAGCAATTATCTGATTTTTGAATTTAGATTAATTTTTTTTAGCAATTATCTGATTTTTGAATATAATGTTAAAATTTACATGAATTCTTGCTTAACTTTTTAAAAAAATAAAATATAGAAATATGATAAGAAGAAGGGGATGTTGTTTAAAGAAAACACAAAAATTTACAGTATTTCAAAAGGTTTTTAATGTCGTTTATTGTTTGTCATAATAACATTAACATTTTTTAATTATTATTAATCAATAGCATAATCATTCACAAATAATTACTATATAATATAATAATAGATAATAATAATAATTAGTTGAAAATTTTGAAAAAAATATATAAAAACAATATTCATAAAATTGAGCTCGCTAAATGCGACTTACAAAAAAAGTCAGCATATATATTTAAAAAAAAAAAGAAAAAAAAAAAAAAAAAAAAAAGAATAATGGTCGCGTGATGAGAAATGAAAAGGAATTCAAAACACAAAAATGCAGTCTTTGACAAAAATACATACTTTTTTTTATAATTATTATTTTTCTCGAAAGCTATATTATTATTAATATTTTTTTTTTTTAAATAGATTTTTCTTAATTTTACTTATTTGTTTTGATAAAATTTCGCGTGCGGCTTAAAATGATGGGTTTTAAAAGTGAGTGAGCTTGCCGCTGCTGTTGCTATTGCTGTCGGATATTTACACGTGAAAAGGGGGTGTGTAAGAGGGTGGACAAAAAAACAAAAAACAATCACCCTCATTATTTAATTATTAGCTTTGTAATATATATATTTTTTAAAAACACTGAGATAAGGGAAAAAATCACATTCAGAAAAACTGTTTAGAAAATTTTACATTGTATTTTAAAAAGACATGTATTAACATTTATAATATATATATTTTTTTATACATGAGATCAACATTAAGTTTTATTATTAATTTTAATTATTTAACATTTAATGTACATCAAGATTTTATACAAAAAAAAGTTGATCCCATATATTTAAGAAAACGAAAATAACTAGTTGACATTTATCATCTTTTCTCTTTTTAATAATTATTTTTTCATCTTTTTTTTTTCTCCAAATAAAAAAAAAAATAAATAAAAAATAAAAAAACAATTTCCCATCACCACAAACTTTGCAAAAATGATTTTTTTTCCAGTGATTTAAAAACAAGTGAACCCGCGAGCTGATATATTTTTGTACACAAAAAAATTATTGCTGGCTGCATACACACCATACAGATTACTATGGCGACGCTGCAAGCATCATTTTATAAAACAAAAATGCCGCTATACATACATTAAAAAATAAAATATATAAAAAAAAGAGAAAGAAATAGTTGTTGCACAACTTACAATTAGTAATAGATATATTTTAAATAATAATAATAAGGAGAACCACTACATTAAAATCAAGAGAGGATAACATGGTAATGCTTAATTTTAAAAGTGATCGCATTTATTATTATTAGTTATACACCAAATTATTTAATTATTGCTTAATTTTGGAAGACAATTATATTATTATTATTGATTAAAACTTTAGAAGTATTAATTTCTTGTTGTTGATTTTTTTTTGTTATATTTGTAAATGTGTATAAAGCGTTCACGTTTTTTGGTCAAGCATTTTTTTGTTATCTTCTTCGACAGCACAACTATATTGATGAACCAATTAAATTTAATATCGAAAAAAATATATTTAGACCCGCATTTTCTTAAATTTCATCTCTTTATTATAGATTTCAACTATATATTTGTTTTATTCTTAATCTATAACTTTGTCCATTTATGTTTTTTTTTTAAGCTTTGGTTTTTCGTCACAAAAATTTATTAATTTTTTTAATATAAAAAAATGGATAAATTCTTATAAGAAGAGATGAAAACAACCTCTTGCTATATCATTATGTATATCGTTTTGAGCAAGGGATGAAAAAGCGAGATAAAGAAAAACACAAAGACCACGATAATATTATATTTTTTTTTTCTGGCAGTTGCTTGAGGACGAATGATGACTCTATATTTATATATTATTATAATGCATTTGTTTTTATTTGTATTTTTCAATAATGAATTAATTAAATAAGTGATGAGATGAATGATTGTGTAGATACAATGTGCAAAAAACAACAACAATAACAAAGAAAAAAAATCTCAAATACATCTTAACATTTTTGTATTTTATCTTTTTTTAATTGTACATTTTACATGTTTTGTATTTTTTTAAGAAAAAATATTATATAGCACTTTTTTTTTGTTATAATATATATTTTTATAATTACACTTTGAAAATCTTTCTATATATTTTTTCAATCTTAATAGCAAATTATTACTTTTTTGTATCGTATTAAAAAAACAAGAAAGGTTTTTCTTTTTAAACATTTGAATTTTAAGGTAATAATACCTTCTGTATAAATAGGAATAATGGAAATTTTGTAATTCTAGAGCCTCCCACAAAATTAAGGAAAATAATTTTTAAAAAAATCGTAAAGGTAGTTTAAGTAGCCTGTATGAGATCACGGCACATTTATTTCCCTCTCTCTTAATTAATTTTATATTTGTATGTAAATTTTTTTTTACTAATTTGGATTTTTTTTTTGGTACCATATTCCAGTGCTTATATATGTATTTAACACAGTAGTACATACTTGTCAAAATTAAAAAAAAAAAAAAAAAAATCAATTTCACCTCATCACCTTACATACTTTTTTTACTAATTGTTTTGTCAAGTATACATTAAAAAAAATTATCTGTAAAACTTTTTTTTTGTTACATATTACCTTAATTAATTTTTACAACATATATAATTTTTTATTTAAATTTTTGTCAATATACGTATTTGTATTAATTATTGTAACTTAACTGGTCCTATACAGATTTGAATGTCTTCACTTTGCAATTAATTTTGCAGTCTTTTTTTTTTTTTTTTTTTTTTGAATATTTTTTCATTTATTTATATAATAGTGTTTCACATAAAACAAAAAAACAGAAGGAATTATTTATAATAGTTCAAAAAAGAAATTAGTTATTAATATTTACTCACTACTATAAGATTTTCTATATTTATAATATTTAAGAGACATTTTTTTTTTACTTACTGTACTTATAATTATTTCCATTTTATCATACATAAAATTTTTCTTTTAAATAGTTTCTTGTGATGTGCTGAAGAGGAGGGGGCAGGGGGGCGAAAAAAACACTCACACTTTTTAAATTTTTACATTAAAATTATTTATACAATAAGACTCAAAAATCACTTTAAAATTGTTCTATTTATGTTACTTTGAGTTCTTGAATCACTTAAAATTTAAGAATTAGAGAGAGCTAAACGTCAGTTTTATTTCATTAAAAAACAAACTTTTTTCTTTGTTATTTGTTTTTGTTTTACTGCGTCTTCTCTTTGAGACCTAGTAGATGTTCGCTAGCCATGGCAGACGGTTGATGTGCGTAGTTACGAATTTGGTGTAGGGAGATCAATTGATTTGGGAAGGAACCACCTCCGCCACCTCCACCGCTACCAGGTAAGTGACCATGTGAACCTGCTACTGAAGTTACTGCTTTAGGGAACGAGATAGGGTCATAAGCCAGATGATATGGACCTCGCGAAGTTGGAGGTGCCATTAATTGATTACCAGATACGGCAGCAGCCGCTGCAAGAGGTAGCATTGATGCTGCTGCAGATTGAATTGGAGTAAATGCTGAAGTAGTTGTCTTTACTGGCCCCGCAGAACTGATTGTTGATTCATAAGACACAGGTTGATGTTGTTGTTGTTGGTGTGCCATATGTTGTTGTTGTCTTACTTCTTCCATTACAAGTCTTTCACCTACTGGTGTATTCATACCAGAATTTTGTAAACATGGATCATGAGGATTTATATTATTTTCCATGCCTTCTTTTGTCCAATATCCATGTTCCACAGGTGAATTACCACCATTAGTACCAGGAGTACCAACATTATTATTATTACCACCACCACCAGGAGTTGATGTACCATTAGCATTTGCTCTTGGTATAGGTGGTCTTTTATCTGTACGTTCTGCATGTTTTTGCATATGCTTAGTGAGGTAGGTCTCTTGTGTATATGATTTACCACAATACTGACAAATATGTGTTTTTAGATGTTTACTTTCCTTATGTTTTGGAATATGTTCCAATAAAGATGGTTCATCAGTAAAACATTTATAACAAGAATTACATTTATATGGTTTATCAGTTTGATGACATCTTGAATGAGATTGTAAATTACTCAATTGTGAGAAAGCTTTGTTACATCCAATATGACGACATTTATATGGCTTATCACCTGTATGAGTACGAATATGTTGTTGTAGATGTGATAATTGAGTAAATTTACGTTGACAGATTTCACATCTATATGGTTTAATTCCAAGATGAATTCTAGTATGCTGAGACAGGTATGAACTATTAGCAAATGCTTTAGTGCACTGTGAGCATTTATAAGGTTTGGCTTCACGCATATGAAGCTGAGAATGAAGTTGAAGTTCAGCTTTGGAACCAAACATCTGTAACAAAAAAAAAATAACAAAAATCAATTAGTATCCTTTTTTTTTAATATAAATAATTCAAAAATAATTTCACCGGGGTATGTTATGAAAATGTTATGACATATTAACATTTAAAATAACTGTAAATTTTAATACTAAATTTAAATATAAAAAAAAAATGAGTATTTCTTTTCTTCTAACTTTTCCATCACAATGTAGAAAGAGTTTATTAAATAATAATAAAATAACCACGCGTTTAAGTCTCCCATAAAGTAACACGCACAAAAAAATTAAGAGGATTTGAACGCGCACAAAATAACATAACGTTATTATAAAAGAAGGAAAAAAAATGTCAAGTATTATGTGAATAATTAATGTACCTAGCGTTAATTATAAATAATTTAAGTTAGGTAAATATGAGAACATGACAAAAATAACGGTCGTTATATAAAAATTATAGTGTCATTTTTGAATTCTAATAATAATTAAAAATTTTGTTGAAAGAGGTCTTTTGTGTTTATGCAGTAATTTCATATAGAAAAAAAAATATATATAAGCTCATGTATTTTTCTTTTCTTTTTAAAAGAAAAATTGTCTTTTACATGAAATGTTAATTATGGTTAATTAGAATATTTTTTTTAACACACATAATTAAATATTATATAATGAGTGCGTTCAACCTTATTAAAATTAATATTTTGTTAAAATGTTGATAATTTAACATAAAATCACAATCACAAAATGTCATGTCATTTTTAACATATTTTTTTCGATCTTTTTTCTTGTGACAGTTAATACAATTCATGCAAGTAAAGAAAGACTTTTAGTTAAATGATAATAATATATTATGTATATACATTACATACATATATACATATAATATAAAGGAAGGAGAGCGCAGTGATGCGGATATATAAAAGTAACAACTTGAGTGTTGTGAGCATTTTTATTATCTTTAAGAGAAGTGAAGTGATAAGGGGCGTGCCCCAAATTTTGATAACACTTTTTCGCGCGACATAAAAACTACCACACCAAAGCGAAATTATATATTTTATTTTATATAGTTAACACGCAAAGCAATAAAACACATTATGCATGCTATAAAAAAATAATTATTTAAATTAATAATTATAAATAATAATAAAAAAAACACAACTAAAAATGCATTAAAAATGTCTATAAATTAAATTAATAAAATGCACTATTATATACATATAAAAAATTATAAAAAAGAAGAACTCTTATTATAATAGCTTATATATTATCATTACGTAAATAATAATAATATATATATAAAAAAAGAAGAGCATGCAACACTCTTTTTACATCTGCCTCTATATAATATTATAGTAGAGAGAGATACCTCTCGCACTATTATTATTATTCTATTTTATATAACAAATGGGTTATAAGTGGATTTTTGTATAATGGTTATTGTTATTTTATTACAATAAAAAAAATGCCCCTTTAATATTATTATAACATTTTTTTATTCATCTTATTGAATATTGCAGGAGTACAATTTTTTATTATTATATAAAAATTATTATTTTAGTCATCATGGTATAATTTTAAAGACGTATATAATATATATAAAGTATCTCCGGACGCGTATATCTTTCGTCATGCTGAATAAAAAAAATAAAATAAAAAATAAAAATATTATGGTGCACAATGCATTTTATACAATTATTATAAGCCCCCCTGCTGCTATATGTATGTAAATATATTATATATTTTGTGTGTAGAGAGACAAAGCGTTGATGTTTATAAAGCGAATGGAAGTAGCTAATTTTTTTTAATAATATGCCTAAGGCATTGGTCACCTATATAAACTTTCTCTCTTGGTCCTCTCTTTAGCAATACTTATATATTTTAGAGGGACACCAAAAATATTATAAAAGGCCACTGATCCCTTACACCTTTCTTAATACTTGATTTTTTTAAAAATATATTATAAATAAATAAAAATAATATATTGCATTTAAATTATAATTCAAGTTAATAAGGAAACGTAAAAGTTGAAAGTATTATATTTTATTATATTACTAGTATGTTATATATATTATGTATATTTAATGTATTGTTGATTACCTTTTTTTTTTTATTATATTATTTTAATTTGGTAAGAGTGGTAGCCAGTGACGGTACCAAATTTGGTTGACATAAGATTTGTTTTTATATTATTTAAATAAAACTATATTTTATTATTATACTTTATATTCAAAAACGTTACTCTATGCTATATAATTAAGGGCAATGTTAATGATTAATCAGCCAGTAATTTCAAATATATAAATATTATTTGTTGTCATTACTTATTGTATATATATAGATAAAAATCTAAAAAAGTATTATTTGAAAATATTATAACTATACGATTCATTCTCTTATACAAATGAAATGAAATAAAATATAAAAATGATATATTATTATAGTATGCTTCTGGTATTATTATTATTAATTAATATAAATCCGTCATTTCATATATGCTTATTACTAAGGAATTTTGTACCATAAGAATTCATTACAGATATTTATATATAGTGGTTACATATTATTATATGTATACAGTATAGGGGCGGTGTTGTATATAATTTATAAAGTATGGTGCCGCTTGATTCATTGCTTTGTGTTAAATAAAATTATACAAATCAATCCTTTTCGTTTTATTTTAACAAATAAATTTATTTTATGTGATGCAAAAAGTTAAATATATATAAAAATAAGTAAATGTATAATATATTATTAATATAAAATAATATAAATAAATAAATAAATATGCGTAAGAGATTAAATTTTGTTTTTGTTTAATATTATATCAATATTGGTAACAAACTTTCCATCCATCCATCCATCCATCTCTCTCTCTCTCTCTCTCTCTCTCTCTCTCTCTCTCTCTCTCTCTCTCTCTCTCTGAAAGGTCGATTTAACGTGTGATCCGCACATAGTAAAATGAGCAAGGTAGGCAAGTTAGGTGCAGAAATGAGGTAAAATTACTGCTCTGCTATAGCTACTACATAGCACGCCATATCGGACCCTGCTAAAGTCTCAAATTTCTTGTGTATATGTGGTTAAACTTTTGCTCCAAGCGCGGTCACCAATGTCTATCTCTGTCTCTATATAAAGTAGCCAAGCAGCTACCTTCTATCAAAATATATTATTTATGTATCATTGGAAATACAACAATAAATTTCAATCATACAAAATGTAATTTCAGTTTTATTCAATTCACATCAATTTTTTTTTTCTTCTTCTTCTTGTTCTTTTTATTCCCATACGACAAATGATACTTATTTTCCCAACATATATAAATATATTATTATTTCTCGCATCAATGATTTAATAATAAAAATATTACGTAGTAAATATAATATAAAACATAATATATTTGAAGTTCAATTTTGTTTTTATATAATATAGTAAAGAAAATTATATTTTAATATTGACATGAAAAAAAAAGAAGGTAGATGTATCGTTCGTTCTACGTCCTACGCATTCGTAGAAATATTTCACTGTGCCTGATTTCCTCGCGGTTAACGTTTTGACTGATAGAACTGTGAGTGTTTTCTGCTTACATAGAATCAGATTTTCTCTCTCTCTACCTGCTTCCCCGCATCCCCTTAGGGCAATTATACATGGTGCAAGTTCAGCCCAGACTGATGAGGATGGGTGACCATCATACACGTAACAGGTGGAAATCAAAACTTCAAAACTATATCTTTGTCAAAAAAACTTTCTCATCACTTTTACTCAAAAACTTTTTCATATATAAAAATATATACCATCATATAATATTAAGAGTTTAAAACGATTATCTAATTGACATCTGCACTTATATTATATGATGAAATAAGATAATAATTTGCTTTCATTATTAGTATAATATATATAAGAATTTTTGATATCAATTAGAAATGATAAGAAGTATTAGATTAATCAATGATTTATCTAATAGTAGAAAAGCAAAGAAATAAAATTAACGCTGAAATATTAAATTTTATATATATATATATATATATATATATATATATATATCAGTGGCGTGCGGTGCCTATTTTTAGAATTCAAATGATTATAGCGCCGAATTTTATCAATCGATTTTTTAGACATTTTGGAATTTCATAGTCAGAAAGTCAAAATTATTTAAACTAGTTTTTAATTTTTTTTATTTTGAATTTAAAGGTCCCAAAGGGCCCCTTAAACAGAAAAATTGAGGTAATTTTTTACTCTTCTGATCACAAAGGACACTGAAAATTAAGAGATCGAATAAGAACTAAATTTCAGGATAAAAAAGTTTTAAATTAAGCCCAGAATTACAAAATTGGTCCAGTTTTGTTATGTGGGTCTAATTAGGGACACTTCAAAGTCAAAACATTTTAAAAATAAAACAAAAATTAAAAATTCAGTTAGAAAAACAAAAACTTTAGATTTTGTATTTTTTGGAGTACCAATTTCAAAAATCACATTTTGGACTTCCAAAATCTCCTCAATAGGGCCCAAACGGGTCCCATTTTTTTCAAAAAGCAATATATTGAAATTTTAACTACAGCAATCGATTTGTAAGGGCCAAAAACATAGGAATCAATATAATACACACCAAAATTGGAACATCTCTAGTTTTTTTATTTTTATGATTCATTGGGACTGATGCAATATTGCATCAGTCCCAATGGGCCCCAAAAATAAAAAAACTAGGGATGTTCCGATTTTGGTGTGTATTATATTGATTCCTATGTTTTTGGCCCTTACAAATTGATTGCTGTAGTTAAAATTTCAATATATTGCTTTTTGAAAAAAATGGGACCCGTTTGGGCCCTATTGAGGAGATTTTGGAAGTTCAAAATGTGATTTTTGAAATTGGTACTCCAAAAAATACAAAATCTAAAGTTTTTGTTTTTCTAACTGAATTTTTAATTTTTGTTTCATTTTTAAAATGTTTTGACTTTGAAGTGTCCCTAATTAGACCCACATAACAAAACTGGACCAATTTTGTAATTTTGGGCTTAATTTAAAACTCTTTTATCCTGAAATTTAGTTCTTATTCGATTTCTTAATTTTCAGTGTCCTTTGTGATCAGAAGAGTAAAAAATTACCTCAATTTTTCTGTTTAAGGGGCCCTTTGGGACCTTTAACTTCAAAATAAAAAAAATTAAAAAATAGTTTTCATAATTTTGACTTTCTGACTATGAAATTCCAAAATGTCTAAAAAATTGATTGATAAAATTCGGCGCTATAATCATTTGAATTCTAAAAATAGGCACCGCACGCCACTGATATATATATATATATATATATATATATATATATAATATATATATATAAATTGTCAAGCGAGTACTATAAAATGCTTTGTGATGTTTTTGAACTATACCACGGAAACACAGTATTTTTTGTTTGGTTTTGTCATTTGATTGTCGCACATCTTTTCAATACAATAGCAATTATATTTCAAACAAACAAACAAGAATTGATGCACTATATGATTTTTATATAATATTAAATAATTGTTCATCCAAAAATTGATATCTCTTCTACTAATTTTTCTATATAATATAATGATAAATTTCGATCATATATAGGAGAATTGTTCCAGGAATACATATAAAAAAAATCATCGATGCATAAATATAAATAATATATAGAGTAGTATAATATATTTTTATGTGTAATATATCATATTTATATATGTTATAAAAAATCTTATAGATCAGTAAAGCTGAACGGATGTCATTAGTGTTTTATCAAGCGGCAAGGATTTTTGTATTTTTATGGAAAATGAAAATGTCGTCTATAATTTCTTTCCGATTTTTGCGTATATCTAAAATTTTATAGATATTGAGTTAAAAATATATATTTGATTTTAATAGATTTTAAATTGATATTATAGATTAAAATAACAGTCCTATATGCATATATATTTAAAAATAATAATATATTATTTGCACATTAGAAACAATATTTGCAATTTGATATATCTATATTAAATTTTAGCAATATTTTGTAATTGTTGTCTTGTGAATATGACACCTTGTGTATGCCGATATTTTTTATTTTTTATTTATTATTATTTTTTTCAGTCTTGATTGTAGTTGACATTGCTGTAATAAAAATACGTTAAACATTAACTATGAAATCGAAATATAAAAATCTGCAATTATAATATTTTGCGTTATACGTATTATAGAAGAATATATAGAAATATATTATATATTTTCTTGGTATGGGAAACTTTTTGATTTCTATTTGAAACATTGTATAATTATATATTAATGACATGAAATGTATAATAAGTATTATATACGTTTTGTTGAGTTCGAATCTAGGCGTCCGTCTACAGATATAATGAGATGAGAAACGCATTAAATTTGATGATGTTAGAGTCATCAACTATAGAGTCAGTGCTTTGACTACCTGCCCTCCAGGTACGAAATCTTTTTTTTTTTTTTTTTTTTCCTCTCTCAGATAGCTACTGTGCTTTAGTGCCTCAATACTAATCAAAATATTACCGAAACAAAATGTAAAATAGCATTCCAACACAACAAAAATCATTAATTATAAGACAAGAACTTCATATTATAATACTTTCATTTCATTTGGAATGAAAGAAAAATTTGTTTTTCAAGTCATATTTAATAAAATAGAGTTTTCTTTTTCTTTTCTTTCATTATATAAACATTTAATTTTTAACGATTTACTTTTTTAATCGTGGTATTAAATTTTGTTATATTGAATTTTTTTTTATGTTGTCTATTAAATAAGGTTTTTGATTGTAAAACATCAGTGAATTAGAATATTCGTGACTTGATGTGAAACTTTGGGTATATATAAACTTATTGATCACTGTCTATTTTTGTTGCTGGATTTTATTTTATGCCATACATTCTCGTTTCACTATTATAAATAACATGAAGAAACATTTTTAGTTTTATAATCCAAAGAACTGCAAGAGATTAAATATATTTTTATAATAAATTTTACTAAATCTTTGAATTCCCGCAGACATTTATTTCCAATGTTTGGATGTATTAAAGTGATTGGATTAATTTTTTAACAAATGAATTGAACTATCATGGCAGGTATATAATATAATATACAGCTCATATAGAGCATAGGTACGTTATATTAGGGTATTAATGTTAATTAAATGCAATTTTATTATATGATTTTTTTTTTCAATATCTGTAATTCAACGTACAGGCATCATTGCTCTAAATAAAGAAATATTTATAGTACAGTTTAATTTTATGTAGACGAGAAAGAAGTGTTATACATATATAAAAATAAAACTTTATAATTTTACCCATGACTTGAAAGAACAGATATTATTTTACTTTATATAGAGTGAACCATAAAATTTATTACACCATATGTATATGTATAAAAAATAAAACCTTAATATTTGACCGATACATGCATATAAAACTTTTTAACACCATCCATGCATCATTTAAAAATAATAATAATAAAAAGTATAGAAGGTGAGGACCAGTTTTGTTATAATAAGTTGTGTAAAACGTATAGTGACCTGTTGTTATAATATACGATATAACTATATTATAAATAACTTTAGCCGCATCTTTTTTTTTTTTTTTTTTTTTGAAAATAAGGAGATGTATCTCCTTTTTGCTCCTTAACACAAATTTATGAAAAAAATATTTTATGGGGGCAAATCTTTTAAATCCTACTTTACTATAATATATATAATATAAATGTGTGTTCATTTTAAATATATATAATATTTTAAATTTTACAGTTCTTATACCGCTATATTTCTATACCTCTTTTTGTTATATAGTCCTTTACTTCTTTTTAAAAAGAAAACATTAAAAAAAAATAGTTTAAAATTTTTAAAAGAGAGTTATATGAGGCCAAAAAGAAAAGAAACATTTATAAGTTCTTAGAAACTCGCATATCATGAATGATTCACATTATTATTAATGTTTGAAAACAAATCATTCAACATTATTATATAAGATTATAAATTATAATATATATAAGAAAAGTAGTATATAGGCATACTTAAAAAAGTTTTTAAGAATATAGAGTTTAATGACTTAAAAATTAAAACAATTACGCGTAATATTTCCAAATAATGTAGTTAGTGATATGAAGTTATATAATAAAGTGTAAAAACTTTTAAATTACATGCAGTATTCGCACGTATAATGATACAATTGTTAATCAACGACAAGACTAATTATATATACTTTAATTTTTGTAACCAACGTTTATTATTATACTCATTGTATATATGTATGTCTTGTCATTTAACATACAAAGTGTTGAAATTTAGATTGACCAAAACAATGAGACACACCTGTGGCGATTGTTAGGGGGAAAAAAATGATTGATTATTTTAAGTATACTATAGAGATCTAAAAATAATAATTTCAACACTTCATTACAAGGCAGTTCACTAACTTTTATTTGTCTTGTGTAAATGAATGAATAAATAAATAAAATAAATAGAAATGGATTTCATATTTATTCCACATAAAACGAGACTTATCAAAAATTAATATTTGTATTTTTTTTTTTTTAAAAAAGGGGGAAAAAATTAACAAGCATAAAATTTCAACACCGTCAATCATTTAAATATTATTTAAATAATTTATACATTATTAATCAAAGAATTTATAAACTGAAGGTTAAGATTATAAATTTTCTGTACAGTCTTTAAAAAAAAGTTTTTGCAAAGAATTCTATAAACGTAATGTCATAAATAATTTATTATTACTATTATTATAACAATATATTAGCCAATGAATAATAATAATAATAAAATTATAAACAAAAAATATTAGAGCATAAAGTTAAGAAAATTATATGGTAATTAGATATAAAATTACTAAATAATGGTGCACTTATAGTCGACAATTAAAGTGTAATATGCAGCCAGTGTTGTATTATTATAAATGGTTTTTAGGTTATTTAGTTCATTTACAACAAGGCATATAGTATCATGCTGTGAGTATAGTATAATATAGCAATTGTATGCGGGAGACAAAAAAAAAAAAAAAAAAAAAAAATGTTGTAATTACTCGTCGACTTATTATTACATTGTTTTCAAGCTTAGCGACAAGTGACGTTTATAGAAGCAAAAATAAGATGTCTCTTTTTCCCCATACTTGTAAACACTATGATAATATAACGTTTAACACACCACATACTGCATGCGTGTTTATTATTCTCGCAAAAAAAAAAAAAAAAAAAAAAAAAAAATATATATATATATATATATATATATATATATATATATATATATATATATATATATATATATATATCAGTGGCGTAGCCAGGGGGGGGGGGTTTTGGGGGTTCAAACCCCCCCTGTGGATTTGGAAAATATATAAAAATCGAACAAAAATTGTGCAACAAAAATCGTATTTTAGGAGAAAAAATCTAAAAAAATTTCTCGCTTCGCTCGAATATGTTAAATGTTTAGTTTTTACTAATTTTACATTCTCCACTGATACATAGTACAGCGGTATAGACACTATATTAGCTTTAAAGCTATAATATCAAATATTTCGTAGTACTATAACCAAATGCGAGTAACTAGCTACGTTTTTTATTTAACTGTAAATATTCTATTTTAACATTTTCTATTTCTAATAAACAAAAATATTTATAAAAGTAAAAACTATCCAGTTTTCAAGCATATTAAGTTTATACTAGTCCATATTCGATGATTTTTATTTTTGTGTTGTTGCAAAAAGTAAAAAAAAAAAAAAAAAAAAATGCAAAAAGATAAAAAACTTGATCCCTATTAGAGACATTCTTTGCAATTTCCCTTATAATTTTTCATTAGTTTCTTGGGGTTTATTTCAAATTCACCAGTTTTGTGCCGACTTATATACTCATTCTCTTTTTAAACTGTTGCTAACAAAAATAGTTTAAAAATACAAAAATGCATAAAAAAAAAGGTTTAAAAATTAAAGAGCTAAGGTAAATATTTTTTAAAGATATGAATTAGTTATTACTTATTACCATAATATTTGAAATTTTTGTTTTATCATAAAAAGAAATCACCAGAAGCAGAAGTGACATATAGTAGATTACCAAAAGAACAGGGCAGGACAACGTTAGCCAGTTTCAGAAAGAAAATACTATGAAGAAGTTAATTTGATATAGCAAAAATTGTGTACAAGAGATGCTGAAATTCTCTCTAATTTTGATTGATTTTTATTTTTCCGTAAAACAATATTACCTGATGAGTGTGATCACTGATGAGTATATAGTATACTTTTGAACTTAAAAAAAAAATAATAATAAATAAATAAATTAGACTAAACGGACAAAATTACAGTGCTGTGTATAAAATACGACAAAATCTAAACTATAAAAAATGAAAAAAATGAAAATGCGTTCTATCAATGATTTGAAGCTCAAAATTATTTTGAGGTTGTAATTTTGAATTCCTTAAAAATGATCTTTTAACAATGTAACGTAAGAAATTTCTTTCAGTAACGTTTACTGATATATTTTTAAAGTTTCTATGTACTTCGGGTTGCGGTCATCAGGTGTTTTATGTACTGCGGGCTGCGTAAATGCAGTGCTAAAATGAAATACAGTCAATACTGTAATTCATAATTTTTAGTTAGTTTGAAACTAATTTTTCTATTTTAAAAAATTCTTTAACAAAATGCACTCTTATAAAAAAAATTTTGAGCTTGAATATATTAATAGAATGTGAGATCTGTATTCTTTTATTTCGTCAAAGGGGTTGCCCGATTTAGATTAGATCAATTTAACTTATTTCTTTCTTTCATTTTTATTATTATTATTTTATTTTTTTTGCTTGCCATATTTTGTTATTGAGCTACACCACTCCATAATCCCAGTCAATACATTGACTAAATATCAAAAAGTTTTGTCTCTAATATAAAATATTAATAATGTACGTAACGTAGCAAGGAAAATGTAGCAGTTTTAATTCTTGTATTGTCAAAAGCAAATTCACATTTTGGCACGTCCAAAATCTACAAACTAAATTTTGCCTCATTTAAAATCAAATGCATTATAAATACATTTCAAGTGCAAATTTCATCAAAAAAGGGGCGTGGCCTCAAAAAATTTCGCGCCTGCGGCGGGCTTTTGGGGGCTTCGCCCCATCATTTCTATCCTGAACCCCCCCCTGTGGTAAAATCCTGGCTACGCCACTGATATATATATATATATATATATATATATATAATCTTAGCCAAGCGAAAGAAAAAGAAATAATAATAATAATAAAATATACTTATACACTTGCATTATGATATACTTGCATGAAATTTATAATTTAAGTATATACGTACTTTAGTTTATATTTTGTGGCTTTTGTTACTTTATATGCAGTCAAGTCTTATATTATTAGTGGTTCGAATAATTGCATATTTATCAGGAGTAATATTTTTAAACGTGTGAAAAATTGTATTTAGAAAAACATAAATAAAGGTTGACACGCAAGTTATTAATCGTGCACTTAATCACTGTTATAGGTGAATGCAGTATAATATAGAATAAGAATAAGAATAAGAAAAAAAAAAAAAAAAAAAAAAAAAAAAAAAAAAAAGATTGCATGCATGCCTAAGTTATTATTTGGTTCGCAAGGTCCACCCAGCAGCATTTACAGCAGCCTTCATTCGGCGCCATACAGCTAGCGGGCGCAAATTTTTAAGAGATTGAGCTACACTTTGCTTTAGATATTATACATACGTATATATATGTAAGATCGCGTGAGCAGACTGGGTTAATTTAACCCGCGGCGACATCATATCTAGGCATATCTAACCACATACTTTTTGACGTTCCACCAACTTTTAAGCGACATACACGCATAAAATTTATAAAAGCAAAAATTTCGTATCGTAAAATTTTTCCCATTTTTTTTATTTTTTATTGTTCGATTAATAAATTTATAGAGGGGAGGGGGAGGGTTAATATCACCTCTAAAATTGAAGTTTATAATATTATTATATTATGTTATTTTAGGATTTTGAAATAGCATCACTTTTATTGATGAACTTGAAAGAGAACTAGAGAGGGAAAAACACCGACAAACGTCAACAGGAAATCGATACCATCAGATATTTTAACTTTTTTTTTTTTTTAAATTTATAACAAAATTTTATTGAGGGTTATATCAATATATTGAAAAATATGCAGTTAAAATAACAAAACAATATTTAGGAAAAAAAAAAAAAAAAAAAAAGAAGAAGAAGAAGAAGAAGAAGAAGAAGAAGAAGAAGAAAATAATAACATAAAATTTATAAAATTTTCATCAGTTACTTTCTCCCTTAAAAATCTGATAGATACTGAAAAGATTTCCTTTTTTGGAAGAAACTGATAAGATATTTTTTTGAGACCCAAATCACGCAACTTTACACACTAAGACGGCAGGTATATAAGCAAGGTCAGGAAAGAATGAAGAAAAAAAAAAAAAAAAAAAAAGCTATAAGGTATAGAGAGATACCAATAAGCTTTAGGGCTAAAATATATACAAGAACTAATAATCTAATTTTTATACACGCAACTCAAATACACGCATTTATACCCTGAAAATTTTAATATCCTTGCCATATCATTATTATTACTATTATTATTGAAATAAGTGAACTTGAATTAAATAATATAATAATAATAAGCATATTACAATCTTAGTGCTCCAGTACAAGGATAAAATAGTATAAATATATAATTTATACTATGATATTACTATCGACAGAAAATACCAATTTCAAACTGTAAAAAATTCGGTGAATAGTTTTAATTTCCTTATAATGTTCGCAAATGATATTCATATTGTCGGCTTGTCAAATCACGCACATATACGTAATTAAATTACAATTTTAAATCAATTTGGTTTTTAATTTCAAAATTGTGTATTACGTAAAATATCTCAGTAATTGTAATTCAGGTTCAATGATTATAGAATTTAATGACAAGAAGTAAAAATTGAGTTTCGTAAATTTGTATAGTTTATGCATTTAACAAATATAAGCATAATAGAAAGAAAAAAAGAAATTGTGCATTGAAGGTGAAAAATAGAAAACATTTATCGAATATTACATAAAACTAGAGCTACTTTACAGTTTTTTTTTATAAGTTTCCGATCTTTTTGTCGCAAGGATAAAAAAAAATACAATCTTGTATTCCCTTATACACAACAAAAGAGAGAAAAAAAGAAAGAAAGAAAGAAAAACGGAGATGTTTGAAAGAGGGGGAGAGTAAAAAACGAAAAAAAGAAATAAGAATGAGGGAATGCATTATGACGTAACTTTTTGAGATGTGAGGGAGATTATATTATGAGAGGGTGCATGTCTATCAAATCGGCAACGTCGCATCAACCACGTGGATTAATGTTATTTTGCTGCTGCTGCCTTTCAGATTCAAGGGTAAAAGAGGGGAGGTATAAAAATATAAGCTCTCTTTCTTCTTCATCTTATATTATGCAGCCTCTTCTTTTCTTTCTTTCTATTTTTTTTTTTCTTTCCATGCTGGACCTGAGGAGAGACCTATAAGCAAAGCAAGCTTTCTTTACACAGACAGGTTTTTTTTTTCCTTCTTATTTTTAGGGAGACATTTTTGTGTGTGAGTTTGGTCGACCACTCTTGCTTTGCTTGGCTCACCGCGTCACGATAGCTAATATATTATAGACCTCGGTGGTTACAAATGCGAAATTACGTCACCAAAAAATGAGACTCATTTTTGTTTTATTGAAATTCCTCTCTTTTGAAAATAGAAAAAAAAATTAACCCACATATAAATAGAAGTTAAAAGTGTATACTTCATCTAATCATTCATGAGACTAATATTATGAATCTGTTGACTGGTTGATTTTTTTTATGCGTATTTACTTTATTATTATTTTAGTAAAAGAAGCCTTAAGGTATTGATACACCATGCAGTATTTTTAATTATTTTTGAAATCATCAATTAGCAATGCTAAAATAATTTATGAAAATTCATGGTTCTAAATATGTAAAATGCTAAACGAATTGAGTTAACCCCCTTTGTTAGCTGCAACCCTTCGAGCTTCGCCGTTCACCACAAAGCATAGTTCACAAAACGACAGGCGCTCACTAAAATTTATTTCATTTATTTTAATTTTGTTTATACAAGCAATGAATTTTTTTTTATTCTCCGATTAAACGTATTTCAAAATCATATAAAAAAAATAAAAATGAACACATAACATTACAATTATAAATAAATTCTATATACATATAATTAATGTTAAATTTCTACTTAATGATTATTCATATTATTATTAAAACGTAACCATGAGTAAATATATTATATATATATATAATATATATATATATATATATATATATATATATATATATATATATATATATATATATATATATATATATATATATATATATATATATATATATATATATATATATATATATAAGAACACGTGTTTTAATATATAAATAACATTATAACATGATTGTAAAAATTATAAATTGAAGCCAACGGGTAAAAGAAATAAATTCGATTCAGTTGACTGGCTACTGAATTTGAGGTTTTTATTTTATATATTATATTATATATAAAAATTTCGTAGCTTGGGTGGTATGTTGAATTAAATATATTTTTTTAAACCATATATAAAAACCAACCCACAGAGTGAAGTCGTGCAAAATAACGCACATATATATATACGAGTAGTTTTGTTACTTTTTGTTTTCGGTGACCTGCTCATGGGCAGAACAAGAGAGATAGATACGATGCGCTAAAGCGGATGGAATTTATCTGAGGGCCAGAAAAGCAAGTTTAGCCGAAGGGCCTCATTAAGCGCCCGGGCCAAACACGTACATAAACTTTACACCCGTCCATCCGTCAAGTAACAAAAAAAAAAAAAAAAAAAAAAAAAAATGCTACTTAGTAAATTTCATATACATAATACAACGATTCATGACTTCCCGTTTATTTGTAATAACACTTTTTTAGCTTGAGGTTTGATTAGTATTTATATACAAATATTTTAGTAAATCACTCAATTTGTGTGCAACAAAAATTATATAAATCATCATATAAATTTTGAAAATAACTTTCAAACGTCAGTTTTGTTTTTATATAGTGAGTATATAATATTCATTCAAACGAAGTGTGTTTGACGTTAATTTCCTCGTATTTTTTTTTCTTTCTTTGTTACAGGAAATGCTTAACAAATTTTAACAACGAGGAAAAACAAAAAAATAAAACCGAATCAAAACGCATCCCTCTGTATATAACAAATGATCGTGACAAACATCATTTACGAATTACGAATACGTTTAATCTTCTCAGAAGTCAAAACACATTGAATTTCCTTAAATATTAACCCTCTCCTTGAAATAAATAATATAAATGGGTGTGAAGTTAGTGACATAATATAATTGAAAACAAGTTTGTCAAAAAGTCAACATCATAAAATAATTAAAAAAAAAAAAAGAAAAAAAAAAATGAAAAAGTCCAGCTTTAAAATAATGCAAATTTAAAATCTTTATAAATGTATAATATATTATAGTAAGTTTTCCGTTATTTTGGCTATACACTGGCATGCCTGGACTGGACCATAGGTGGGGATTTAAGAAGAGAGGTGGTCCCACCATAGTCGCCATCCATCCACCTGTTGCCGCAAGGTGATTAACTATAGTGGCGGCCACAGCAGCGGGTCCACAATCAAGAGAGAGAGAGAGAGAGAGAGAGAGAGAGAGCATGCACTACGTAACAAACTTTGAAATACATTGCGCAAACGGTAATAAAGCCAAAGTAATTACTTCTCCAAGTCATATATAAAATTCCATAACTAAGCAATTGAAAAAAAAAAAAATAATAAATATATTATAAATAATGAAATTTTTAATATTTAATTTCAATAGAAAAAGTAATTATACTTTTTTTTTCTCCTTATTTATATGAAATAATTATGTATTTTCTTTTGAAATGAATATATAATAATAACTAATTCAATATTCTTCTATTATATTATATAAAACATATTTTTAAGACAGAAAGAAAATAAAGTATTATTCTTTTGTGTGAGTGATGATTAGTGACCAAAAGAGGGTATAGAGGGGGTTGAGGGGAAAGGAGAAAGGTGGGTTGGTTCGAGTCTTGTGTGTTTCAATTTATCAACGCTGTCCAAAACTCATCAATCACAAAGTAAAATAACAAATGTTTATGTTGTGTGTGTGTGTGTGTGTTTACTGTGTTTTACCTTACCTTACGGCATAAAATTAAGTTTCGTGATTGTTTCTGCAATCAACTATCTCTCTCTCTCTACTGTTTTTAAGAAAGGAAAGGAAACTGTCAAAAAATATAAATTAAAAGATTTTTGTAAGAGATTCCAAAAGAGAGAAAGAGATTATTCATCGCTCAAAATAAACATTCAAATCATATAAAAAGTTGCAACTTGTAAGTTCAATATTATATCATTATATAAATATGCAAACTCATAAATGCTAAAGTAATAAATTAAATGATTATTATTATAATTTGATATAATAATATTAACATTCGTGCGCGTATAGTTCATAAAAAAAAAAAAAAAAAAAAGG
Source organism: Ecdyonurus torrentis (assembly GCA_949318235.1). Lineage (NCBI taxonomy): Eukaryota > Metazoa > Arthropoda > Insecta > Ephemeroptera > Heptageniidae > Ecdyonurus > Ecdyonurus torrentis. Next base: position 33,200,342 of record OX439131.1, on the reverse strand, counting down.
ATGGAAAAAAATTATGATAATTATTAATTTTTGAATGAATTAATAATATAAAAAAATCTACGGTTATTATTGACACCTTGCATGTTTAATAAAAATTCATGAGATATAAAATTCAATAAAGAAATAATAATAATAAATTGAATAAACAAAACATGATCAGCTGATTGATAAAAAAAATTAAATTCTCAGCTGACCAGATTTTTTTTTTATTATTATTTTTTTTTTATAACGAGAGATGAGAAGAGAGGAGAAATGATATAAAAACTTGTACAGGAGTTAAGAAAAGTAAGTATATAAGAGGGGGGAAATAGAGCATCATAAATATGAGAAGAAGAAGAAAAAAATATATATACACACAGGAGCAAAAAGAAATTATCTTTTAACAGCTGATTCTCAAGGTCAGAATATATAAACTACTCACACACAAAAAAATATTTATATTCATACATTTTTTTTTCTGTCCGTCTCTTCAAACGACCAGCTGTTATGTTTTTTTTTTTTCTTTCTTTCTTAATTTTTTTTTTATGTTCACAAAGGCAAGGTCATACGAGGTAAACACAATACTTGCCCGCCTACACCACACAAAAAATTATAATTTATATATATTTTTTTATAATACGAGACTGAATGAATGCGAGTGAAAGAGGGGTTTATTATTTTTTTTTATTAACATGTGCACGGCAATGCCAATGTTGACGCCACTAATATTCACCTTCTCTCTCTCTCTCTCTCTCTCTCTCTCTCTCTGCTTTAGTCAAGCGATAATGGATACTAAAATTTTTTATTATTAGTTCTTTGCTTTTTAAGTATACAGTAAGCATTTTTTTTTCCTCGCTTAGATATTTTTTTGATGGAGCATTCAGTATTATAAACAAAATAAAAAATTTAAATGTTATTTTACTTTTATAATGAAAATTTTCTTCGTCGTCTTTACTTTATAGTATAATATTATAACAAAAATAAACAAAAAATATATTTTAGCTATCATAAAACAACTTATTTTTATAATACAATAAATTCTAAAATACCGTTTTATAGAATGAATTCGATGTGATTTTTTAATATTTACGTGGTATGCGTTTGATTGGAATTTTATTATTCTAAATAAAAAAAAATCTATGATTTTATGCTTTAATTTTAACACTACAGTTCTTTATTGTGATGGAAAAAATTGAAATTTATATGGACTTACATATTTTTAGAAACTAGAGTGGATAATAAAATATTTCGACTTACCTCTGCTGAGCCTTCGAGTGGCCAAGACAATGGGTTGCCATCTCGCTGGTTGTAGAACTTTGCACGTTTACGTCCACGTCCCTGTAATATCAAATATTTATTAACATTAGGATCACTTTGCATCGAGTAGATATCTTATCTGTATAAAAAATAAAATAAAGTAAAAATATGTCTTTCATAATTTGAAAATTCCCCGCCTTAGTGCAGTAATTTTGTAAAAAAAAAAAAAACGTTCGTTGTAACTTTGTCTCAAGAAAAAAATAAAATATATAGAAATTCCTTAAAAAACAAAAATTAAGTGATCGTCATTTTTTTGTGTTCTTGAGCAAAGAATACAGAAAGCAGGATTTACGAACAAGCCTAATAAAAACATGGTCACGTAATGCTAAAAGATTTTAGTTCAATTGGATTTTTCGCGCGCCGCCTGTGATTGGCTATATTTGCTATAATATGTGCTAGCATATTCCACCGGTTTTCTCTATTATACTACACACAGTATACATAGAACAGAACATAATATAGAACAATATTGAAGCCACCAAGGCTTTAATCTCCAAATCTAAATATTATATAATCATAAAACGAAGTTGAAATAGAATACTTTGTTTATAAATTGTCATTCAAGATCATCATGGTAAATCTTATAAGATCAAAAGAAATGTTGTTTAAAAATGTTTTGCTAAAATCGTTTATTACATCGTTGCTATGCTGAGGGGTTAAGATAATTACTCTTTTTTTTTTAAACTTTTGTAGAGGGTATAATTATATATATTCATAATAAACATTATAACACAAACGACCGTTTGCATATCACGGTCTGCTAAATTCATATAAACAAATGAACCTAAAGTATTTATATAAAAATGTTATACATTTAAAGATACAGCTTCTTAGACAATTAAGTATATCTGTATTATCCTTTTCTGGTCAGCAGTTAATAAAAGCAAATATTTAAACACCAAAATTTTACTCGAAAAAAAAGTGTACTTTTTTTTTTGTGTGTGTCAGCTATACTGTATAGAATTTTGATATCTTCAAAAAACAACAACATTATATATTGTAATTAAAATAATATCTAATAGTTGGCATCTTTATAATAATATCTTTGACATTAATATAATATATATCTAATACACGCATCTGCGTGCTCAAAATTAACCTTTTGTTTTGTTTTGTCACTGCTTGGGTGTGAAATATACAAATGTTTTTGACTTTGTGTCTAGAAAGCGAGGGAAAAGACAATTTAATAAATTGACATCCTATTTCATATTTTTAAATATAGTGAAAAACCCGGAAAAGCCTCTTTTAAGCCTTTACTGCAATTTTCAAATATTTAATTGTTTTAATTTTAATAATTAAAGGAATAGACCGGAGAAAAACATGAGCATTTATATCACAAAACACTTGATGGGATTTACATATACAGTATATAACATTAATTTGTCTCAAAACCCAACAATAGTCCCGTAGCAGTGATCAGAAAATTCGTTTTATGCAGCCCGCACAACATTTTCATACTAATGTTTGCATGTTTCTGACGTCATAAACATGAATTTTCACGCAAATTGCATACTTTACAGTATTTTCACGCTCTCTGGTAGGGCTACATTAACATTCTGGTAAAAATTGTTATCAGTTTTGAAGATCTCATTTCGTGTTTATTCATTAAAAAGCACGTGTTGTTTTATGTGGTCTATGGCTTTAATGAAATTACTTGTACTGCTTGTATATGAAAAGAACAATTTCTTAATATATAATATATATACGGCAGATATATAGATATATAACATTTAATAATATTATGAAGAAAGCTATTTATACGTATACTTCATATAAAATTATTATTACTATATCATTTAATTTAATTTTTGTACATAACACGTTGTGTGAATTAAATCAAACTATACCACAGAAAATAATAATAATAAATAATAATAATATACAATTCATTAACAAAAGAATATAATGACTTTTTATTAATTAGTTTTCTGTTATACAATCATTATAAAGAAAATAATAATAAAAATATATTATACACCTTTTGAATTCTAAAATACCTTAAAGCAAAATTATTAAAAAATATAATTTTTTTCTTAGAAAATAAATATATTAAAAATATTTGAAAGAAAACATAAAATTAATTTGTTATAATACTATATTTTTAAAACCACTACAAAAAAGAATAAATTAATCAAATAAAATTATTATAACGGGGTATATAATATTATATATTTGTAAGTGGGTGTAACCATATATATATATAATATAATATAACGTGTTAATTTTCAATTTACCTTTTTTAGATTTTACGAAATCTATGTATTATAGAGCAAGTGTGTTGGTTGGTAGTAATATTACGAAAATATTAATAAGTTGTTTATAAGCGACGTATAATGAAAAATTTGAGGTCAATAAAGCTAGAGTTGAGTGTCTGGTGGGTCCAAGAGCGAGTGAGCGAGTGTCAACAAACAAGATGTGTGAAAGAAAACTAAAAGAGGGGTTGGTTAGTTGTATATATATATATGTGGTACTCATGATGATATGGTATATAGCTAACGCGACTTTTTGTGTGCCAACTTTTGGATAACGTCTCACAGTATATAGGGTGTTTTGGGAGGAAATATATATACATATATACACACAAGCGCCTGTCGCTATAGAGCGCCGCGACGTCCCAAAATAAACCTAAAAAATGTTTTCCATCGCGTTAACTTGTTCTAAACCATGATGCCGCCTCGCGTCTTAAAGGCGGCATTACTTGCTGAATGAGTCGACAGTATACACACATAGAAAAAAAAAAAAAAAAAAAAAAAAACGAAGGAAATGAGCGCTAGTTTTTTTTCCTCTTATTATTATTTTTTTTCCCCCTTCGCGACCCACCAAATGTCTTCTATATTCACTCTCTTTTGGCTTTGACAAAACTCCTGCAGTTGTTCTGCTGGCAAAGAATGTTAATTTTTAGAATCTTAGGGAGATTTTTTTTCTTCTTCTTCTTCTTCTTCTCCTTTTTTTTTTTCCTCTCTCTCTCCAGTATTACTGTTCAAATTTGCCTACCACTTAGTTTCGTCTTGGGCGACAAACGGTGACTTGCATAAAAATACAAAAATCAAATCTAAATGTATATATTTGCAAACAAATGCCTGTCTGTATATTCAGTAAGCAAAATGCATTAGTGCAAGTGAATAGTTAATTAGTATGCAAGAGAGCATGTATCAGATGTTAAACAAATGCAAATTTTTTTTATATTTGAGGGGCAAGAAAGAAAAATAAAAAAACATATTTTACTGCCAAAAAAAAAAAAAACACAGCTTCAAAAAATGAATATTACAATTATTTTTTTGTCAGCAAATATAATTTGATAACTTAAAATATGTATTATTTTGACGTATAAAAAATAAATAATAATAACAAAAACAAGTTAAGAGGTAACGAGTTGCATCGATTATGTTGCAGTGCACGCACGCAAACAAGCCAAGATAACTCAAGCGTGCACGTAGTAAAATATACGATACAACTACACTTCATATTATATTTTATCAAACATTGCATCTATTCAACTTTTAAACTCAAAAATTGCTAATAACAATTTTTTTTTTATTATAATTTCTCAATTTTAATTCCAGTAAAATTATATTTTAAATATAATTACCCTTATATTATTATAATGATATAAAATGTAAATTTATAATAAATGTATATTAAAAAAAAAGCGGAAATTAAGCTTTACTAAACAAAATATAACATTCTTAAATTTCTAATGATGTTGAATGTTAAAAACATCATGTTGCCAACATTTTTTATGTGATTTTTTTTTTTTTTTTTTTTTTTTTTTTATGTAGTTTGTTGTGTCTGGAGTGAAGGAAGCTGTCAAAATGGTGAGTTGACTCGCAAACGTGCATCATCTTAATCGTCTCGTTCAATCTCTAACAACTTGAAACACTCAAAGGCACTTGCATTATTGAGTTGCGCCAAGAGAGCACATCACAATTTTTTTTTTATATTATATATCTCAAAATCTCAGTGACACAAAAAGAATTTTAAAATATAGTCATGAGCACCAAAAGAACTCCTTTTAAAAATCGCAATATTATATAGTATATTTTTCAAAACATATTCTTTCTTTATACAAATCAATACTATATAAGTTTTTATTTTAATAATGAAGTTGTAAAATTTTGAACTTCTGATATGAAAATGGTAATATATCTTTTAAAAAAAAATTAAAATAAAGTCATAAAAATACATTTCGGTATCATAAATAAAATTTACATTAGTTAAAAAATGTTCCACTGAACAATAAAAACGGGAAGAAAAAAAAGTAAAAGTGACATATTTATACTTTTGCGAATAGTATGAATTTCGTACAGTACAGGTGTAAATAAACTAGATACACACAATAATCATAAAAGGTACTGTACTTTTTTTTTTATACCTATATAACATACAGTTTTCATAGATATACGTCAAACAATATAATATATTATATGAAAGTTTTGGAACATCGTCGGCAACTTCTTATTCTCTTATAATATATATATTTTTTTTATAATATATATATTTTAGTGAGCAAAAGTATAAGCGATTTGCGTGTAACACGCGTGCCCATACACCGCTGCGGGGAAGCCCGTAATTATTCCACGGTGTTAGCGACTTTTGGCCTGCGAGTATTGTTGATAGAAGTGTAAGATTATTTAGCAAGCGCAACAATGTGCTACGCTCTCTGCAATCTGAACCGTTTGTTAATATAATAATATGATTGTATGTATGTATACTGCAATTTTATCTACAGCGAAATAATACATTTAATAACCAAAAAAACTCTTTGCAGACACAAAAAATGCAAGTTTGTATTTAACTGAATATTATATTTACTATCTCACCCACACTCATGGTTCTACAATTACGATATTGAAGACAGTACTGTATATTGAGCATTGGAGAGTTTTATTAAATGTCTATAAATTCACAAATCATTTGATAATTTAGGCTATTTCTTTTAATAGAAAATTATGTGTTGGAAAAAAATTTATCAGTATATCGTATAAAATAAAATAGAGTAATTGAATCATAATTTATTTTATAACAAGAGAGAGAGAATGTAAGTATAGAATATAGATTCTTATTTCTCGTCTTGTATAATGACATGAAATGGAAATGCATTTTCTCACATTGTCAACACATTTTTTTTTTTTTTTTTTACTCTCGCTTGCTCATTGATTGTTATGTAAATGCAATGCATTCTGTAAAGACTGGTATGAATGAAAACAAAGTGGTTTTATGTTATCCTTTTAATTGCATTGAATGATCTCTTTACTTACATCGGTAAAATAAGCTAAAATGCTAGCGGGTACTATTAATATACATGCACGTATATAATATTGACAATACCAAAGCGTGAATTTCCAATAAATAAAAATAATAATATCTTATTTCAAATATAAAATGTTAACCTGGTGGCATGATGTATTTTCCTTAAAATAACATTCAAAATTATATGTATAAAAATCTCAATATTTTGGTTTGTATATTTTAGTAAAATGTTTATTTATTTTCATTTAAAATAAATTAGCAGACATTATTTGTATAATTTAGACTAAAGGCAAAATCAATTTAAATATTGTTTATATAAAATATCCCTACTTCTGTGAAATATCAAAATAATTTTCAAGTTTTGTCCAATAAAATAAAAAGTTTTTAATTAACTATTATTAAAAAAACATTGCAATAAATTATTCATGAATTATTCTCCATTTCCTCATATTAATCTTACACAATAAATAAATTATTATTAAAAATATATATATATCGATGCACGACCAAAATAAAATCAACACAACTTTTATGCATGAAAAAACATGTGTTTCACATGCGTTCATTTAACAGATGATGCATTAAACCGCGAACCTGAACGAGTGTATTTTTGCAAAGTGCATAGTGCAGGCTGCAGAAGATTGCAAAGGGAGGGGGGGGGGGATAATGGGGGTGGACCTGCTTATATTAACAGCTGTTCATTGCATCACTGATTTTTATGTGCATCGGTGTCACAGAGAATTTGCATCGTACCTGCATTTCTGGATCACAAAAGTTATTTTTATAATAATAATGGTAAATCCTAAATCTGCTAAACTTATTTTGGTACCATATACCATATCTATTAAACTGTATTATAATTTTATAAATATTAGAAAAATAGTGTATTTTTTCCCCCTCTATATTGGGAGTATAAATTCCTATCGTTTATTTTTCATTCATTTTTTTTTTTCGATAATTTCTTTACTATACAGCATTACATATTTATATATGTATTTCTTTACTACTACATAGATATGACAAAAATTAAAATTACCATGGCAACTACAGTTTGGAATGTATAGTGACGAGATAAGGTAAGCATACATAAACAATACGAATGTTTAGAGTCATAAAATTACGCTTGTGATGTTGTGAAGATGCGCACACGCGAATAAACAAGCAGCAGCAAAGAAAAGTCGGGTCCTGCATGTCACACGTGTGTTGTGTTGTGTGTGTCGCCCGCTCATCAAGTGATCTTTATGTTCGAAAGAGAGAGAGACACACATGTGTACCCGCCCTCGCGGCGCCTCCCTCTATGACGTCATTCTCAGACACTGGAAAAATATCTAATATCCCCAGTGTTATACTCATAATTAAATTTATATCGCAGCATTATTACTAATTCATATTCATAAAAAAAAATTATTCTCCAAAAAATGGCTTAAAGGTATATTATATACATACCTTTGTATGCTTTATTTCAATATATAAAAAAAAGGAAGGGGAGTTAAAAAAAATTGCATAAATTCCATTTATGCAGTTTATTCCTCCCTCTTATTTTTTTTCCCTTTTTACACTTGATTACAATGTAAAGCCCCCTTTTTAGTAAAGGAAAAACAATTAAGCTTTTATTTTTTTCTCTTCTGAAGTGCAAGTGTTTTAAAAATAATTTGAGGGGAGTTTTTTTTTTTAAGAAATGGGGATATAAAAACTGTAAAAGGAAAGAAAGGAAAAATTCAAACCAGTTTACAGCGATGGATTGTCACGTGTAAAAAATTGAGTATAAATTGAAGTTTAGAATTTCAAAACTCCGCCTACCTATGTAATTCAAAAGTCATAAGTCATAACTTACTATTACAAACAACAGTATGTAAAAGTGAATTCTTAAGTTATAAAAAATAAACGAGATGAAAGAAACTACGATAATTTGGACTTCCCCGTTGGAGTAGTCTTTGATAACGTTACGTTCGGTTAGGGAATTCCTTTAGGAACTCCTTAGAACTTCTTTGCTAAAGTTATTATACTGTTCCGGAACTACATAATAATTTTACGAAGTTATGTATGTACCTTAGTTCCTCGCGGTGGCGGAGATACATCTACTGGCGAAGGTTCAGGTGCCTGAGTTTGATTTTGGGGTGCAGGGGTTGACCCTCTTGAGTGACCACCCCCACTACTACCCCCACCAATACCATTATGTGGTGAACCACCATCACCAAATTCGTCTTTAATTAAGTCCCCACTAGATTGTTGTTGTTGTTGTTGCTGCTGCTGTTGCTGCTGTTGTTGATGATGCTGGTGGTGCAATTGTTGTAAATGTTGGTGATGCAGGGCTACCAAGTGATGGTACCCTGCTGCAACACTAACGCCATTCTCTGCAGCCTCCTCACCATCACCAGAGGGTTGAGCAGGTTGCAGATATTCTAGGTGGGCAAGGTGCGGCGGAGGCCGGAACTCTAATGCCCCTGGACCTTCCAGCTTGCCGCCCACACCACCACTCACTTCCACAAACATGCACTAGCCGTGCGACACTTTTCACACCTGTCCTCCCTCACTTAGAAACCCTTCAAAAAGGGTATAAATATATTAATATAATAAATTTATTTTAATAATAATTAAAACAGGGCACTATTGGCTTGCACTTTTTATAGGTGCACGTTATTCACTCGTCACATGAGGTTTTAGCGCCAAGCGAAAAAACACAGAGTTCTTGTACACTGCTCGGTCTATACGTAACTGGGAGGCAGCGCCGTGGATAAAAAGGACCAAGAGAGTGGGGAGAAAAGGCCTTCTCTCTCTCTACTTTACTCTCTCCCCTCTTTCGTCGCGCCGCAGCCGCCTAGCCGCGTTCCTCCTCTTTCAAAAAAGAGAGTTAAAAAACCAGTCGCTCCCCTCCGCGCGGGAATATTTCGGCAGCAGTGGCGGCAAGTTAGAGCGGCCTGAGGGGCACAAAAGTAGGAGGGGGAGGGCGGGAGAGAGAGAGAAAGAGAGAATAAAAAAAACGGCTGCTTCGTTCTTTAGCTTGCTTGATGGGGGAGCGGGGAATGGGCAGTGAGCAAAGCAGCAGCAAAAGTATAGTGATTAAACTATAGCCCTAAAAAACATAAAAAAATGTATGTGTATACTCAAACTCACGCAGGTAGTATAGTATCTAATGTGCCTCTGAATCGTAACTTTCATTGTTGAAACAATTGACACTTGATGCTCTTTCAATGCATAATTACATGTTATACAGTGCCTCATAAAAAAATTACTCCAGACAATAATATTATTGTAGTGCCAACAAGTAAATCGCATTGAATGCGCGAGAGTAATATTTTATCTGGGCTGGCATGCAAATTATCCCTTGCGACATTTCAGTCTGGCAAGATGAAATTCGTAGACATAGTCTTTACTAAAATTGCTAATCCCATCAGTATCATTTAGCCCACGCTCCCACCTCAAAGGGACTCGAACCATATACTATGTACATATATATATATTTTTAAACGCTATCTACCTCTTGCACATTAAATTGAAACTGTAATAAAAATAATAACATAAGAAATAATATCAATTTACCTCAAGTAAAATAATAAATTCAGTCACACTTCATACATAAATAAAAGATAAAACCAATATAATATTTTATAATACTGAATGAAAATATGAAGGGTAACAAAAAAGTGGAAGAGAGTTAAAAAAAATCGTAGTTAACCCATTTCTTAAACCACAACAATTTTTTTGTTGTACGCGTGTCAAGATAAAAAGTGCAGTAAAAAGTTGTGATATACCTAGGCATGCAATGATTAGCTACTATGCATTTGCGCAAAAAAAAAAAAAGGTTCATGGCCACAAGTGCTAAATATTTTCTCCATATATCCACTTCCTTAAATATATAACACGTTTTTATTATACGTGTTGTATGTAAAAAAAAAAAAAAAAAAAAAAAAAAAAAAAAAAAAAAAAAAAAAAAAAAAAACTTGCACCCTAGTTTTTATACCTTTTATATTTATAAAAAAGTAGGGGAGAAAAAAATATATAAAGAAAGAATGAAAAAAATAGTGAAAGATTTTGTGTCCGTTTTTTTTTTTTCTTCTTCTTTTTTCTTCTTTATTGAAAAGCAAGCTCATTAGCATACGGGCGCTGCGAGTGACCCGGGACCTACGTACTGTTGTGTACACGGCTAGGCAGCCAGCAAGCGAGCAAGAGCAAAGGCGGAAGACTCAATACCTGGTGAGGCAGCAGCCAGCCAGTGCGGGACCGTGGGAGCGCAAAAAACACAACAAAGCGATATAGCAGCGAGATTGTATGTATGGATGGGGACGTAAGGATGATCAAGCTTTATGTTGAGGAACTTCATTCTCTTCATGCGCAGCTTCCAATATGATGTCTAAAGGCGCTCATACTGTTTTTTTTTTTTTTTTTTTTTTTTTTTTTTTTTTTTTTTTTTTTTTTGCATAGACAACCCGGTGGTATTGTATTTATATGTAAACATGACTCTTAAAAAAAAAAAAAAAAAAGGAAAAAAGAAGAACGAAGAAAGATGAGAAAGTTGGGGGTGTTATCGCAAGGTCTTCTTCTTCTTCTTCTTCTCCTTTTTTTTTTTTTTTTTTTTTTTTTTTTTTTTTTTTTTTGAAGATTGTTTACTTTATATTTGCACAGTAAATTTAGAGTATATAAAATGTATGCGGTATGTACTTCAATTTTGAAAACAACTTACGATGTGCACAATTATTTTTCGTATAAATACAGTATAATAGTTATTTTAGATTTTCTTTTCTTTTATACCCTATTATTATTATTTTATTTTTATTATTTTTTTTTTTATGTTCTTTAATTTCTTTGAGAATCTGTCTTTTTATTTTAAGGAAATGAAATGTTTAAAATTAAAAATGGTAATTTAAATAATAACCATGCAGTAGGATAGCATGAAAATCGGGTCCAAAAAGGGGGCACGACTAATTACGCACAAATGTCGCTTTGGTGTGTGTGTGTGATGTGAAGTGTGTTGCATGGTTACGGAAGGATCGCGTTTACTCTCGCGAGCAGGAAGAGGGCGAGACGCCGCGATCACCGCCAAGACGCAAGTGAAAGACGTGAATTATTGTCACCATCGCGGAGGGCGAGTGATAGAGATAGGTGCTGCCTTTGAAGTCGACAGTCTGACTCACTATTTCACAAAAATTTCATTTTATTAATGAGGACCCTTTTTGTATTCTATAAATGAAACGTATAATACTTTTCAATATACATTTTTTTACATTAATATATTTTAAAGAATTTTTTGATAATTACCATCATTTCAAATGAAAAATATATTTTTATTAATGATAAAATAAAAGATTATGATACCATAATAACTATATGATACAATATGTGCTAGGCGTTATAATAAGCATGAGTGTATAGTTGCTCCATTATAGATGAGTTAGGGCGGCGGGATACAAACATTGCGGGGGACAGCAGAGCATATTATTCCCCAACTTGTGAATAATCCAAATAAAACAACTCATATACTACATACATATAGAATAGATACACAGCTATCATAGTCATAGCTCTATAGTTGATAATGACGGCTGGTAACATCATGCGTGTGCATTGTTTACTCGAAAATCATACGAACTTACGCAACAAGTGTGTGAATGAACGAGTTAAAATAAATATAGGAAAAAAAAAAAAAAAAAACTTAGAAATTTTTTTCATTTTTTTTTTCCTGTACCCCATTCTTTCACATAAGTAAATAATACATAAAAAAAAGATAGTGAAAGTGTTTTTTATGTGTATGTCTGTACCACGCGAGGAAAGATTTTTTCTATCTCCTCGCTCTAGTCTCCACCACACGGGTGGAAGGGGGAGAGAATGAGAGAGAAAGAGAGAAGAGGGGGTGGTTGTGTCTGTCTAGACGTTTTTCCACCCTTCTTCTTTTCAACCCTCTTCTTTTTCTTTTTTTTTAAAACTCTTCTTTCTTTGCCTTACATCTTGCTCGCTATGAAACATCACACCCTCTCCAGAAAAAAAAATCCTCCCTTCCTTTTTTTTTTTTTTATTTTTTTTTATGTAGCTATCCTAGAGACCCTTTTTACTCCTTTTATGTACAGAAGACGAATGACATTTTTCTAGTCAGATCACGTTTGCTAATGATCTCGCTCCATGGTCGCAAGCTTTTGTTTATATACTCTGGGTTGGGATGCTGTAAGTTTACTCTAAAGATGGACCATTCACTCATTTGTCAAGTGTCTTGGAAGAAAATGTCACAGCGACTCCAACGCACGACGAAATGGCATAATATATAAGTAAATAAATCACTCAAAAATCAACCATTAAAATTTGCATAATGAAATGTTCCACGGATAATCTGATTTGTAGGAAGTGAATCATATATATTAATCTTTCAATGAAAGAGAGAGAGAGAGATGTTCTAATTTTTGTTTGTTGACGTTATTTAATTTTTGACTGTTTAAATATAAAAATGTTTATTTAACACGTGAGTAATCATAAAAAATTTACGCCTCGCATGTATTTTATGAAGTATAGTATTGTTAAGGCACGATCATACAATGCAAACTTTGAAATATAAAAATGAAGGTGCTAATTTTTTATGTTATTTCACGGAAAAAAATAAAAATAAAAAAATAGCTGACTGAGCATAAAATTCAAAATGTATGTATGTTCTAAAGTAGAAATAATTCTAAAAACAACAAGTTGACTATATCATTTGCATGCATATTTCTATGGGGGAAAAAAAATGTGTTTTGAGTTATTTTGTTGAAGAAATATACATAGGTTTGAAATTACTTCTTTGTTTCTTGACGTGTAATTGTTGATTGTCGGCGTGAAAAGGTGAAAGGGTATAAGAGAGAAGAGATGAGAGGTCTAACACCGGCAGGCAGGCAGGCAGCTCCTATCATGTCACGTCAGCTGTTCTGAGGGAGGATGAGGCAACAATTGCGATGATTGTCAAGCGCACGCAATGCTGCCATTATCTTGGGTAGCAAACACTAATTGCCACGAAATTTACGGAGAGAAGCAACAACAGTCATTTGCTCGCTTCTTCACTTTGATACCGTAGTTCTGCAGCACTAACATGACACCAAACGTTAATTATACCATTCAAATTAGTCTAAAAACTAAAGCAAAAAGTGTATAATATTTTATAAAATCTGAACTTTATTGGTAGCAAAATAAAAAGTTAAGGTCAATTTATTTCCCTCTTGAAAGGTATATATGTGGGGAGTAATTCTAGCCCTTCAATTTTATATTATATTGTTGAGCTGTGTGTGATGGTACTCGGCGGGGCTTGTTTGCCGGAGGCTGTGTCGGCTGGTTGATGATGGACCGGGGAGGGACCGGGGGCACCAGCAACAGCAGACGAAGAGAAGAAGCCTTTGCTGACCTTGAGCAACCATCCTCCTCCTCTCTTCTCTCCCCCCACCCCTCCCTTTTTGCCGTCGCTGTGCACACAATCCGACGTGTACGTAACATCAGTGGAGTGGTGGTGTGGTGTAGGGAGCATACATGCAACCTAACCATCCACACACTCAAAAGCTACAGACGATCCCACGAATTGTGCCTCCCCCAGCATCAAGAAAAAAAAAATTGTAAGATATCACTAATGTGTGAGGGAGAAAAATAAAAGGATGGGTTGCACTTCCTTACAAAGAAATTATATTTTGATTATTTTGTCGGAGACTTCATACATCACTTTTTTTTTTTTTACTCTTTACGTTTACATTATGATGCTGCAATGATTTGTCTTAACTTATTACTTACTCAATCATTATATTTAATTTTACTTCTCAAGGTAAAATGAAATAATTCTCATCTTATTATTACAAACAAGATAATAATGCATTATAATAGTGACCCCTATTTTATACATTACATTATGTTGCAGGTGTAATTTAAATGGTACTACGTAACAACAAGATATAAATGTAATACTAAACTTGTTCAGTATCAATAGCTATAAGGAAGGAAACACCTAATGCAGGACATTTTTATTTTGTATTGATATTGACAAAAGTTTACGCAATATTATATGTCGGGGGTGGTTTTGAAAAGGGAGGTTTGGCTGAGGTTCACACGCCACCAAGGGGCAAAGAGAGGGTGTATGGGAGTAAAAGATTGAGTAGACTCAGGTGTTCAGGTTGTTGCCGCCCCCGCCTTTTCCCCCTTACTTTTAAAACTCCTCTCATCCGTATGCTCAACTTGAAATAAGACGATAGAAAAAAAAAATTGCTCCCCACAAGAAAAAAAAAAAAAAAAAAAAAGCACGGATGGCTCTTATGATACAGATTTTTTCCACCTAGCAGATGGTTGAGATTATTCTATATGATAAAAAAACTATTCAGTATCAAATCGATGTTATAGATATAATTACTATAAAAGTTAATTATATATAAAGTAATGAGATTATATTCATATTAATTGCCATAAAAATCAACATAATTTTTACTTGCATGGGAATACGTATGGGAGAAAAAATAATAGGGAAAGGGGTGTTATAATTATGTATTAATAAAAATACAAAATTTCTCGCTAAACATATACTTCAAGATAAATTATATATAAAAATACTGTATTAATAAATTTGATATTAAATAAATATTTAAATTATACAAACGTATAAATTTGTCCATCTCAATATAATCCATGGAGATTTTGTTATATTTGTTTTGCCTTATATAAATATGTTAATAATTATCATGATTTAATAAATATATACTTTGATTAACTTTTTCTCTTACGCTTTTGATTAATTATTCATCTGAATGTTCATTAGGTATAAAATTATCCAATTTCTATATAGTCTATTGGTTCTTATATATTAATTTAAGTAAAGCGTATAAAACAATAAGCAAACATATATATAATATACATTTATTTTATTATATATTTATGCATGAAAACCGTGATTGGATCGGTATATTATATAACATTAAAGCTTACTGCACTTCTTTAGTTGACTTGAATCTCACGCTTCACTAGTTTTTGTCGTTGCACCTTGCATGCCTTCAGGCCTTATTGTGGTAAACTTAGAAATAATAATAAAAAAAATGATAATAATAAAAATATTAAATATAAATGCCCTGCAGCATTACAGTATAGTACTGCAGTAGTTTTTTTCTTCTGCTCTTTATTTTCAAATACTTTATAATAACAATAAAAGACAAAAATATAATTTACTATATTTTTTTTATTGTTTCTCACGAAAAAAAAAAATAATAAAAGAACTAGAGGGTCGTGATAACAATAATTAAAAAAAAAAATCATTCAGTTTTTATATTTCATTCATAAAAAAAATCCTTTTCGTGATAATCGTATTTATTAATATATCCCCCTCTCAAAATTTAACTTAATGAAAACAGAAACTTTAAAATAAATTTTATTATACTTCATTTTAGATAATCATGAATGTGTCATAGCTTCATTTTTCTATCAACATGCAGAGTTTTTTTTATATTTATTTAGATATTTGTTTACATGTTAACACATACATAAAAAGAAAAAAATGTTATTTATTTTCATATAATATAATATATATTTTTTTCTTTCATATTTCTCCCACAGAGAGAAGCATACCACGCGCCTTCAGGTTATAATCATAATAATTGTACTAATTAGAAATCAACTTGTAGTAAATATTGTAAAATGTTTTTTTTTATATAATTATGTAAAATGTTTTTTTTTTAAATAAAAATGATAATTAGATAATGATTTTATTATAAAATAATTTATTATCAGTAACAAAAAATTATATATAAACATGAATTTTATATATATTTCAAATAAAATTAATTAATTATATATGTTGTTATAAAAAGAAAATAAGAAAAAAATATTCTAACTCATTAAAAATTTAAAGTTTTTTTTTTATGCATGTATGTAATTTTTTATTGTTAAAAAATGCCACGCGACTAAAAAAAAAATACATATGAAGAGATAATAAATATTTTTTACACCCTTTTTGAAATATAATTCTTCCAGGCACTTTTTTTTTTTATCAAATCTTGAACAATTTTATCCTAAGCAATAGAATTACCATTTATAACAAAGGGATACAATAAAAAATAAAAGGTAACAAGTACAAAAAAAAAAGTTACGTTCAATCTGAATGAACCACTTGTTGTAAACTAAGGGGACGGTAGTCAGGCATCGAGTACTGTCATCGCTTTACCATTTTTTTTTTGTCTTCAAGCGCGGGCAGTAAAAAGTTGGAAAAAAAAAAAAAAAAAAAAAAAAAGTGAGGATAAAAAGTGTTTGTTTACATGTAACAATACATGAGCTCGCTTGGATAGCCATAAATCCATAGTGAACAATTCTAACTTAAAATAAACATACAATTTTTTTCATATAAATTTTATTTATGACTTTTAATGTCAAGTAAATGTTATAGAAACTGACCCTTGTTATATAAAAAATTGTATACCCTACTTTTTTTTTTCTACGAGATTTTATAATCAGAGAATCTTTGAGAAGATTTTTTTTTTTTTTTTTTTTTTTTTTTTGATGAGAATGAAGAAAAGAGTTTTGTTAAAGTGCAGTCTCGCACGATTGTCAATTTTAAGTATATTGTTCATCAAATGTAAAGGAAAAAAAAAGTACGATCATGTTGTATATATTTATATTGGACTGCGCAATAGTGGTACTTTGGTATAGAGTGTGGGAATACCCCCCTTGTATACAAATGATGGCGCCGAGACAATAAGGTCCAAAAGATGACGTCATTTTTTTGAATTCATTTGTCTTCATTTGTAATGCACTGAGGTCAAAACAACTGTCCGATCATTTATTTAGCTTATACTTGAGGACTTTGAGACGCCGCGTATTAAGTGACGACCATAGAGCACCCTCCTTGTCGGTTTGCATCATCTGTATATTTATATCTCTCACTCTATTTCTCTCAGGATCTTCATATAATACAATTTATTTTTCTTGACTTTTCATAATAATAATAACTTGAGTAAAAGTTTTACCATGATAGTAAATATATTTACACTATAAGGTTTTACGACAATACTCGATATGCATACCAAATTTCAATGGTCATTTATTGGATCTTACACCCCGAAGTTTGATTTTTGTCAGTGGAGGCATAAGATTACACAAGAGATGCATTATTATCACTCAATTTGTGGCATGGCATGTGTATGTCCAGTATATGAATGTCGATTACCTTTAAGCTTCCCCATAGAGCAAACAAAACACGCATGCATTTCCGACATAGATCAATCTTCTGCTTGTCTCAGTCATCCGTCTTTTGCTCGCTTTATATACGCACTTTATGTTATGAGTGAGTGCATCACTGCACTCAAAATGACTTTACTTACTGTCTTATCAAAAATAAAAAGATTATCTCAATTACGTATATGCCTTTGTTTTAAAAAAAATTAATTATAAATTTAAAATAGAATTATACTGTATATGCGAGGAATATTAATTTAATATATATATATGAGATAATTTTTTGACCATGATGTGAACATTTTATAACGAAAAGTCTATGTTACAATTTGTATGAAAGGAAAGAGAGAGAGAGGACAAGTGACAAATATTTATAATTTTCTTCTAATAGTAATTTTCTTGCTAAATTTTAACGTATATGCTTATGCATCTCTTTAACAAATAATCAGTCATGGAGTCGATACCGAAATTTTCGATACCGATACGATACCGATATTTTTAAATTTTCCCGATACCGATACCGATACGATACTGCTCAAAAAAATTTGCTCCGATACGATACCGATACGATACCGATATTTTCCGATACTTTTTCGATATTTTTGCTATATCTCATACAATAAATATTGCACTATAAATTTCATTTTTTTTTTTTTTCACCTTTGAGACATAAATTGGTATCATAAAATCCATGCATATTTTTGCCACATTTATTTATTTATTTATTTATTTATTTCATTTATTTACTTATTTACTCCCTTATTTATTTATTTTATATTTTATTCTAATGTTCGTTTGTTAAACTAAAATGGCTAAAAAAATTATAGTAGATTTAAAAAATATATATATTTCCTTCGTTTAATGAAATTATACGATTAGAATATCCTCTACTGTTTCCAAGCACTGTTGTTAATTATTTACAAATTAGCAATTTATTTATTTCGTATAGAAGTAATTTACAAATATTTAATAAATTTAATTTTTTTTCATGGTATTTTTTTAATTTGCTAAAGTAAACAGGTATCATTAGCTTTCGTATTTAATTTATTGGCTCAAATCATCCCCGCTAAACCAAAGGGGTTAAAGTCCAAAATTCCCCTCTGGTCGTAAAAATCCTTTGATTTTGTAAACTTTTTAAAAATTTAACCTTGTAAAAAATTTGTACAAAGACATTAACGGAAGTATGCTACATCTTTTGTAATTTGTAATGCATTGAATTTATATACAATTGCAGTGCTTTAAAATGTCAATCATTGACTATATTTTATTGTGATTTCTACCGGCGTTTTAGTCATTAGGAGAGATCATAGATAGTACTGTACGACCACACGACGGATTTCTCAGAAACTTGGCGACAGTCGATAGCTCTTTTTTTTTTTTTTTTTTTTTTTTATAAAAAGAAGAAAAAAGTTTTAACGCCGTTTTCTTTATTTTTATTGTATGTAAAATAAAAAAAATACTTTTTACCTGGTGGCTTTATAAAAAGTATAAAATAAAAATACTGTGCACGGCGCCCTACCCTGTTGTTATAGCACAATGAAAAATAAAGGAGTGAATTTTATTGTCCAAGTACGAAAGATAGATGTAGATAATCAGTAATCACTAATATAATGGAATGTTCTCGTTGCTTCATAATTTTTTATTTTTTTGTATTTTTACTTTTATTTTATGAGAGAGTAAAAGTCTCAAAGTATCGAAAAAAAGTATCGAAATTCGACGATATTTTGCTGATATCGGTGACCGATACCGATATTCGATACTGAGTTTAAAAAAGGCCCCGATACGATACCGATACGATAAAAGTATCGGTATAGTATCGAATATCGTATCGCAGTCGATACCGATACTCCATGACTGCAAATAATATACTAAATCATTCTAATAATGTGTCTTTACAAATATAAATCAATTCATTTTAAGAAATGTCACCAGCATATAGAATGCATAATATGCAAAATTCTGATGAATAATAGAAATTCATCGTGGGGATAAAATTGTAATAAGTCATTTTACGACGTGGTAAAGGTAAACATAAGTCAATAGAGTTTTCTTTTTAGTTCTGATTTCCATATCAAAAAAGTACAGAATGGCAACCCAAGTATAAGGTGACGAAGGGGTTAAATTTTTTTTGTTTTTTTTAATATTATGTTGTTGCTATCGTCACAAAAATGATGGATTACAATTTTTAGATATATTTCTATTCAAAAAACTTTTTGCTTAAACTTTTTATATCATTCAATAATGTATTAGTGTAAATTTATTATACGCAGTTTTTGTTGTATATATTATTATTTAATCGTGAGAATTATAAAGTGTTTATTTACATATATTTACGTTGCATTAAACACGCATTAAGTAACAAATAAAATGTGAAAAATGATTTAACATCATCAAACGACAAGAGAGAGAGAGAGATAGAGAGAGAGAGAGATAGAGAGAGAGAGAGAGAGAGAGAGAGAGAGAGAGAGAGAGAGAGAGAGAGAGATGAAAGTTTAAAAAAAAAACTAAAAAAAAAACGGTAAGATGAAGAATTTAATTATAATAGATGTTGGCATTTTATAATTTAAATAAATAAAATAATTCTGAATATTTATTTTTAATATAAAATTCTAAAGTATAAATCAATTCTTTGATAGTCATGAATCATTTAGATGAGCTTAAAAAAAATATTATTTTTAAGATTTATAATTTTATATTATATTATTATTTCAATAAAGAATTAAAAACATTATATAATAAAAATAAATAAATTATAAATATATATTTTTTAAAAAAAGTAAATAATTCTTTTGAAATATTCTTTATGTTAAATGTGCATTTTTCCTTCAATTTAGCCAACAGCTATTTATACCATGGGTTGCGGTCATTGATGACATTCATTGCAAACAAAAGGAGGTACATGAAATGACGTCATATTTTTACAGTGGTCGAGAGTCGAAGCTCGACCACCCGGATCTTTGTATATAAATTTTACCTCCTTAGCACCTCTTATGATCATGAGAGTTGGTCTGCGAGAGTTAGAGTTGCGGTAACAATCACATAATAATCACCAAGTTGCGTTGCAACAATTTTATGCAAAGTCATTACGATTGAACGTCGAATATATATATATATAAATATATATAATATGATGGTATATACACCATCCACCATTAAGCTACTGGGTATAATATTATATTATATAAAATAAAACCATCATCTAAAAAATTATATGAGTTGAGATGAGGAGGCAACATTCGTCGTAAAAATAATAATCATTGTTAAAAATGGCGGATATGTAATTAAATTGATATAGAAATGAAAAGATAAGATTGAAATTTTTTTTATTTTCTACTTAAAATTTTTGATATTTGAATTTATATTAAGTGAAAATCTATTACAAAGTTGTCAAAATGTATAAATATAATAACAAAAGTAATTACTGTGTTTATAATTAAACGATGTTCTTGACATTACATTTATATATATTATTTTATATTGTCTAGCCAGAAATATTGATCGGAATTCTATACTTTGAATTTACAATTTTATATATAAAAAAGTATTTTATTATTAATATTGAAAATTGAAATATAACTATAATGAAACATAATATATAAAAAAATGACCTATGGTTCAATAACGGGCATATGTACGTACTGTACAATTTCCATTGGAGATATAATAATAATAAAAACATATACAAGAGCATTTAATAAAAACGATTTAATTTTGTTATATTTACATTTGGAAAGAAAAGAGCATTTCACGGATGCTGAATCGCGAACTATATAAAATAGTGTGTCGGGCGGCGGTGCATATAAAAAATATAATAATAATAAAAAAAAAAAAAAAAAAAAAAAACGTTGCGTCGCGTGATCATGTTTCTTCACAATGCACTCTGAAATACGTGCAAAAGGTGCATTGAAAAAAAAATCGAGATGTGGACGAAGGGAAGGGGGCTATAAGGAAGCGGGCAGGTGGGTTCTCTCTGCACTTTTTGCACATAAGAACATAAGGGGAACGTCATCCCCTTCATCTCTTTATACAAAAAATTGTAAAAAAAAAAAAAAAAAAAAAAAATGAGGGTAAAAAGATTCTTTTTTTAACAAAAATCACTGCAACGATATTTTTTTTTCTTTCTCTGATGCTTTTATATTATTACACTATGTACGTGTCTATGAACAGGGGATTGCGGATATATATGGAAATTAGAAGAGGAAAAAAACATTCATACAATAGATACTACAGCGTATTTCTTTTTTCTGTCTTCTTTTTACGCAATGTCCTGCAGGTATCAAAGAGAGAGAGAGAGAGAGAGAGAGAGAGAGAGAGAGAGAGAGAGAGAGAGAGAGAGAAAAAAAAACGTTAAAAATTGTCATGATAAAAATGCAATAAAATAAAAGATGATGAAGCGGTTTTATTAACATTTGCGGTGGTCATTTTTATTATTATTTTTTCTTTGCAATAAGAGCATTTTTTTTTTCTTCGCAATAAGAGCATTTTTTTTTCATCCGTTATTGCACCCATAGTGACAATACATTTATTCATAAATTTAAATTTTTAGAACCAGTAAAAAAAGACTGCGTAACAAAATTGCATGCTGCAAATAATAATATATAATAAAAAAAAACTTGGGTCAAGATAATAAATCAACATTTAAAGTTTAATTTTTGACACATCAGTATAACAAAATATTTAAAAGGAATTGCTGATCTTTAAAAGCATACAAATATGAAATTATTTAAAACATTTTTTTTTTAAAGTTGTGATTAAACAATTTTTATAACTATATATAAACTATATATTTGTAAATGAATGTTGTATAATTATCTAGTTTGAATGTAATTTTTTTTAATACATTCAATGATAAGTGAGATGTTTTTTTTTAATGTCTATATATCAAACCATCAAAGCATAAAAAAATCAAAAATGAAATGATACATTTAAAAAAAAAAAAAGAAGAAGAAGATATAGGAGCAACAAAGAATTACTTTAATATATAAATTTTTAGTGGGAGGTTATATCGATAAAGACGTCGAAGAAAGATGAACATGAGTGAGAAAGAGAACCTCTTTCTGTTATCTAAAAAGCACGAGAGAGAGAGAGAGAGAGAGAGAGAGAGAGAGAGAGAGAGAGAGAGAGAGAGAGAGAGAGAGAGAGAGAGAGAGAGAGAGAGCATTTCAATTTTCTTATATCAAAGTATAGCATGTGATCTGTTCATTTTCCTCTATATACTGTACAAGACTGCTATGCTGTCTGCCACTCGCTGACATAACTCTTCTGGATGTTGTCAAGTGTCTACTGATACTCTTCTTCTCTCATCTTTTTTTAGAGAGATCTTTCAGCAAAAATATGTATAGGACCAAATAGATTATATTATAATAAACACCAATAGATGTCTCCACCTCACAGACTTGCGTATAACTTCTTTTTTTTACACCCTTACATAACGAAAAAAAAAAAATCTTTCAAATGTCTTTATGGGGAGGTAGTTATATTATGCTAATGATTAGAAAAAAAAATTGCAAGTACAAAGAATATTCTTTAGATGGCACTTTAAGTACTCTTTTTATTTTATAATCACTTTTTTTTAACAGTTAACCGTCAAAATTTTGAATGTGACAATTTTTATATAAAATATAATTATTAATAATATTATAATAAAATATCATGCATATCGTATAACGTTTTTCTTTTTTTTTACTGTAACCGATTATTTTAATGGTAATTTTTGCGGTAGCATAACCCTTAAGAAAGAAAAAAAAATTAAGAAGTAATTTTTTAGCTTATGGCTTCTTAAAAAAAATGTATGAATAAAAAATAATTATTTGCATGATGGAAATATTGCACGCCTTTGGCGTCAAGTTAAATTTAAAATAATAATAATAAAACGCACTCAATTTAGCGTTAAGCGATTGCACGACTTTTAAAAACGTGAGTGTTAATTGAATGTTTCTAAAAAAATTACTATTAACTAATTATAATTAACAACGATACATCTCTATACTATAACATACAATAACAATAATAAAACTAAGCTGTAGGCTTTTCTATATAATTGTATTGATATATTAATAATAAATATATTTTTTTATATATTGCGCTGCGATAATTATTATATTTCTCTTTTGTTTTCCGCTTCATTTTTTTTTTTTTTTTTTTTTTTTTTGCACTATAAATTATTATAATTAATTAGTATTTTTATATTTATTTATCAACATTATTAGTATAATGATTTAAAAAATATATATATCCCATTGATTTAGCTAATATATTGTTGTTGTTTTGTGTTTTATTTTTCAAATTGTATGGTTGACATTAAAAAAAATTGCTGTATCATAATAAATTAAAAAGTCACCACAATAGGTCAAAATCGTGCACAATTCATAGACTCATAAAGTCACGTTATTGTTGATGAACAATAAGGTATTGATACTTTATTATTAATCGTGTGAAATTGATTTGAAATAAACACTTATTATTTTATTATTATTTCAAAAAAAAAAAATAATAATAATAATAATATATTTTTATATGTATGTCAAAATCAATTTTATATGTTTTTGAAATTTAGTCTCTTTGTACTGAATGTGATTTTATTGTATTGAATTTAATATGCTGATTTTTTTTTTTTTTTCTTCTTATTACTATTTTTTAATATTCTTTTTAAGTATTTTAATCACAAAAGTTTTTTCGGTATTTGACACTTGTGAACAAAATGTATAAAAGTTTTTTGTTTTTTTTTAAGTCAAACATATAACTACTTAATTAAATTGAAATTGTTGATAAGACAAAAAAAGAGAAGATAGAAAATTTTGGTTGAATGTGATATGGATAAAACTTAGACCAAAAGAGAAAAGAAAAAGTAAAGAATGCGTGATGACGTAAGTGACCCGCCACGAACATTAAAAAGTTTTCTACTGGTTCCACTAAGAGTTTTCCATGGAGTATCACCCACGAGAAGACTGAGAGAGAGAGAGAGAGAGAGAGAGAGAGAGAGAGAGAGAGAGAGAGAGAGAGAGAGAGAGAGAGAGAGAGAGAGAGAGAGAGAGAAATTCACAAAGCACTCGCCTTGTGTTGAACAAGGCGTGCAACAATGAACTGTACAAAGCTCCCTCTTTGTCATAAGCAAACCATTTCTCTCTAGCTCGCTCTTGAAAACTTTTGACGTAATCATCAATCTGTGTGATACATCACACACACACATAACTAGATCTTCTCTAAAGTCAAATGTATATAACAATACATTTTTGTTGAGTTACTTATCAACATCTTATATGGTGACTCTTAGTATAAATTTAAGTGAGTCAATTCTTTCGCATTTGAATTATTTTATTTTATCATTGCAGTCAACAAAATCTTCCTCTCCTGTATATACCAATCCCTATATATTTTTATCGTTATTATATATAATCATGGAACAAAAACTTATTATGTATAACTATATAGCACAATGTTGTTCTAGTTACAATGTTGTTGTTCTATTGAGAGTTGCCGGTTATGATAAATACTTAATTTTTTTATTAGCATATACGTATGCCTCATTTAAAATTTTCTAGATGAAGTATAATTTTCTCAAAAAAGGCTAAAAACATGGTCCCTCATACGCAGAATATATAGCTATACAGAATAGGACATCATTGGAGTCCTTTGACTTTACCCTATAGCCACTTGCGATTGGCTATATACCATACTGCACCGATAAGACCAATTATCCTGTAATTAGTTTAATAAAAAAAAATTGTACTCACCGTTGGACACATTTTGCAACTGTATTTACGTCCGTTGACTTGAGAAGTATGATTGTGCTGAGGTGTATGGGGTGTTGATGGTGCAGGGGTTGCAGGGGACGGCATCTTAGCTGAGGCATTGATGGGTTGTGGTACCACCAGCATCCCTCCTGGTCCTGGACCACCCCCAGAGATAGGAGGTGATGAAGAGGTACTACTTGAAGAACGTGGGGTTGCACCTGCAGCACCATACATTTGCTGTCCATGGTGACCGTCATCCATACTACTTCCTATAACATGCAATTATAAATAAGTGTTATTATTATTATAGCTTTCACATTATCAATCAAAAATACATTTCTTAATTTTTTTTTACTCCATTATCATAAAAGAATGAAAGGATAAAAATGAAATTTTATTTAAAATGATTTTTCCCTCTGGGCTATACAGATATAAAATGCTTTACTTTTACAATATATAAAAGAAAAGACTTTGAAAAATTAAAGAAAAGTGATATAATATTTTTAATTTGGATAAATTCGTTTAAATAATGATTTTAAAGTTTATTTATAATAAATGTTTAATTATTTATTAATATATGCAGTTGTAAATATACCAACATTACTACGCATGAGTATATAATAAAAGAGTGAGAGTATTTATATACGAGGAAGATATAACATTCATATTCAATTTTAATAATATAGAAGTGATACGTTGAACAACAATTAGACGCAAGAAATGACGTTGGTTAGTATATTTATATGTATAGAGCAAGAGAAAATTGCCTAAGGCGGAGAACGTTTGTTGTGAGCAAATTTATTCCGCACGGTCCAGCGAAAATGATCATCCATATACTATAGAGCAAGCAAGTGATGCTATGTACTCTTTTCTCTGACTATATATATATATATATATATATATATATATATATATATATATATATATATATATATATATATATAAATATATAACTATATACTGCTGCTGTTGAAGCTCCGAGGGAAAAAAAGAGAGGATGACGATGTTGTACCATCTTCACTGAAAAAACACGGGGCTAATGGAACAAAAACACCGCCGTATTTACATTGAATCATTTCGCTAGAGAAGGAAAAAAAAAAAGAAGAAAAAATTCAACTCTAAGGAAGAAAAAGAGTAACTCCGCTTATATATAAAATATATAACGAAAAAATATACAATACTGCCGGTAGATGTATTTTATCTATGTATATTTATTTAAAAAAAAAAGTATAATAGACTTATATTATTATATAGAAAAAACTGAGAAAAAAATATTTATATATAAATTTTATAACAATATATTTTTTAGCCCAAAGATATTAATATTTAAGAAATACATATCAATTCACTTTGATAAATTTTAAGATAAATAAAAATTATTTCTTTTTTATATATACGCATATTACAAATTTGATACAACTTAAAAAAAAAAAGTTTTTGTTGTTGCTATAATATGGGAATATACAGATAAAAAAAAAAAAAAAAAAAGTTGAATGTGTGTGGTGCTTTTGGCATTTTATAACGGCGAGTTGTCTGATAGTTCGGTGAGGAAATGATTTTGGGGCTTGAGGCCACTGTGCCTTTGCTGGCTTAACTCGCGGCGGCACGGGGTGAGAGTGAAAGAAAGAGTGATCAACGCTGCTGAGAGAGACCAAAAATTTTTATCGGCGAGAGAGAGAGAGAGAGAGACCACTTTCAAGGCGACTTGCAAGGCCGACCGGCCAAAGTACCCTGGCAAACTCTAAAACAGCGCAAAAAAAAAAATTGCTTATTATGCGTCAACCTATATAATAATATATCTTTATTATAAATTATTATGAAATTATTATTTTTTTAAACAATATATGTGTGCAATTTATTTTGGTTTACTGTTCTTTATTGTTATTATGATTTTTTTTTATATCTCTCTCATCCTTTTTCTCCTCACTTACTTACTGTTGCATTTAAAAACTAAATTGTACAGCAAGTTTATATAAAGAGAGAGAGAGAGAGAGAGAGAGAGAGAGAGAGAGAGAGAGAGAGAGGAGAGAGAGAGAGAGAGATAAAAAAAACTTGAACAATATAATAAAGAAAAATAATCTCATTGAACTCACCGAGGAGACAAAAAAAAAACGTTTACAAACACTACTGTTGTTATTTGGGTGGCAGCATTTTTTATATTTTATTATATGATTATTAAGTAAAAGTGATTTATGTACTATACTGGACTCAGCTTACTGCATAATAAAGTGACATTGCATTTTTAAATTATTGCTTTATAGTAAGACCCCCCCCCCCCCCAATTCTTTTGCATGGTTTTGCAAAATAAGTAAAGAGAGAAAAAAATGCGTATAGTATAAATAACAAAAAGAGACAAGAATATAATGCTTGCAAATTTTATGATAAAATTATGCAAGATTAAATAATATAATACTTTTTTTTTTTTTTTTTTTTTTTTTTTTTTTTTTTGCAAAAGTTGATACATAATTATGATATGTTTTCATTATTTTTTTTTTAACTCCGCCCATGTTAATTTCTTATTGGTTTAAATCTAATGTGTTTAAAACAAAAGCTCAACCTTTTTTTTGTGTGCTTTAAATAATAATAACAATATAATATAGAGTATGATAAAGTTTTTAACTTAAAGTATAAGCGGGCATGACACGCAAGTGCAAATGTAATTGCGATAACGAGTGAATATGATTATACCATTTACTCGCGCGCACTGCTTACGCTTTTGCTTACGCGTATACAGCGTATATAATGTAATTTTATTATATTGCTATTGCATATAGGAGGGGGGTGGTAACATAATGATATATATATATATATACAGTGCATATACACACACATTCGCACATACATATTTTGCTTTCTATATATAAGGGAGGAAAAAGGCGGACTTAATACGTTAACAACAAACTTTTCCATGGCAAAAAACAACTCATGGACTTATCAGAGTATACTATCAACAACATGGTTTCTCTCATGGTGGTCAAAGGGGAAATACGCCAACATATAAGTGATATTGTTCATATTTTGTAGAAATAATTATAATTTAACACGAGTTATATAAAAATCATTATAATTTATTATTTTTTTATCATATATGTAATTTTCATGTACTGTATATGTGTGTACATTTAAAATATTAATTAAAATAAATTTTTGTTATATTAAAATATTTTAATTTGTTATCATAGATTGTATTATTTTTGTGTTGCAAATGCACTGAAAATTATTAATTTTTTAAAATAAAATTATGTGGCTAAAATTTAACATGCTGATATATGAAAATCACAAGTGTATTACATTTTTTTTCCATATTTATATAGACTCGTAATATATATTTATATATTATTATATAATTAAGATGTTAGAGAAGTGTGTGGACCCGCATGGGCACCGATGACGTCACAAAATAAAATGTACCACGTGATGTTGCCGATGTCAAGGCAAGGGGCAGGACCAGCAGTCGCTGCCCGCATGCTTATATTATGTATTTCAGATCATTTTTGTACTTGCTGGAGGAACTTATATGACGTCACTTTACGTAATTAAAATTTGCAAAGTGACGATCATATGTTGAGATATTCGACCTTGTCCAATTATTTTCATCAATATTCTCTGTATACTTTATAGTAAAACTTCTTTTTTTTTTTTTTTTTTTTTTTTTTTTTTTTTTTTTTTTTTTTTTTTTGTAAAAAATTACATTTTTGTCATATACGTGAAAGAATTTAAAAGATTTTCTATAAATTTTTATAAAAAGCTTACACCTGGGAAGTAAAATTCTTCGTATGTTTTACGTTATTCATCATCAAAAATTCTCTACAAAATATTAAAGAGACTGATGATAGAAATATATTATATGTTTTTTCTTTATTATTTTTTGGGGGTCTTCGAACTTTTATTCTCCACGTGCTAAAAAAAAGTGTTTATGATAAGTAGACACCGCCCTTTCATGATCAGGTAAAATTATTTTTGTATATACATAATTTAAGTAAATAATAACTTTAATTATACTTAATAAACTATAGTAACAAAAAAGATGAAGTCATAAATTATGGTAAAGCCAATCAATCTATTATTTTAATTTTTTTTTTATTAAAAAAAAATGAGCGCAGAGAGCATTTTATTTGGTAATATTGTTAAAAATCATCCGCAAATTTTATACCTAAAAAATTAACCAATAAAAATAAATTTGAATATTATATGATCTATATTTTGTTACCTGTCAAGGATTTTTCATTATAGACTTGGTAATGAAGTTTAAAAACTGTGAAAGTAGATTGACTTTTAACTTTAAAATAAAAGAAAAAATAATAATATAAACCAGTTTTTATATAATATATTTATAAATTTGAAATTTATTACAAAATATAAAATTATTTTTTTAATTTATACAATAAAAATTATGTTTTTGTTAATAAATATACTGATTATTTAATAGTACTCAGTAAAAATTTACATTTATACAATAAAATTGTATATTCATATATATATATATATATATATATATATATATATATATATATATATATATATAATATGTATATAATTATCGTTCTGTGACATGCAAATAATAATAATAATTGATGTAAAATAGAGTAATTGTAAATTTTATGTTAATGTGTATAACGCAAGTAATTAAAAAAAGGGGGTAATAAAAAGATGGTATAATTGTTTAAAACAAAAATTTCAAAGAGGAACCTCTTAAAAAGGAAGTTGTGTCTTATATTATTATTATTATATTTTAAATAAGATTAGCCGAGCTTAACTTAAGACATGCAAACTTGAACGGAAATTATACCACGCGTGAAAGTTATAATTACACATATATGCAATTACCCTCTCTATATTTCTCATTATCATATCGTATGAAAATAATTGTACAAATTTGTGTAAGTGTGTGTGTGTGTGTGTGTGTGTGTGTGTGTGTGTGTGTGTGTGTGTGTGTGTGTGTGTGTGTGTGTGTGTGTGTGTGTGTGTGTGTGTGTGTGTGTGTGTTTAATTAATGTGTCATTGGTTCATTATTTAATTTTAAAGAGACAATTGTCTTATATTATTTGGTTTATTATACCTCTATGTTATAGTGTACTTGTGTTTATATAATTACATATTTTAAAGGGTGACGTAGGTGACCTAGCTTTATCGGCAAAGGGCAGCTCAAATGCACGTCAAACTGGACCGTCACTGACCGAGCACTTTCTCCTTAAGTCAACACCTTACCCTATCGCTTTGGGAAAGGCGTTAGCAAATTCGTATATAATCCAAACAGGTGCCTTTTTTTTTTTTTGCAATAGAATGCGTAAAAAAAGAAAAAAAAAGTGCTACACAACAACGAAAGGCTATCGTTCTTAAGTGACGGTAGATTTTATAAAAGACTTAACTAATATTTGCTTATTTTTATAGTGTATCTAATGGCTTTGTCCATTTCCTTCTTATAAAAAGCATTATGTATAGAAACGTATCATAAAATATATTAGGAAAGGGAAAAAATAATTAAAAAAGAACCAAAAAATTTTATTGATGAAATGTGTCACGTCTACATGATTTGAAATGCATTTAATTTTTACCCCTTGTTTATATTGTAGTTATGCAACTTGTTTTACCAGCTTGCGCAACTGGTTGCATATAAGTTAGGATACATTATAAAAAATATGGAGGTGCTAAATTGAAGAACAAAAAATAGAAAAATAGGCGCTGATGTGATATTGAGAAGAAGAGAGAAAGAAAGGGATAAAAAATTAAATAATGTGAGAGAGTTTGGCCGGGCGCGGCGGAGCACGGCAGTGGAAAGAGCTACCGGCGAGCTGAGTTGCGTCTCTGATTACCATTATTAACCCAGCACGGTGGAAGACAGGCAGGGCGCTAGAATATAACCCTCTATGTACAGCAACAGATTCAGTTTCATAGTCAAGGACGTAGCTACTTTTTTTTTCGACAACTAAATTACATCTCTTTGCTCTCTTTCTCTCTCTCTCTTCGTATATGAATAATAATAATAATAATATAAAGAACTTCTTATTATTATATGAGATATATATTTTATTACTACTTTTGTAAGACCTCTCTCTCTCTCTCTCTCTCTCTCTTAGCTTTTTTTTATATATTACGAGATGAAATTAATAGTCTTGAACATGCAAAGAGAGAAAGAAAAGCTCTACTTTTATAATAAACTGTTATACTCGCACATTATTTTGTTAAAATTTAAATTCAAGCATACAGCATATATTATGTAATATATAAAATTTTATAAACAATTTCTATAAATAATATCTAATATAATGTTGTCATTTTCTAATTATTCCATAAAATATATATATTTATTTTTTAAAAATATTATATTTTATGGTATTTAATAATTTTCTTTTTATGTTTACATATATAATCTGTTAGTGACTTTATACTACGAATATTTTGTGAAGAGTGAAGACTATATATTTGCAAGGCTATGAGAAATTTTAAATATGATAATAATCTCTGACTATCTTTAGTTAATATCTACTAATAACCTAGTTTAAAATAAATAAAATACTATAAATTTACTTTAGTATATAATATATATAGTATAGTGTAATATTATATTATATACGAATGTCACGATTTATTAGTTATCTTACTTTAATTATTGCTTCTGTTGTGAAATACTTAATTTATATATAAAAATCAATTAAAATGTTAACTTTTTTTTTCTTAATTCTTTGTGATAAAGTATATAAATCATTTTATTTGATCATTACTGACGCAAATCACATATAAATTTTGTACAAATAATTCTTTATAAATTGTCAAAAAAAAAAAAAAAAAAAAAAAAAAAAAGTGAATGTGATCAAAAATTATTTCGAAATTTTCTCAATTTTAAACATGATTATATCTTTATATACGTATATTTGGACATTGCTTTAGTTTTGCATTACGACAAAATACTCCCTTGACAATTACGACCTTGTTTTAAGAGGTGAGTGGATTGGACCTACTAGGAGGGCTTAGCCCGCGGGTGTTTTACTCTAGCCAAAGTAAGTATATAAGTATGTGCAAGTCTATACTGAACTGACTTACGTATGCTATATAGCCCGAGATTCAGGTGAGAAAGGATCGACCTTGCTATCAACCGAGGTCATTTTTCTAAAACCTTGCGACCAAAATATACAAAAAAGAGTGGCAGCACTGATCAGATGAACTAAACTAAAATTGTTTTATATATTATTAATCAGATTGATGTTTAGAAAATATATCAGTGAAAAAATATACACAGATTCATCAAAAAAACTTTTTTAATTTTAAACTTCATCAAGTCATTGAATTTTTTTTTAAATTACCTGATTATAATTTTTAAGAATACATAAAGAATAATAAAAAAAAAATGATAATAGGTCAGGAAATGATGAGATTTTTATTTTCTTTAATAATAATATTTTCAACCCTTTCGTTTTTAGTTCTATTTTTTTTAAAAGAGGGAAGACGCATAACAAAGAAGAAAGGGAAAGTGTCTGGAAGATCGCAGGTAGCAAAAGATGAAAGAGGAGGAGGGGAGGGGAAGTTAGCTCATCAATCAGACGAGAAGAGGGGGGGGGGGGGAGGGAAGCATCTGTCTCACCTTGATTACCAAGCAAAATCATACAAGAAAAGAAGAAGAAGAAGAGTTCAATATATGCAGTAGAAATTAAAGTTTTTTTTTATATAGATATATAAATAAGAAAAAAAAATTAATGATATAAATATTATATAATAAACAGTAGCATTTTGATACGGTCTCTAATAAGTAAAAAATAAATAAATTACATAACTTTTTTTTCTCTCTTTTGGTAATTAATATATTGTTATATTATATTTTTTTCACTTACCCTTTTGCATGGCCCCAGAATTTTGTTGTTCCGCAGAGGACATTTTTGCCTGTAACAAAAAACTTTTTATTAATTTTATTTAGAAACAAAACATAGTAAACATACCGTATATATTATTAATCATTTAAATTAAATATCTGATTAATTTTTTATCAAAACTTCCACAAATAATTTCATTTACATAAACTGCTGTATAGAATACAAATTATATATTTTCAAAGCATTCTATATTATATGAACTAAACACATATATATATATATATATATATATATATATATATATATATATATATATATATATATATATATATATATATATATATATATATATATATATATATATATATATATATATATATATATATATATATATATATATATATATATATATATATATATATATATATATATATATATATATATATATATATATATATAATATAAATTATGTACACATAAAAGTATACAATAA
This sequence comes from Ecdyonurus torrentis, assembly GCA_949318235.1. NCBI lineage: Eukaryota > Metazoa > Arthropoda > Insecta > Ephemeroptera > Heptageniidae > Ecdyonurus > Ecdyonurus torrentis. The sequence continues at coordinate 33,166,617 of OX439131.1, read as the reverse complement.
AAATATAGATAAATAACACTTAAAAAATAATAAAAATGACTAAAAAAAATGAAGACATAAAAAGATTTTGTATTAATAAAAAAGCTTGTACATCTTTGATTTGTATAAAGAAAACATTATACTAAAAATGCTTTCTTAAAAGGTGAATTATTTTTAATATAAACTGAGAGTATATAGAAATTAAACCGCATTTTATATATTTCATCGCGGAAATAATAACTAGAAATTGGAAGAAGAGGTGTTAATGTATCTAATATAATTATGAGGAACAAATAACTGAAATAGGCTTGTTTTATGACGAAGGAGAAAAAAGTATATATGTATCAGAAACAAAATAATGGCATATTCAAATTTTAGTGCTTACAATTAGTTTTTACAAAACGATTTTGTGTAATAGAAGAAGGAAAAAAAATCAATAATTATTTATTTTTTATTTTGTTTCATGTTTCAGCATGAATAATAATATAGTTTTTATGACTTAAGTAATAGAAATAAAAATTAATTGATGTACTACGTCTTAAAATTAAAGAAAAAAAAATGAATGAAAAATAATCTTATTAATAAAATACCAATATAATAAAATTTAATTCGTAAACTTTTTTTTTTCTTGTAAATTTAAATAACATTATTTTCACTAATAATTGTTCATCTCGTGCGCTTAAATTTCTTTATATTACCCTTAAGCGAGTTTTTTTTCTAATATATATATATATATATATATATATATATATATACAGGGCCGGCTTGGGGCACGCTGGCCCGGTCTGGCAATCTGGAAATTGGCCCGCATATGCTGGGGGGTCTGGGGGGCGCCAGCCCCCCAGCTTGCGCCGCAGGCAAATTTTTTTTTAAAAGGGGGCGTGGCACTGGTTTTTACGCTAATTTTGAATTAAAATTTAAATTTTTCACATTTTTTAAAATAATGTATAATACTATTATATTGAAAAATAAGTATGCAATTGAACCATGACATTATTTTGATATACGAGTACTACGATCTACATGACATGACCTTCGGCCACCTTAAAAAAAATATTAGACAAAAAAATTGATGTATGATAGAAAACAAACTATATTGAAGGAAATTGTTATAATGTAATGATTTAATTGAAGTATGGGGGAAAAAAGAAAAAAAGGGGGGGGGGGCAGAACAGGGATTTGTAAATTTATAATTATAGGTGTAGATAACTTAAAAAATTTTCCAATGGTTTGACTTGAAAGAGCTTGATTTTGAGCTTAAATTTGAAAAAAACGAGCCATTACTTGGGGAAATCAATATTTAGGCCAAAATTATATAAAAAAAAAAAAAAAAAGCTCTTGAACCTGTGTGTCAAAAAAAAAAAAAAAGACTCAATTCTCATTATATACAAAAATTTATTTTTATTTTGAAGACAAAAGTTGTAAATTATTATTATTTTTAAGTATTAACAATTGATTTTACATGCTATAGAGAATTATAAATATATTGAAAGTACTAAAAAAAAAAGGTTTTATCCTTTTTTTTTATCTTGTATTCTTTGCAAATGCTTTTTTTTAACGAGTCATTTACGGGCTCATCTCGTGTTTAGAAATATATATTTAACAATAAATATATTTTTTATAAATAATATAAATAAAATATAAATATAGGGCTATGAATTTTAATAACTTTCCAAAATATAATATTTTATTTACATACTATAGTGCAAGAAGTATTGAAAAAAAAAAAACGCAAATACGACGGCTTAAAAAGAAGGGTTTAATTGAAACTGATAATTAAAAAAATGATATCACTTCTTTACAAATAATAAAAAAGTGATCTTTTTTTCAAAGTACCTTTGAACTTTTTTTAATTGATTTTTTTTCCATCACAACCAAAGGCCCGCAAAAGGAAAGTCCCTATCCAGGAGCCCGCGGATTAACTTGTACGGCCTTATGCCTAGCTGGCCCAAGTGCAAGTGCATAAAAAAAATTTAGTTGGCTTGCAATGATCTCAATGCATTTTTTTTTTTTTTTTTAGTTACAATAAAAACGCGCATTTCAAAAAATTTGTGTGCATGCATCATAGATTAAATTCATATGATACAAAATTAAATTTAAAAAAATATGCTGGCAAAGGTTTTAAAGTTTAGTTGTTTTTTCTTCTCTCTCTCTCTCTCTCTCTCTCTCTCTCTCTCTCTCTCTCTCTCTCTCTCTCTCTCTCTCTCTCTCTCTCTCTCTCTTTTTTACTAATTAAGAGCAAGCAAAAAGGCCCGCAAAGTCAAAAGCCCGGGCCGCGGGATCCCGGCCTTACGTCTTATGCCAAGCCGGCCCTGATCAGATTCATTATCAGATTTTTCACTTTCACTACGTATACTAATTTTTTGCATAACTAGGATTTTCATTTCTCTGCTCTGTCTCTGAATTAAATAAACTGTAGAAGTAGAAAAACTATTATATTGTGCTTCAAACTTTTGAGTAAATTTAAATTATTGTCTTCTTCTTCTTTCTTTCTTTTCTTTTCTTTTTTCTTTTTCTTTTTCTTTTTCTTTTTCTTTTTCTTTTTTTTTTTTTTTTTTTTTTCTTTTTTTTTTTGGCCCGCTTGGCCCGCAATGACGTTGGCCCGGTCTGCGATCGCAGACCTCGTCTTATGGCCAAGCCGGCCCTGTATATATATATATCATTCTTCAAGACCTGTTTATTTTATATTATATATTTTAGTGCATGCATGATGATGTTTGTATGCCAAAATTTAGACATTTTAAATCTTTTATTTCTTGTTTTGGTATTATTACTTGGTATTCAATTACACGCAATACGTACTTGTAATACGGGGAATCAAAAGAGAGAACAAAAAAAAATCGTATAAATAAGAAGCTGGGAGTCATTTTGGGATAGTGACAATCCCTATATATATTCGCAAAAACCGGTTGATTCTCTATTAGGTTGAATAACCCTACAGCTTATAAGTCTTCATATTTTTTTTATACGCATACATATATTTATTTTTTTTCTTTCAAAACTACTTATCAGATCTCTAATTGTGCTGGCGGTAATGTTTTAAAAACAATTATTATTATTATATATTTTTTTATTTTAGCCTAGTGACATATACTTTAAAAAAAATATTATACATAATATTATACTATGGAACATCAACATTTTTAATTATTGTAATATGCTTGAAATCAGTGGCCTATTTTATTATTATTCTACACTTCTTACATGAAGTTGATGTATATTATATATATAATATTCTAATTTAGGTATATACATTCGTTTGTGCAAAATTTTTCATGTATACCGCTAAGTCACAAAGTAATAATTAAAGCTGTATATTATATATTTTTGCATGCAAGAAATTATAATTATTATATATTTTTTATTATTAAAACCTGGGATGAGAAAAAAAAGTCTTTTGAAGTGACATTTTTTTTTAACCAACACTTTTTTTATATATTTATAACGGTGCAGTTCTCGGAAGAAAGAAAAAAAAATTGGCGATGCAAGCAAAACGATAAAAAAAAAAGTTACATGCAAGTTGCCATGGTTACTGCAATCTCTCATTGCAGTTTGTGACGTCACAAATGCACTTGCAGTCAATACTTTTTTTTTTATAAAGTCCTTCTTTTCATATACAGTATATAATATAAAAGCAAAAGTTTCATGAAAAATTTGTAATGTTAAATTCAATGCGTTTAATAATAAGTCAAGAAAGTTACAACCTGATGATTATTATCTGTGTATAAGAAAAATAATAAATATAATTTTTATTTTTTATTTATAGATTAGTTTTTATTTAAAAAGAATTTATAATTTAAATTAAAACTTTATACATTTTTTTTATCGTAATATTTTTCATGTATATATAAATATTTCAAAACTGTTTTTAAAAATAGCTAAAATTTCTTTCAATAAACTTTTTAATGAGTTCCGTATACACTTGCTTGTAATAAATTTGTTCAACTAGGATAGAATTTCTTTATTTCTTTTCTCCTTCCAAAAAAAAAAAAAAAGAAAAAAAAAATGTAAATGTTCAAGCTAATTATTATTACTATATTTTTATATATAATATATATATAAATAAATATATATAATACTGTTATTCTTTTGTTAAATACATAAATTTTATTTCATGAATATATAAATCTTTTATGTAACTTTAAACCTCATTTAGAATGAAAGTAGATATATATTATTATATTTTAGCAATATAAGATTTTTTTTTTAATAAGTTTACTCATGTAACATAAATCAGAGATGTAGTGAGAAAGAGAATTGCATGTGGTGGAGAGACAATCTCTTTATTTGATCAATCTTAATGAGCTAGGCTGGTTATATATATATATATATATATATATATATATATATATTGGGACCTTAAATCAAAGCGTGCTATGCCCCTGGTGAATGTGATCTTATATACATTATACTATACATACACGCGTTCTTATATATATATGTATATAATATAAATTCGATGGTGATTTCTGGTACTATAGCTATAAAGTGACAGAAGTGGCTCGCTCAGCTTACTGGGTCAAATTGGTTTGCTTTTTCTTTGACCGCCCTGGCTATATCATGGCACCTGCTTGTCCGACATTATTATTATACAGTCCTTCTCTCTTTCATAAGAAATATAAATATAATGTGTACTTTTGCTTGCTTTCCAAATTTATATAGATCTACTTTGGGTACTTCTTATTTTATTTTTATTTTTATAGAGCAAAAGATTTAACCTTGATGCTTGTACCATATCAGTTTAATTATAAAATTTATAATATGTTAAAAATAATATTGTGACAAAGGTCACCGCAAAAGTTGAATATTTAAAATAAACTGTACTTTTTTTTTTCTTTAAGTTCATTTAAATTTATTAAATCACGTATATCGTATACATTATAAACTTTCAATTTTATATAGAAAAATATAATTTTTATCATTTATATAATACTTATATAAATATTTGATTTTATCATCCTCGCGTTACTGTTTAAAAGTTTAAATAAAAATGATCATTTATTTACATCATATATTTATAATCCACAAACAATGATAATAAATAATAATAATAAATTAGTTAAAGCATACGTTTTGGAAAAGTAAATACTAAATCTCAATATTAGCATTTAAACGAATATATATATATTTTTTTTGTTACATTACTTTTAACTGTTATATAATATTATCTGTGGCTTTTTTTATATAATGTTATTTATTTATTCTTTTGTATAATTTTAATATTTTATGTAATATGTATATAAATATATATATATCGAGAAAAAAAAAAGTGTTATATATACAAAACAAGTTATTCATAGTAATAAAAAAAAAATGTATGATTTCCCAGTGAAATGTAAATATTGGGTACATAAACATCTTTAACAATCACTTTTATATAATAATAATAATAATATATTATATAAAAAGTGTTGTATATCACAAATGTTGTACTTCAGGTATGCAAGTTAAAATAACTTCTCCTTTTTTTTTTTTTTTTTCTTTTCTTTTTTCTTTTTTTTTTTTTTTTTTTTGCATAATATAAAGAGATTTTCTTAATAGTTTTATTGTAATATAGTATTAAATTTGCACTTGAATAAGAAATACAATAGAAAAAGTTGACATATATTTAGCAATAAAACCAATAAGATAGTAGTTATTACCTTTCAAGTAAGTTCTCTATAACAATAGATATGAGGGGATATCGGTGAAAATAAAAATAAAAAAAACTATGAAGATATAATATACTGATGCTGTTATATATTATATTATTGTGTAACATTAACAAAGCATAATAAAAAAAGGTACCAATAATAAAAAGAAGGGGTAAATATGGTAGGGGGAGGTAAATAGTTATTGTAACTTTATATAATAATAAAAAAAAGGGGTCACGTTTTTTTTTTTTTTTTTTTTGCATTGATCAGACTAGAAGAAGGTGAGAAGATTTAACTTTAAATATATTTTCAGCACGTAAATATTATAATAGAGTAAAGAGGGGATATCTATTCTTTATTCTTTGTGGTAAATTGATTGAGTTTTGATTTAATTGATATGTGATACTATTATTAAATATGACATTTATATAATCTACTTTATATATAAGCTATCACTGGACAATATAAATACCATATACATTTCTTTGAATCCTTTATAATGAAGAAAATTAATTTAAATATATAACTATAAATATATTTTATGTGGTTTTAATATTTGATGTATACAATACAAAATTTTCTGGTATATATATAGATAAATAAAGAGGGATGAGGTGACAACAGGTTATGAACTAACCAACTACCCCCAACCCCCTTTATATACATGATTTTGTGGCCTAGGGCGAAGCACTAAGCCATGACCTGGGTCATGGTTTTTCCTTCCAGCACAACGTGCAGTAAATCAATAATTCGCAAGCGCCAGGCTGCCCCGCAGCTTGTATGTGTGTGTGTCATATTATATATTATATATATATATATATATATATATATATAGAGACAAAGTTTTGTTCATGGATTCCCAATCAACAAAAGCCAGCAGCAACGACAACACCAGCATAGAGCAGGGACACTTTAAAATTGTTGTATATATGCTTGTATGGATGTATGTATGTAATGTGTGTGTGTGTGTGTGCATGTACATAACTATATATAAATATATATTATATACAGACACACTCACATATATACATAATAATACATATATATATATTGTCTAGACACCTACATCGTGTTTATATGAACAGTTCGAAAAATTATTGCTAAAATATCAGTTAGCGTGTATAACTCAATCAGTGAAAAAGCAATTTTTTTCCAAGGGAAAAAAAAAAAAAAAAAAAAAAAAAAAAAAAAAAAAAAAGTCTTTTCTCCATCAAGGAAAAAAAATATCTGATTTTAAATCAATCATATTCATTGTCATTATAGATTTCTTGAAACATTTTTTTTCTCATATATATATAAAATATTATTTTGTAATCCATTACATTTTTTTTATCAGTCTAAAAAAATTATGTAATCAAACATTTTGTATAAGATGAAGTTTTAAAAGCTGCAATGTTGTAAGAATCGTGATACAGTGTAATTCTAAATTTTGTTCATTAGAAAACTAGTCTATATAGTTTCTTAAAATAATAATAATAAATTTTATAAATTTATGTTTCAGTTTATATACAAACCTTTATAAAAATAAAATGTGATAAAAAAATATATGTACTACAAATAAAAAGCTTTGCGTGTTGGTAGCAAATAACATAACATATGAAAGAAGGAAAAAAAATTTGGTCGAAAAAAAAAGAAAATATATACGTGTGAGTTTGACATATTTTTGATAAGGTGAGATATAATAATTTATTGGTGAAATGAACCGTGGTAAAATATCGTCTGTTACAGCAAGCAGTTAGGGTCGTATTTAACATTTCCTTGCAATAATAATGTAAATTGTGGATACACCTCACAGAATCTTCAAGTCAATAAAGACAGGTGATAAAAATATACATCGAAAACACAAAGTGGGAGGGCTTGAAAAGAGTTGTAGACTCAAAAAACCTTTTAGTCCAACCAGTCAATCTCGTTATTATATACGTTAATTAACTCTTCACATTAAATAACGAAAAAAAAATCATTGCTATCACTTTAAGATATTTTCGTTTTCTTCTTTATATATAGTCTGAAATAAATCTGTATACCCCTGTATGAAAGATATTTGCATGTTAAATACGTTGACAATTTGTTGACAATGAATTTATATGGTTCATTTGCATAAATATTCTTGCATGATAATTCATTCAATTATTTGAGCTTCATTTAATTTTGACGTTATTGAAAATTAGAGTGTGCTTCAAAAATTTCACCGCAAATATACTTTATTTTCTCATACCCATCACCCTTCTCTTAAGTTATTTCAATAATTTGTAACGTAATATAATATATTTTTAAGTAATTGTAATTTTTATAATATTTAAATTTAAGTACTTTGAGTTTAAAAGTACTCATAATTACAATAATAATATTTTACTTCTCTGTGAAAACGTTTAATATTATGCAGAGCATAGTGGTATATGAGGCGCACACTTCTATACTTATTTAGTTATTATTATGATTATTATTAGCCGGGAGCTGGTCACGGAGGAAGAAAAAAAAATTATAAGTATGTTGTGAGTTGGACCGGTGTTCGCGGGGGCGGGGAAGTGTACGTTTAGAGAGGGAGGGAGGGCTGGTTATGAGAAGTGATGACCTTGACCTAAAGAAAACCACGGCCTTGCAAATTACTGCCATTGGCGGCCAACACCCACTGCACGATCTGTATGAACTGAAATTACTATATAACAATAAAGTGAGCAAGTGCAAATAATAGCACGTGGTCATCACATCATAAACAACAACTTCAGTGAGTGAGTGAGTGTGTGTGAGAGATAAAGAGAAAGAGAGAGAGAGAGCTTACTTATGTTTCAAGCTATGCTAATCAAATTTCATGCAATTTATGCGAGCTTTTTGTTTTTTCAATTATGTATACAATTACTTCACAGTACATTTTTTATATAATATAATATTATTATTTAAGTAAAGAAAACAAATAGCAATTAAAAAAAAAAAAAACTACACCTGTTAAAGAATATAAAGATATAGCATTTCATTTTGTTACACTTTTCTTATAAATAATTTATTTCCGTTTCTGTTTTGCTACACCATAGCATGTTAAATTAAAAAAAGACAGAAAGATTAGATTTACGCCAATTTATATTATTATATATAAAAATATGAATCAAAATTTTTATAATAGCAATTTATTTATAAAAAAATGATTATCTTTTCCTTATTATAAAAATAATATTTTTTTTATGAATGTGATGTTTAATATAAGGATTGAGGCGTGTCTTTTTTTTACATAAAAAAATATTTTGCTTGTTTTTTTTAATATTATTATAAGCATATGTGCGTGATCAAAAGAAGAATTATTTATTATTAAGGTAAACCGTATGTCGTGTCTATGCGTGATGATACAAACAAAAATCTGATCGTCAGCTGCAATCCACAACGTTCTTCGCAATTAATTGCCGCGCCTTTACTTATACATAAAAAAAAACTATCTCATTCTTCATTCTTTAACCCTTTTCACTCTCATATATTTATACATAATTTTTTTTTCTCTCGTACTCTTCAACCCTTTCGTTCCCATCTAACGCCTGATGTATAAAAATCTTTCTTTTTTTTTTATTTTTTAATCCCCTCTAGGTCAACCCCATGCATGCTCTTCAACCCATATAAGTAAAGTAAAGAATCTTTATTTTCCTAATCCTTAAATACAAGCAAAGAATCATGTTTTGCATTTTTTTTATATTATATGTATTTATATTACAAGCGCCCTTTTCCCAAAAAAGAATTTTATTTGATATGTAGAGTGGTTTTGTACTATTTAACATAATATATCTTTTTCAAATAAGTCTAATGGAGTAGAAATTTGTAGTTTTATAAATTGTATAATATCTTTAAGGATTAAGAGTTTAAAAAAGTTTCAAAAAAAGTAAATCACAGCAGTGGGTTAAGAAAGTTGGTGAAATTATTAATATTCACGTTAAATTTTTATTTTGGGATTTATTTTTTTTATTTTTTATTTTTTTTTTACTTTTTGGAGGATTAAATTGCTTGAAGACAAATTTTATGTAAGTTTAAAAGACTTCGGTATAAGTATAAAAAAAAGAAGATAATTTTAAAATTTATTATCGAATACTATATTTATGTATATATATACACATTACATTACTTATATCTAAAATTCAGAGAGAGAAAGAGAGAGACAGCCTGCAGAGAGAGAGAGAGAGAGAGACAGAGATTCATTTTAATAAAAAAAATTAAACGTTTAAAAGAGCTCCTTACATAATAATAATTACAGATTATTATTGAATGCATAACTGATTTTTACAACCCTAAAAAATTCTCTTGAAAAATAACACGAAAATTTCAAATTATCTTAAATGAGTCAAAATATGCATAAAAATTTAATTTATTATTTAATAATGAAAAGAAAGAAAAAAATGCATAACGAACTTTTTTTCTGTATATAGATAAAGAAAAATTATGAAAAGGTGCATTACTGTTAAAAAAATTGTAAATATGCAAATTATATTATACATAAGGTATGCAACGTAATTATTATGCATCCATTAACAGAGCAGGCTTATATATTTTTTTTTATATTTCATTCTCCACGGGTGAAATGAAAAAATCTTCGCGCATCGTTAAAGATACGACGGATAGAGAAAATTTTCTCATGCTCCTGAGACAATAGATAAAAGATGCTGTAAAAGAAAAAAAAATGGTCATCATCCCTTACATACATATAGAACCTTGCCTGAAGGTAATTCATCATATGTCTATGTGTGCATCCCTAATTATTCATCCCTCTCTTACACTCATTTCCTTATACCCAGCTTAGAGCTACATAAAAAAAAATATATAAATGTAAAATAAAAGAAGTAAGGGATAGATAAAAGAGGAGTGGGGTTGAAAAAGACGAGTATGTAAAAAAGCATCCCTTAATTTTTTTTTTTCTTAGAGACAACATTTGTGTGTTTCTTTAGCACTATGGGTTCTTTTATTCTTAGCATATAATAATTTTTTTTTCTTTTCTTTTCTCTAAAGTTTTTTTTCTAAAGAGTTTATGTCTATTAATCTACTCAGCGCTAGTGCGTATGCATATGACTCAAAAAAATAAAGGAGAGAAGCCTCTTTAGTACGCAAATCCCTTCTATTACAAACGAAGACCGTAAAACCTTTTTTTTTTTTAACCCCCGAGATGTGTACACTCTTGTCTATTCGCCACAGTTTTGCATACGTAACTCCTAAAACTTTCACACACTAAAAAACGCATTTTTTTTCTGTCTCTTTCCGTTTTGCCTCTTCACTCTCTCTTATAGGTTGACATATAAGTGATAAAGTGGACTCAAATAGTTGCAACTCTTTATATAACTATTTTGCATATATTTTTCTTTTATATAATATAAGTAAATATAATAAATTTTTCATCTTTAAAAAAATATATAACGGATATACATCAGAACCTAAATAAATATCAAAGAAACGTGTACATGAAATTTTATATAAAATTTATTATTAATATTTTTTTTTAAAGATGTTTAATTACTTATGCGAGGAAGTAAGATTTTTTTTCAGCTTAGTATAGGCATTATATATTATCCATATTTTTTTTCTTTGCATGCCACGAGTTGGTTTTAAACGCACTTGATCCTAAAGTTTATGTTCGTCCTGGTAATAAATATGTGTATTTAATTGTCTTGAAGTGAACGTCCAAAAAACTAGAAAGAAGTTAAGCTTATAGTTAGGTTTTATTGTAAGAGCCTAAGGGCTAGTGTATATACCTTAACATTTTATAAATACTTACATATATACTGCGGTTCAAACAACTTAAGGGATATTCCCAACAAGTGCAAAGAAAAAAAAATTGAAATAAAAAAATTAAGGTCATGACAACACTTTCAATTTGATGCCAAGTAAAAAAAAAAAAAAAAAAAAAAAAAAAAAAAAAAAAAAAAAAAGTCCCCCACATAAATATAAACTTGGGATCAAAGTTTTAATTGTTGTTAATACGATTAACTCTAAAAAAAACAGTGTATGAATTAATAACTTATAAACACAATAACTACTGAATTTTTTGTTTTCATTTTTTATTTTGTAATTCAAAACACTGCACAAAAAGGGGTGTTTTTTTTACGTTCTTTTAATGGAGTTTTAGATAAAAAAAAAAGTTCTTATACGCCAAATTTTTTTATATATTTTTATTGTATTTTAATATAAATATGTGACTATTTTTATTGTCATTTTTTAAATGAAAGAGAAACTACATGAATATGCTTATAAGCAGGGAAATGAGACCTATAGTAAATAGGATTTTAACTAGCATTTTTGTTTTCAAACTATTCATGTTAACGATATAAGTATATACAAAATATTAATAATACGACCATATTTCTGTAATAACGTTTGTTAAACTCAAATTTCTCGTCTTCTGATGCCCATGCAATCCCAATTTGCTTAGCAACAAAATGCAGAGTGCATTCAAGATTTAAAATAATTTGCAAATCAGTATAGTATTTCCACTATTTCCTATTCCACTATTTCCTATTCCACTATTTGAAATCCCCTGATGAGAAGAATTTGATATAAAAATATTTAAAATTATACTCTAACTAGGAAATGAACCCAGAACTTAAAAAAAATAAAATATATATATAAATATTTTATATTATATTATTGTATTCATTTTCATCCCCACTACTTTAAAAACCCATTCATTATTATTATTATTTTTTTCTTATGTACTAAAAGATCTCAGCTTTACATTGGCTGACGACTTAAATGTAGAAGTAATAAAAAAAAAACTTGCCCTGCGGCTCCTTCTTACATATACATAGAAACACAGGCAAGGAGTCTTTACACCTCACCCTAACCCTTTTTCTTTAATCCCCTTACACACGGGAGCACATCATTTACCATGCAAAAAAAGTGGACATACTGCTCTTGTCTTTACTCCACTCTTCCCACAGAAGATATACGCTTTTTTATATATATGTTTTTTTTTAAGGATCCTCCCTTAGTTACTTTACACTCGAAACTTCTATATCTCTAGTTCGGATGCATATTATTTAAAAAAGCAACGGTTTTTTTATATACGTAATGTTTAATGGTTTTACTATTTTTTTTCTTCATGCAGATTTGTTAAAGACTTTTTTTTTTTTTTATTCTAAGCAAGAAAACTTTTAGTTTAAAAAGCTTTAACGAACTTTTTTTGTCTCTCATTTTTTTTTCTTTACTATAGTTATGACATTTATATACATATAGAACGGTAATATGCAAATGAAGTTATAGTTTAATGAATAGAAATTACTATATACTATGCTTATGTCATCAAAAAATTATATTTTATTAAAATTAAATGGTAGTTTTTTTTTATAAGTTTATTTTTTTTTTAAGTAATAGCGATGAAAATATATAATAAAAAAAATCGCAATCCATGCATGCATGTTAGATATTATTTTCAATATTATTAAATGATTGTATCGTAACTGTGATGGGGGTATTTTTCAGGACATTACACCCAAACTATACGTGATTTTTTTTTCAATGTTTTTGTTTTATTTTATTATATACATGATTTCTTTTTTAAAGAAGGAAACCAGTCTATTGAATTTGAATATTACAACATCAAGTTTTTTTCATTGAGTATTAAAGCTTCAAGTTTTTTTTTTTTTTTTTTTTTCATAAAAAATAAACTAGAATATTGGAAATGTAATAAAAAAATCTAAGAACTTGTAATTTTGCATTTCAAATCATTTTTATGCCAAATAGTAACCGCAAGAGTTTTTTTTTGTCAGAAATTGACACTATAAAATCTATAAACAAAAAATGAAAATTTAAGTGTTCAAAAGAATCATTAATTAAAAAAAAAGTGTTTCTCAAAAAATTAGTAATGCCCCAAATTTCGTGTTGTATATTGTATACTCGAGTTATTCGACCTGAAAGCAAACGGTCACCCTGATTCCCACATGATTGGTCATCATATTGAAGTGACCCTCATCTGTCAATAACCTCTTCCATTAATTTTCTATCTTAATTAACTTCCATCAAAACTGTAATTTCACAAAGTAGAAATTCGTATTATATGCTCAAAGAGAAAATAACAACACAATCTGTTATTAATCAATTTTTAGATTGAAGATATCTTGAAATTTTTTATTTTTTAAAACATTAGTCATTATTTAAATTCTTTACTTTTGTTTATATAAATTTTACATATTATTATTATTATTAATATTATTTAGTTGAAATATCAAATATTTAAATTAAAAGCATTATATTATCAAAATTAAACTTATATAGGCCTAAAGGCTGTTTTACTTGTACAATCCCTTATAATTATTTATAATTAAAACCAAAACACAAAATAAACCTTTCATTAGAATAATACAAATAAATTTTTAACATGTCGATATATATTTTTGAAATACAATGGTAAAACTTGTATACGTCAGAGAGAGTATGTTATTTTATGTATATAATATCTTGTAAGAAAAATTATTGTGATCAATACAATTTATATATATAATATAATTTTAGAAAATAATTTTGCGTTTATATGTGTTGTTGTATATATATTATTTTGTGTAAGCCTTGGAGGTATTTATTGTATATATACATATAAAAATACTTGTTACCAAAACTGTTTTAGGTAAATATATATATATAACATATTGTTTTTAATGTTAATGACAAATGAGATCTATATTCAAACACGAGAATGAATAACAACAAAGAGAAAATTTATATACTGAAACAAGGTACTGTATAATAATAATATACAAAATTTAAAATAAAATGTTTGATTGTTATATAATATATAACAAATAAAACGCTTCTTTTGATTAAAATTACTTTATAATTTGATGTGGTGTATATATGTAGGTAAATAGCAATTGTATCTGATTATTTGAATATTTTTAATTATATTATTCTAATCATATATACCTTTTTTGATTTTTATTATCAAAATAAATAACGTTTTTTATGAAGTTTTGTAAGTAAATTTTATTAATATTATTTTCAATTTTTAGATATTGTATTTTGTTTATTAATAATTAACTATTTTTAAGCATTTTGAGTATATATGTATATAATGTAAATGAATTATATTTTTTTGTCATTTTTATACTTTAAAAAAATACGATGCTATAACAGTGATGTGATGTAGGGAAATAAAATTTGAAGGTTAAATAAGATGGCCTAAACGTGTATAAATAAAATTTTCTATATATTTGAATAACAAATATAACGATGATTGTTTTTTTAATAAATAAATTAAAGACTGACCTCAACGCCGTTCCACATGTAGTGTACATCGTGCGGGTGTGGGTTGTTCATATGTTCTGCCATGACACTCATCCAGTGAACCAGGCCTTGTGTTGTGGCTGCAGAGCCGGGGGTGGCGCCCCCTGGGGGTGTACCCCCTGCCATAGCGCCACCACCCTTCGCACCTCCGTGAGACGCCATTTCGGAGCCTGGAGGAGGAGACGACCACACGAACGCGGCTTTCTGTAACATAAATAAAAATAAAATTAAAAAAAAATTGTATATATTTTATATATAATAATACAATTTAGACTCAGACAATATAGAGACAGGAATGTTATCGTATACTGAACATATTTTCATGTGAAATATTCTTTTTATTTCTTTCTATCTTGAGAAGAAAGAGAAGAAAAAATTATTAAAAAAAAAAAAAATGATAAAATATGTTCAAGCATTTTTCTATATACGGTAGTTCATTTTTAGAGAAAATAATAGGACGAACGATCGATCTTTATATTTGCAATTTTTGTTGTATGATAACAAAAGTATGTGAATATTGATGTGTCAAGTGTGTTGAGTCAATTGGATAATTTCTTTAATAGGAGAACCCATTAAAAATATATGTTTTCTTTTATACGATCAGAAACTTCTTTCTTTAATTTTCAAGAAAATTCTAAATCTATATGTTAAAGATTTAAAACAGCTATTAACTTTTTTTTATGTTTATTCTTATGATAATTTTTAAATTTGTATATATTTTTTTCTGCTCATGACATGAAAAAAAAAAAAAAAAAAAAAAAAAAAAAAAAAAAAAAGGTATGCGTTGAATTATATAAAACAGTTCAATAAATTTTCTATTATTATAAAATGTAATATACCCCCTAGACTAAAAAATAAAATGTGTCTGCTGATGTATATGTATATATAATAGAGAAAAACTTTTTCATATATATATTATATAAAAACATGAAATATAAAATTTATAATGGTATGTATGATATGAATATTATTATTATTTTTCAACTCTCTTCATATATTTTTTTATAAATATAAATTTTGCAAAAAAAAAAAAAAAAAAAAATCGTTTGATCACTCAGACACACCAGACAGACATAGATGGAGCGCAGAGAGTGAGCAGAGAGAGCAGAGAGAGAGAGAGAGAGAGAGAGAGAGAGAGAGAGAGAGAGAGAGAGAAATTTTCATGTCTAGGTACATGTACAAGAAGAGGTAATAACGTATCGTTTGTACACGGTACAGAAGACGCGATTTTTATACGAGAAACGCTTCAGTACATTATATACTATAATAGTACATAGAATATCTTGTAAGGTGGTGTACATATACACAAAATAGAGAGAGGGTTGACAGGGACACGTTCAAGTACAGAGAGAAATTGAAACACCTAGAAAATTGAAGAGAGGATATATTATATAAAGATCAAAACTCAAAAGAAAGTGTGAGCATCGTTGATATATAAAAAAATATAATATACATCAGTGTGGGTGTTAGAAATTTCCAGACAAAAAGGGGGTTGGGTATATATATATATATATATATATATATATATATATATATATATATATATATATATATATATATATATATATATATATATATATATATGGAAATACAGTTTGCTTCTTCTTATATACACTATAGAGCAAAGTAAAGTGAGTCAGGAAGGAACCCAGCCGGTCAACAATCGTCTTTCTCTATATATACTGTATACTATCAGATCAATAAGGTCTTACTGTGCGTGCGTATACAACACATACACATAGGTACTGATGTAACGTAACATCATCCAATAACAAGCAGTAGTTAACTGTTATAGAGTAAGTAAAAAGCAAAGTTAGCAATATATATATATTCAGGCAAAAAAAATAAAAAATAAAAAAAAACGAGTATATACCAAAATGTAGCAGCCGTCTCCTGTTTCCTTAGTCTAAAATACACAAAAGAGACTTCCTGAATGGATATAAAAAAAAAAATCAGTCTGAATTATTAAACAAACATTGACCGAACGTCTATCTAACATTTCTCTCATGTCTCTCTCGTCTATTTCTTTGTTTAGATAACTTTTAAAAATATATATAATATGGACATGTCTTATATTTCATTTTTTCCATTTATGATTTTGAAATATCAAATTTCATTTTCTCTTATATTGTTTTAATAATTATATTCATATGAGTTGAGTTGCTGGACTTTACCATAACTGTAATATACATAAACAAATACAAAACAATTTTTTATTATATAGATTTAAATTGTTGTACATATATACGTAATAGTTTCATTATTTTCTCTCTTTCGCCATTTGTTAATAGACATTAATGTATTTCATATGAGTATTATTGATTACTTATTTTATTATTAACCAACTCTATATAAGTGTCTATAATTTATATTTTTCTTTGCTTTTTCTTTTTTAATATAATATATCAGGCCTATAATATATATATATATAAAAAGAACTAAATCATAATAATTTCTACCAATACAATTTTCAATTTTTTGACACTGATTTATTTACAAGAAGAAAAAAAATTAAAATAATTAAGAAAAAATAAATTATATTTTCACTTTATTAAATTAAAAATTATTTGACCTCCTAATAGAATATTTAAAATTATATATATATGATAATGATTTTTATATGATGTATACCTGTGCAATTAATAAGCTTGTCTAAATGAGTTAACACAAGTTTTATAAACTAGTTTATTATTTATTGATAAATTAAGAAAGCCTTTTTTTTCTTCTTTCTATATTATATTTAAGCAAGTCTATATCAAGTTTTAATAATCCAAGTGTATATATAAATGAATGATATTTTTGAGGTAAATTAGGTATAGGGTTGTAGATATTCATTAATTATAGTGAGGCGAGAGCGAGTAATTGCTGGAGAGAGAGAGAACCAGATGTGCTGCCGCCGCAGCAATTAACGCCCCCGCCCTATGCATTCACTCAATGTGCTATAGCGCCAAACCTACCCCCTCTCTCTCTCTCTCTCTCTCTCTCTCTCTCTCTCTCTCACTCCTTCCATTCCTCACCCCAGTCTAGCCAATACCAAACCACCTGTTGTTCTCAACAACCCCCTTAAAACAAGGGTGAACAATTTCAAGTCACTTGTAATTGAACTATTAGTGTACAAAATAATTGTCCTTTATTTTGTTCTATCTCTCTTTCTCTTTCTCACACTTATATTATATGAGAAAGAACGAGATAAAAAAATTTCATTAGGTCAATTGAGACCCAATTAGTAATATTATTATTTTCCATAAGGCATGTTTTAAAATATTTAAATTACACTTTTGTTATAATGATATAGTAAAAACAGGAAAACAAGACAATTTATTGTAAAATTCAACAATAAATAGTATCAACAATCGTCTCTATTTTTAAATCTATTTACTAAATTTAATATTCACACCTTAAGGCAGCCAGTAACTCAGAAACCTCTATGTATAATAACTAACTTTGTGAATATAAAAAGAATGTTATTACTTTATATAAAAAAAATTGTGGACAAATTCCGATCAGATAAAAGTGTAACAAAATATTATCATCACAAAAGCCTAAAGGGATGTTCAACACTCACCCCTCTCTATATGCGAACACAATTGCAATTGCATTGAGATTCAACAAGTGAATATTTTTGTGGTCTGTTACTTCAACTAAATATATGTATATACTATATATTAAAATAATAATAATAATAAATTCAATTTGACTTTAAAGGAACCGTCCAGACCATACAGCATGTCTTTTTAATTTATTAAACACAAAAAAAGTATTTTTATTGCTATTACTTTGTCGAAGAACATAATTTTTACGCCCTAAACATAGATTCAAAATTTCAGCTTATGCAACCCGCACAACTTTTTCTATTGAATGTGAACAATCCTGACGTCAGAAATGTTCAAAATTTGTGCATTTTGCCTATATTTTACAACTTTTTTGCGCTCTCTTGCGGGGTTACATTTGAGTAATAAGTAAAAATTGAATTTGCTTTTTGGTGAACCATTTTGTGTTTAATGAATTAAAAGGTTATGTTGTTAGGTCTGGACGGTCACTTTAATATTTCAAAACTGTTTAATGAAGACAATATGAATATATACTTTTATATGAATATATTTGTATACTTCTTATAATAATATATAAAAAGTATATTAAGTTTATATAAATTAAATGCTCTCTTTAATTATCTAACTTTATTTGTAGTATTCCGCAATACAGAAAATTTAATGATAATTTAAATAAGTGATTTATAAGTATATTTTTATACCAACAACTATTGTAAATTTATTTTGGCTTTGTAAATAGAGAAGTGATGGAATAATAACTGATAGATAACACAATATGGCAAGCAAAAAAAAAAAAAAAAAAAAAAAAATATATATATATATATATATATATATATGCGTATGCATGAACCCTTTGAGTACAGTATATACATATGTATCATAATTTTACAAATTTTAATTAGAATAGTGGTATGAAATTTTCAACTTTTTCAATTTCGTATATAGTAAATGCCATAGATTTTTTTCTTCTATTTAAGTCTCTCATTAACATAATGTGATATAATATATATATATAATATTATAACACACACACACATAGACACACAGACAATCGCGCGCCATATAAAATAGAAAAACCTTTTTAAAATATTAATTTAGAAGCAGTAACATAGTTTTATTTTGAATTACCTAGAAAAAAATGTGTGTATACTGTATATGTGTGTATGTGTTATATAAGAAAACGTTAAATACGATTTTCGCACCAATTTTTAAATTTTTTTTTTTTTTTTTCGTATAAACCTTTATTTGGAGATAACAAATTTCCCTTGTGTATAATTATAATGTCATAAATAAAATAATAAAACACTTTTTGTTTCATATTTTTTTTGAGATAAAAATCAAATCGCTACTTATGTACAACATTATATGATTTTCAATTACGCATGTATAAAAAGTATAAATATATAAGACCACCCGATTTTATAATAATAAAATACACGATGCTTATATCAAGTGTGATTTATATTTAACAGTACTTTGTAATTAACTTATACTTATAGTTAACCATACATAGTAAGGCAGGATATTACACTTTGGACCTTTTAGCATGTAAACAGGTATTTATAAAATATCTAAAAAAAAAAAAAAAAAAAAAAAAAAAGAAAAATCATATTAACACAGTCATTTAAAAATAAATTATAAAGAAAAAAATTTAAATGATGGAGAATTTAACTATATATAAAAATTTAGGTCTAATATTTTATAAAAATATATAATATTCTATTACCGACATAAGAAATTAATTATAAATTTATGATGCTATATAATAATAAAGTATGTATATTATGTATACGAGAAAGATCGCGAACAAATTAGACTAGCGCATTAACCTTAACCTTATACAGTATGTATTTAATGTTACAATTGATTGTAAAGAAAAGTAATATTTTTTCATAATAATAACACTTTCTATTTATTAAGTGTAATTTTTAATACTTTTAGTTTATGGGGTTTAGTTTAAAAATTTATAACCTAAAAGTTAGCTAGAGATTGTATTTATTTTATGTAACTTATATTATAAAAATGTCTATCTATATACCTTGTTGCTAATTTTATATATTTATGAACTCTATTTAATGATTTAATGCTCCCTTTTTTTTTTAAAGGAAATAAATTAGCAATACAATTTTGGGAGGCTTACCATTATATAAGACCCCTGTTTTCCTTACTCAACAATTAGCAAACAACAAGAATATGATCTACCATAATTTCACCAATAATAAAGATATTATCTCAATTTAAGATTTATATAATAATATATTTTGACAACCCCCTGCTTGGTTAGATATATATAATTTTTACACCTTTTTTATGTAATTTTACACCTGATCAAAAAGTAAAAGTGAAAAAAAAAAAAAAACAAAAAAACATACCTCATCTGCTGCTGTTGAAAAAATTAAGTTCCTTGGTAAAGGGAACGCGGGGGTGGAGGCGGGTGCAAAATGCATCTTCATAATCAGCTGTTATACAATGTTGAGATCGAGAGAAAGAACGTTCGTGTGTGTGTATGTAGCAAGCAAAAGATACTGAATAAATGAGTTTATGAAACCCTTTTTTTTCCGCAGAGAAAAACACACGCAAGGAGGGGCAAAATCATAAAATACCCTCTCTATATATAAGCAGGTATATATTATACTCTGAATATATTTTCACCCTATATATCTTATTTGATCTAAAATGTATACAATAACAATAAGTCAATATTATTCAATATTATCATCAAATTGATTACCAACATTTTGTTGTTATTGTTATTGCAAACTTAAACACGTCACCAGGAAAAAAAATTTTAATTGTGAATTTTATTTATATTTTATTTATTTTAAATATTTTCCACTATTGTTCAATAAATACATGTAATTTAATATTTTTCAGTTTACACTGTATTAATTACATTTATGAAAATAAAGCAATATAAATATTGCAAAAAATAAATAAATATTATTTACGTTTATTTAAATAATAATAATATAATTTATTATTATTTTTTAATCAAATATTCACAATATATTATATAATATCACACACACATACACAGTACAAAATCAATGAGCTTTCATCACACTTTCGTCTCTTATTGGATTTTGTGTCCTCTCTTTGTTTTAACAAAAATGGGCGTGCGCACAGTATTGTCAATTGAATGACGCGTGTTTTTTTAAGTTTCCAAAATTGTTGCTTCACTCCTCTGGAGTTTTAGAAGACTTGACGGCGACAGCGCCCGCACCAAACTGTGTATTCTAGGCTGACTCGACCGAGCAAGCGGGACCATGCTAAGCGCATGGGTTTCGAGGGAACGCGCGCACCCAACCAAGCAGACACCGAGCGAACGAGTGAGCGAACTGAGCAAAAGAAGAAGAAAAAAGAAGAAAAAAAAAAAGCCTAAAATGTCTGGTAGAAGGGGTATAGCGGACATAAAAAAAAGTACGACATAAAAAAAGAAGAAGAAGAAAAAAAAAAAATGTTGAGTAAAGGCCGCATGGAAAGAAAAACATTTTTTTTCTGTTAAATTTTCATGACGTTTCTTACAAAAATTCTACCTTATACATAAAACCACAAAATAGTTGATTGGATCCACGATGCTAATTTTTTTTACGGTGACACTTAAGATAATTTTCTTACACGTTATTTCCCCCCCTATATTTAAGTAGAATTTGTGCGAATAAAGAAAATGTAAGTTAAAATGATATGCAATTAACAAAATTTATAGTGTATTTGAAATTTACATATTTTGTTATACCAGTTTTTATTATAAGAAGTATAACTTTTGTGTTATATTTCTTAAATAAAAAATACAATAAGTATAATATGAATTAAAGAGAATAGACAATATTTAATACTTCTTCTTTAGTTAATTTTATTGATTTATATAAAAGACATTACACAAGTTACTTGTTATATGCTTGATATATTCTATAATGAAATATATTAGAAATATATATATAACGTACTTGTTTTTATAATAAATATAATAATGAAACTTTCATTTTTTGATGTGTCTTTTGTAAAAAAAATTTCCTATAGCCTCAGGGTTGATAATATTTAAAATATTCGCGTCCCTTTTTTTTATAATTCTTTATTCAACTATACAAAGAAATAAGCGATGCGGGGCAACAGACATAAACAATTAAGTCGCAAACAGACATTTATATTTTATTTGCTTTTACGTATGTGCTATACATTTTTTTTTTAAATACAGTTAAATGTTCATATATTATATAATATTTGGAACCTTTTTTTGTTTTGTTTTTTTAAAGCAAAATCTGTCAATTACAATTAAAATAAATATACACATCATCGCATAATGAAATTTTCTTCTTGAAATTTTATGTGTTAAGTTTATATATATAGGTGTTTAATTGTAATTTCACTATTGACATAATATATATACACGACACGTACAGTACAATATACTAGACATATAATGAAATGAAAGAGAGAGCGAAGTATATACAAAGAGACAAACACGGGGAAAAGTTTTTATATACGTGACATTTATACAGTGCTCGTGGAGAACATAAGGAGCGGTCACCTTCACCCTTACGCTCCCCTCCCTACTCGTATATGTATATACTCGTACTCACCACATGCAAATGATGTTTTTGCCAACTATACACATGCCCTTGCATCTTGACATAACTTTGATTTGTAACTCTCTTTAATGCAATTTCTCTCAAACACGTATATAGTTTATTTATTATTATTATTATGTATTAGTATTAAAACAAACACATCATAAATGCATTTAAAATTTCAAAACGAGCTAAAATTTGTAATCTACAAATTTATAATATGTACATAATTTGGAATCATATAAGCTTATGCAAATTGTGAACATACATAACATGGTTTTATTTTTTCCACTCAAAAAAAAAAAAAAAAAAAAAAAAAAAAACTAAAATCTAGTCAAAGTGATATGCAATATTTTGGTTTTGTTTTGTTTTGTTAATGACAATAAATTTGAGCAAGTCCAACTCATATTTCCTGTAGCTACTGACCATGTATGAAATAGAAAAAAAAACTTTATTTGTTAAATGAAATAACTAAAAAAAATGATACAATTTTTTTAAGCTTAATGGTATATTACAATAATAATTATAAGCTATGTAATAAATGATTATGCAAATTAAATAAACATTTAATATTTTCACTTTCAATATGGAAATTATATTATATAATATAATATGAATGAAAATACTGTTTTTGTGATATATAGTGTGAAGTATGTATTCCCTTAGGAAGTTAGTTTATTAGTGAAAGAGTCAAGTGAGAGAAAGAGAGGGAGAGAGAGAGGAGAGAAGCCCAGAAGTGTTATTTAATCATACATTTTGTATAATAACTTCATATTAGTATGTGTGTGTGAACTATGTGAGAGCTCTATAGTTAATATATTCATTCATAACTTTATAGTAATGGGATTGTGGCGTGCCAGAATCGAACCAACGACCCGTGTGCAACATGTTACACTATAACAGCGATAAAACTCTCTCTCTCTCTCTCTCTCTCTCTCTCTCTCTCTCTCTCTCTCTCTCTCTCTTTCTCCTTCCTCTCCTGTTTTTCTCACACATTATAATATCAAACAAAAAATACATATATTTATACGTGTAATAATTAAACATCATATATGTACACCAGATTTACAACAAAATATACAATTTAAAGTTTATAAATAATTTATTTATATTTTTTCTTCAAAAAAGGTTTTCGTTAAACTGATTTTATTTTTAAGAAACATCTGCTAAAATAAAGTTTCCCTATATATATATACATATATTTCATTTTTTTTTTCAATATATATTAATAGTAAATATATATATTGACAAAATATTTTAACGAAAAAAAATATATAAGGTTTCAGTTTTCATACTATTGAAGTAACAAGCTATGATATAAAATACGAAAAAAATAAACACACACACATATATACAGTATGTAACTATATAATATATATATAAGACATAGAGAAGGCTTACGGGAAAAAGAGCAGACATCTCTTTAAAAAAATATAAGACGATGGTTGGGGGTTAGGGTATATGAGAAAAAAAAGCGTGCTTGCTCGCTAGTAGCTTGGGCTGTGTGTTGAGGGTATGAAGTGAGTGAGTAAGGTCACTGGCCCAAGCTGTACCGGGTTCGAGTCTCTCTTTTGTGAGGGCGGGCGGCGCGCGAGCACAGAGAGCGAGTGAGAGAGAGAGAGCGAGAGAGAGGGTGCAAGGGCCGGGCTTCGATCCTTGCTACGGTTGTCATGACGACAGACATACGCCGCCTCCGCACACACGCGGCGCCATAAGCTCGTGTACCACGCTATATAATATCGGCCAGGCTATACCAAGCAGCAAAAGCATTTTTATCTAGCCATCTAAAATAAAAAATAAAAAGAAAATTTGTAACTCTCCGTGTGGTACCTATATAACATTTTTGTGCCAGTCATATAGTACCCAAAAAATAATACGTAATCCAAACTTTCTTATCATATTAGATATATCAAGGCACACGATCATATATACAGCATACATAGTAGTTGCACACGCTAACTTTTATAGCAAAAAGGTAATACTTATATATGTATATATGTATTCCTTATTTCTCTGTATTATTTGTAACCATGTTTAATGTCATTTCATTATAATATAATAATAATCAAGAACACAATAATTTTATTTTCAAAATTGCTATAATCATAGGCTCGTTATTAGCAACATATTATTCTAATATTGTATTATTATTTTCTAAGAAATTTGAAATCAGCCTTAATGGGTAGGCAACCCGCATGTTATTAATGTTGTGCGAGCTGTATGATTTACAGGGGCTACGGTAAATCAGTCGGGAGAAAATTATCTCTCCCTTTCTCTCGTTACCCATTTTACCTAATCCTTTTGGTCGACCACAGATTATTATATTCCTTACCTAACAATTTACTTAAATTTGTACTCCTCTTTCATGGAAATTTATTTATTCAATTGCTTTGTTTTAAATTAATAGAAAGCTTAATATATAAATATAACATAATATACAGATATATAAGTATATTTTATTTTCCGTGTATGAAATCTAGGAAAATTGCTTAGATAAAATCGAGAGTTGATATTGAGACGTGCCTTTAAGAACTTCTTAAGTATCAGTTCTGCAGGTTCATGCCTTTGGCTTCATATTTAGCGTATCGAAATTTCAAATGATTTATGTGTCGTTCTTTGTCAAGCATCTCATGTAATGAATTTCTACTCTCTCTCTCTCTCTCTCTCTCTCTCTCTCTCTCTCTCTCTCTCTCTCTCTCTCTCTCTCTCTCTCTCTCTCTCTCTCTCTCTCTCTCTCTCTCTCTCTCTCTCTCTCTCTCTCTCTCAACCTTTCAGACACATATTTTTTTGAATCATTGAAATATATTAAATTTACAAAGAAAAAAACACAATAGGGATAAATATTTTTATATTTCTCTCTCTCTCTCTCCAAAAGATATTAAAATTTCTTAAATTTAAAACGAAATAAAATATGAAATTTTAATATACAAGAAATATTTAAAAGCTGTTAAAGGAATGTAAGTTATGTAAAAATGTAATAACAATAAAAATAATAATGAACAAAAATAATATGATACAATGAGAAAAAAAAATATATAAAAAGTATATTATTTCCGTTGGTAATTAGAGTTGTAGTTGGGAGGCTGTGTGTGTATGTACTGTACCTCTCTCTCTCACACTTTTTATTTCTAGCAATAAAATGTCTCACTGAACATGAGAGAGAGAGAGAGAGAGAGAGAGAGAGAGAGAGAGAGAGAGAGAGAGAAAGAGAGTACAGAGCATGCATGCAGGTACGAGCTTTTAGTGCCCTCTGCCCCGCGGTGCTTCTCACCCCATACAAACGCGGCACGTTCAAACATGTCTATGACGTCATCAAAATGACACGTCTTTGTGACATCACGATGAACTTTTTTCTATAAAAGGAAACGTTAGAGAGAGAGAGAGAGAGAGAGAGAGAGAGAGAGAGAGAGAGAGAGAGAGAGAGAGAGAGAGAGAGAGTTATATTGCATATTCAAATATGCAAATTCTAAATACAATTATTGAATAAATACAGAAGAAATTCAATAAGTATTAAGTGAGAGCTTTAAACGATTTAAAATGTCACAAAATCTTAACAATAAAATTAATCATTTTTTAAAATTATATATTTAAATATTTAATATACTCGATATAATATGATATAAGGATTCTTTATAAAATCACTGCATGATGCGATTTAAAAGTAGAAAGACATATATTTTAATAAAAGAACAAAATTTAAAAGAAATTAGATCAATAAAGACATATGAGTACAGAAAAAGAACTTCAATGTTTTAAAATGTTTATAATAATATAATTAATTAATTAATTAATTAATTAATTTATATTTAAATCATAATATTTTTCTTTATAAAATAGAAGCAATAAGTACGTACGTTATTCAATTTCTTTTCTCATTAGCACCAAAAAAAGTTTGTTCCATTATGATTTTTTTCTTTACAATATGTAACATCAAGTATAAGATTATAAAACTTCATCATTTTAGAAGTAAATGGATGAAATGTTTTTTCAACATGAGAGAAAGAAGTGAAAAGTTTTGCTCGCACAGACAATTTCATTACAACGTACTTATATATTTTTCTTTCTTCTCCTTTTTTTTCTATAGTGCTGCGTGCGAGAAAATGGAATTTTTATAATAAAGGGGAAAAAAAATTATATATTTTTTCTTTATTTTAAATTTAATGAAACAAAATATGGGCATCAAGCCAATAAATAATACCTTATTAATATCTACTAAAATATATAACACATAAAAAAAATCATAATAAAATTATGTTAGAAAAAAATTAATTGTATATTATTCACCTATTTAAACGCAAATTTTACTGTATAAGAAATATCATTATATCATTAAAAGAGGCATTAACTTCTTTAGCTTTATAAAATGATATAAAAAAATAATAATAATAATGTAAAAAAATAATACTAAATGAATCTTAAAATACTGCAACCTTTTTGTTTAAATAACTGAATGAGAAATATAGTTTTAATTAAATAATGATTCTACAAAAACTAATATTAAAAGTTTTTTTCTATTATTATTTTTTTTTATTTGTATTTACGAATTATTTTGTGCTGCTTACCTGAAAGTGAAATAATTTTAATATCTGATGTAATAAAAAAGATGGGATATTATTTTTCAATATACTTGCACAAAATCTGTTTATCTTTCTTATTTTGATTATATACTAACTTCTAAGTAATTTCTACATAATCCACTTACTTTTAAGTAAAATAATAATAATAATAATGTCATATGAAAATGCTTCACACACAGAAAAAAAATGTCAAAGAATTTTTAATTTTATTATAGTTTATATAAACAATAGAATAATAAAAATTACATACAACTATGATTATATTGTCTCACAACGCGGGATATGACGCAAAAATGTTATTGTATAGTATATTATAAACTATACTACCTGAGGTGATGCAATAGTATGTTTCATACATAAGAATGTATGTAACATAGGACGCCTTAACCATTACAACAAAAAAAAAAAAAAAAAAAAAAAAAAGGAAAACCTTCAGGCAAAAATCCTACTGCGAGTACCAAACTTAAAATGACTGACGTGCAATGAAATCATAATTTACTTATTATTAATATATAAAAAAATTATGATTCTTGGTTATTGCTTTTTTTTAGTTACCTGTTGTTCTTTTCAATATATACGTGTTTATTTAATTAGTTACTTCACTTGTAATATTGAAAAGAATATGTCGTGCTCTCTCTCTCTCTCTCTCTCTCTCTCTCTCTCTCTCTCTCTCTCTCTCTCTCTCTCTCTCTCTCTCTCTCTCTCTCTCTTCCACCACATCATTTTTTGTTTGCAATTGCAACATAAAAAAAAAAAATCAGATACAGCTTGATGTATTTATTATTTCACTTTATTAGCTTGCAATAAAAGTCAAAGACATGCAATTACCTATTAAGTTCATTATACTTTATATTTTTAATATATAATAACAACAACTATTATATGCAGCAATTAAAATCTTTTTATGTGATTTTTTTTTAAATCTTCAAAAAAATTAACAAATTAAATCATAAAATTAAATATTACTTTATTATTATTCTGATTTTGTAATTATTTTCATATTATTAACGCTTAACTAAATTTTGCATATAAAAAATATTTGAATTATTTAAACTAAAGAAGAAGAAAAAAAAATTCTAAGTCAGTGTAATTACATTTTTGCTGTACATTTTATAGTTAAAATTTTTGGTTAATAAGTTTTGATGTTATGGTGGTAGAATGTTATAATGGATCAACAAATTTATATATATACATATAAAAATCTTTATAGATAATATAACATTAAAAAAATATATATATAAATTTGAAGAAAAAAAAATTAAATAAAAAATATATAATTAAGTATTATTATATTGAACAAAACTTTAATATAATATTGTAGTAATATAAAAGTGAGGATTAATTGCAAAATGTCTAATTATTTGCGACGTTACAGCGGTAGCTACTCTCTCTCTCTCTCTCACGACGCTCTCTCACATTGGCCTTGGGCAAGATTCAAGGTCACCGCTGTACCATCATCATTAATCCAGCAATGATCATTTCATGAGGGAGCACAAAATATAAATTATTCCCTCCCTCATTATCGCACACATATATTACAAAACACTTTTTTTTTACTTTTTTTTTCTTACTTCTTTTTTCATTTTTTTTTTTTTTTTTTCAATTTTGCATTCGTCATTTTGTAATAATTCAGAAATAATTTTTTGTAATGACTTTTATTTTTTGCTATTACATTTTTTTTTTGTACCACCATAGTTGTAAATATACTTTAATTTTAATTCTTTCATTGTCACATAAGTATAAATTATTGAAAGCTAATGACTGTAAAATTTGTAAACATAAAAAAATAATAATAAAGTTATGTATATATTAGCTTTCACAATGTATACTTTTTAGTTAAATAGTTTAATTTGAGAATTATTTGTTAAAGAGGATTAATATAGATCAACGTTAATATTTATAGTTTATACTATAATTAAACAATTTAGAGCTAAATTATCATTAATGGTACAAATATACATGCATACAATATATATATAATAATATATATGAGAGAGAGAGAGAGAGAGAGAGAGAGAGAGAGAGAGAGAAAGAGAGAGAGAGAAAATACTGATGTTCATATAATATGTATATTAAATGAACCATTAGAAAATATGTATTCCTATTTATATATACAATTAATGAGTTACAAATATTCGTGTTGATTATATAATATATAATAATGTAAACATAAGTGAAGTTTAAAAGCACACGTTTTTTGTTTGAACGTAAACAAATTAAGCTCCAGAGGGAGTCAAGTTCATATACATACATCATCTACTTTCATTTATAAATAAAATTACTACAGAATATACTGTAGATATGATATGACATAAATTTATATTATAATTATTACCATAATTCAACTCAAGTTAATATGCTAATGATATAACTTATATTTTTTATTATTATTGTTAGAAATAAAAATATGTTATAATGATGTAAAAAATATTCTTCATAGATGTAAGTTTTGGTTTTGTACCTTAATTATTAAATGTTAGATTGTAATATGTTAACTGTTTTAATATAGTTAATAATTTGAGTGTATTAATTCCTATAGGAATATTAAGTATGTATATAAAATTTTTATTGGCTTTATTTACGTACAAATGTACGGTACAAATATATATACGAGTGAATATATATATACGTGAGTAAGAATTTATTAGTCCTCATTGTTGAGATTTAACAGAGATCTCCCTTGCATCAATTTATATATATATAAAAATGCGGAAATCAACGATACTTTGAATAATTTATGGGAAAAATGAATATTTAATGTATATAAATTATGTTTTCCCAAATTTTAATGTTTCTTACACATGCATGATACATCAAAATCTATTATTATAACAATTTGAAAATATATTTGTCATTGTGAAAATTTTCACGTCATGAAATTTTTGCAAACATGCAAATTTTCTATATAGTATTAAGATTGCGTTACGCATATAAATAATTTGTTCTTTGTATATATGGTATAATGAAATTGCATTTCATTTTTGTATAATTATATATATATATAAATATATGATGAAAAGAGACATTTAAGTTAAGAAGTAAGTATGTTGGAGACAAACAAACTGAAAACTGTTATATTTTGTTTCTCATCAAAACATGCAATCATCAAAATAATAATCATATCAATTATATCATCACAGCTTGTTAATAATTCACTTTTAATAGAAATTTAAAGTTTTATACCTTATTTACCGTATATATAACTTCAATAAATATGATCAACTTTTACATTAAAATAAAACTTTGTCTTACATTATGGTGACCTTCTATATACTTCTCTGATACACTGTCAATGCAAAGTATAAAGTGTGAGCGACAGTGGAACTTTTCAGTTGATCGATCAAATACTTTTTTTTTCTCTCTGCTGTATAAGTTTCTCATAAAATATAAATATACTCGTATACGATTTATGTCAGAATTTGTATCCAATGAAAGAAATTCATTTAACTCATTTAAGTATAATAAAATATGTAATAATTTAACTTATTATATTATGTAAATTTTTTATGATATATGAAATATTCTAAAAAATCTTTCTTTATGTTTGTATAATGCCAAAGTATTACAGAAATAAAATTAAATAAATTCAGGACAATTTTTTTTTAAATAGTTCAGACTTACAATAATATAGAATTTAAGTATTACATATCACAAAAATTATTGCAGTAGTAATGATAAAATTTGTTATTGTGATGACATTAATTTTATTGTATATATATAGCTATTATTATTATTATTATATATATATTTTTTTTTTGTTAAAAAAGTTGATGTATGTTTTCATAAAATAATATCTTGTTGATCGTGATATGTTGTGACTAAATGTAATATATAAAGTTGTTTCATCATGGGACCAATATAATCAAGAGCAGAATGAGAAGGGATGGTAACACTAATAAGCTGTGGTCAGCTAAAAAGATATATAAGGTCCGTGTATATGTGGGGATGAGAAGGAGTGAACGTGGTTGTTGCTTGTTGGGCGGCCGGGGGTTGTTATGACGCGGTAACGGCGGTGGCGGGTGGCAGTGGTGGTGGTGCTTTGCTGGTGCTCTCTCGCTCGTTGAGGCGGGTTAGTGCGAGAGACGAGCGGCAGACGAAGCGGGTCGATACCGCCAGACACGCGGGACGAGAGCTCACAGCTCGCGAGCGCGCGGGGGCTAGAGGGACGAGGACTGGGTAAAAAAAAGGGGGTTCAAAGGGAAAAAAAAAAAAAAAAAAAAAAAAGCGGACAGGTGAAACGCCCAAAGAAACTTTGTTATATTATTATATTTTTAAATATATATAAATAATATATTATATTCTTTATCTAATTTTTTATTAAATTCAATTTTATTAACTGTGAAATAAAAATTAATAATTACAAATTTAAGGACATCTCAACAGGACGCTATTATCGCTAGGGGGTATATAACATGTTTCTTTTCTATGGATGTTTCTTGTTCTTTTGCTTTGCTTCTCTCTCTCTCTCTCTCTCTCTCTCTCTCTCTCTCTCTCTCTCTTGCTTTTTTTCTTTTGCTGTTTGTATATATAGGGAAGGGGATAGAATAAAAAAGTACGCAACATGCTGAGTGTTTTCCAAAATCCAAGGGAGGTTCGACACAGATAGCACAGTGAAATCGCAAAATAGAACGTTAGAAAATTGAACACTACAGTATATAATATCATTTCACAAAATATGTATTTACAGTATGTATATACTTATTTCATTCAATAATGTATAACTTATAAACTTTGCAAATTAGTAGGATCACATCACATCATACAAATTATTCAAATAATAAAAATGATTTACATTTAAGAAATTAATACACCGTTCTTTATGTCTTAATAGCAGATCATAATTTTATATAAAATAATGAAAAAGACAAATGTAATATATATTAACTTATGTATAAGATGTAATTTTTATTTTTTATTTTTTATTTTTTGGCGAACATATACTTTCATGTTGTAAGGTGTGGACCATTTGATCTGTATAATTTTCAGAAGCAATTTCTCAAGCTATTTTTTAATTAGGGTAATAAATAATATAATATACGATCGTTCTGTGCATAAGTGTTTTTTATTATATTATAGTTCTATATTATTCTCTCCATTTTATCTTAAAAGATTGCGTGCATGAAAAACATCTCTTCGCTCATTTTTTTTTTCAACCGTCATTGCTAGGTAGTACACATTTTTTCCTAGCTTGCCAAGATTTGTTAGACAGAATAAATTGTGTAATTTTTCTCTTTTGTGTATGAAACCTAATTTAATTACAATTGAATAATATATATATATATATATATATATATATATATATATATATATATATATATATATATATATATATATATATATATATATATATATATTATATATAATATAATGTTAATTATTTACATTCACTGGCCTTCTAATATTTTAAGAAACAGTATATATATATATATATATATATATATATATATATATATATATATATATATATATATATATATATATATATATATATATATTCTCACTAATTAAGCATTTGTATAAGCTTGTTCTTCTATACGCATTATTTAAAAAAAAATTGCAAAATAATAACATATTTTTCATATCATTATATTTACTAAAAAAATTATTAAAAATGACAATTTATTTTAAGATGAATAAATTTTAATACATATATATATTTTTTTCATATTTTCTTTTTTAATTATGAAATAAAAAATAAGAAAGCTTATCGTATGTACTATATATTATTATGCATATACTTTGTAAATAATAAACATACACTCTTGAAGCATGACATTAAAAAAAAAATGTTACAATATTATATATATAAAACAAAACGACACTAACGTTTCTCTTTTTTATTTTGATAGTGGAACGAACGAATCACCCAGTTGAAAATAGAAAATGTCATTCTCTTAATACTATAAATTTTAACTCGTATAATTTTTATTTAAATTTTTTTTTTGAGCTTTAGCCAGTTGGAGTTTAAACTTATAAGAAAGAGTAAGATTTTTTTCATTGTAAGAGAGAGAGAGAGAGAGAGAGAGAGAGAGAGAGAAATGATATATGATTTAATCAAAGATATGACTGATGAATTGAAATAATTTTAACTATAATTATGTGTTAAAGAAAATGAACATAGAAAAATAATTACATAAATATTATATACGTAAAATATATAAGTTTATAAGAGTAGAGTATAATAATCATACATGTACTTAACGTATAATTTATTATTCTATTGTTTTACCAACGTGCATTATACAGATAATAACTAATTATTAATTAATAATAATTAAAAAAAGAAAAAAATATATTATATTTAATTATTAATAAATTATGTGTATGAATTCCGTTCCCATAAGCTTTGATGTTCTGAAAAATTCTCTTTTTGATTGATAAATTATGTATTTTACTCATGCGTTATGTAAATAAATAACATGAGCGCTAGTTTTGCTTTTCTCTCATGTATACGTATGGTATAACTTACAGAGAAAACATTAATTTTCATGATTTTGTAAACGAGCATTTTCATATAATGTTTTCTTTTTGATAAATTAGTGTGCATGAAAAATGAGTACTCAGTCAATATATATATACATGTAGCTAATTATAAATTCATAATGATGAGGAGTGACAGGATAGGGATGATTTTTGTGTGTAAATTCTCTGTATTCTCTGTGGTGGAGGTACTTGAAAGAAGTGATTGCTCCGGTGTGGGCAAGGAGAGGTAGGAGTGACGCAATCCTGAAGTTTGGTGAGCTCTTGACTAGCCGCATGGCCGGGGGCGGTATAAGCGAAGAGCTTCTCGCGTGTTATTTTTCGATATTTCGCCTGCTCTTGCCCGTCTCCCTCCCCCCTGGGCGTCTGCCTTTGCTTACAAGCGGGTTGGCTGTGCTGTGAGCAGCACGCCACGGCGCCAAACGGGACCTGGGTTCGACCCTCCACCATCAAATACATGATCACGAAGATGCACGTGCAGACAAAACAGAGTTTTTTTTTTTTTTTTAAGCATCCCTTTTTTCTATCATGGCGGCGCAAGTATTCTCACCCTGCAAAATACGTAGTTATGCAACCAGTTGCTCACGCTGGTATCAACGGTTGCATCACACGCACTTGCAGGCTGAACACTAAGTGCTTCGCAATTTCAATTAAATAAGGTTTGAACGATATTTTCAAAGAAATTTAAATTTATTTATTTTTCCTTGTCTTATGCATGTATTATATATTTTTTATTACTTTTTTAGAAGACTAACTAAAGATAAATCTCAATTAAAAATAATTAACATAAAAATATAAAAAAAAAGTCACTAAAAACAATTTTTATTTAAAACAGACGTATAGTGAGAAATACACTTTAATATAAAATGAATTTAAGTTAATGAAGTTAGAAATAAACTGCTATTTTCTGTTAAGTTGATAGAAATAGTTGGCATAAGTTTACTTTTTTATATGAAAGTTGGTGTGGGATAGACATACACAGAGAGAGAAAGAGAGACATTGCTAACGCTCTCCTTCTCTCTCTCGCGCGCATGTCAGATTATAGACGAGAGTATAAGTAAGTATATAGTTCGATGCCAGGTGACGTCCCCGTGGACGTGACACCAAAGTTGCAGGCAGCAAAACTCTCTGTTGCTTCAAGACGTATGTCACCATGTCACGTACTTAAGAAGACTTGGTACAGTAAATAATTGCACAAGTAGAGAATTCCTTCTCTCCCTCTCTCTCTCTCTCTCTCTCTACTTAAACTTGTAAAATACTTGAAATAGAGTTAGATTTACATGTCAAAGATCACACTCTTATTTCAACGATGTTTATATATTTGCACAGAAAAGAGAAATAAATATTATATACATTATATATAGCGTGGATGTAATTTTTAGTTCAGAAAAGTGGAATTTCTTTTAAACGTATATAAAAAATATATATAATACATAAAATGATAATAATAAAAAATTCAATACGGCTATAATGCAATTTATATTTGAATCAAAAACTTTTGAACAATAACGTATGATTTTTTTTTTATGGAATATTATATTACTCCTAATTATATATAGTTTCTACTCTTGATATGTTATTTGCTAAAAAAAAAAAAAGAAGAAGAAGAAGCTGTAACGCAAACGACGCTCAATTAATTTAAATTGTGAACAGAGAGTTGTGAAGTTGGAAAGTAAAGTTTGCAACTCTCAGTGACTAATTTTCCAACGTAAATTTACCTCTATTAATTAATGCCACTTGTTACTTTGTTGGTGCACATAATGTTTTATACTTCATATTGTAGGAGTTTCAAGTTTAAGGATAATATCAATTGATACTTATACTCCCTATAACATTATTTTAAATATAATAATATAGAACTTTAAATGGTATAATATTTGTTGTCAAACAATTAAAATTATATAATTGTTTAATTATTTGCGCTCAATTAAAGCTTTGAATAAGAAATGTTTTTATTCGTTTTCAAAAAAAAGGAAGGAAAATTTTCTCTGTCTCTGTTTTTTCAAAATAAAATTGAAATTTAATTGAAAATGGTTATGTAGAATATTTTCTATAAATAAAATTTTATAATTTAAAAACCATATATACCAAGTTAAGTTAACGAACAAAGCTGGTGCTGGAGAACGAGGGGTTTTAGGGGGGAGTCTTGGGGGGGTTTACGACCGTCAGGCGGGCGCCTCGGGTTGCTGATGCTGTATGCTCTCTCGCTCGCTTTGCTCGTTCACTCGTTCACTTGGTGCTCATCCTGGCAGGCTGCAGCCCGCAGCTTGCTACTGGTGCTATACTGTTTTCCCATTCTCACCCACACCCCTCGATCATATTTCAAACTGGCGGACATTCATTGCTCTCGTCAACACATTGCTACACAATATATAAATTGCGTTCATGTATCGATGACATTTCAAACCTTTCACAGCTGATTCATATAAAATTGGCAAGGGACAAAAATAAACGTTTGGACATACTCTCTCTCTCTCTCCCTCTCTCTCTCTCCCTTTGTATTCTAACTCCATGTAAAATAAAGTGATTCTTGCTTGGAGGAGACAACTGTATTATTATTAGAAAATATTCATTATTTAAAGTTTTCAATTCAAAATTGGAAAGATATTGAGAAAAAAATCCCTAACGAAAATTCACAATGCAATAAAGGAATGCAAATTTTTTAATCGGTCTTTATGATATAGCCCTAAACTCCGCATCGCAATTTTGCATGTTATAAAAAGATATATTTTATAATGACAAAGCATATTATAGTAATCGACAATGACATTTAAATTTTTTTTTTTTAAAAATAAGCTGATCAAATTTTTTTAATAACAAAATTTAAAAGTCCATTTTTATTTACATTTTGCATATCTGAAATGTTAATATATTATATAGTGTATAAATTTTAATATAATTATAATAGAAATAAGCTTACGTCAGTCCTTTTCATGTCTTAATATTTTTCAATGTGTCATCCTAATATTTGGCCTGTGAAGGTGACGTCATTTGGTTCCCGGGTCAATTTGCGCTTGTTGAGGTTCATCAGCCCCCTCCCCCTCTCTTTCTCCTCTCCCCTTGCTAGACTGCACGCGCTAGTGCCACCGTGAGCACAACATAATACACACATTTGACTTTGAGTCAGGACTATTAATATTTGAGGACCACGACCCACTTTAATTTACTTCCCAGTGCACCAGATGCATTTTGTTGCCAAGTTGCACCTCTTAGTTAGCCAGAGAGAGAGAGAGAGAGAGAGAGAGAGAGAAGGAGAGAACATGAATAATTTGTTTATGCGTTCCATTCAAGACATTAATGAAGACACGACTCCTAACATAAAATGCTTCGTTTTTTTATATATGTCAAAAGCAAAAGACATTTCTCACCATTGTACTTCATTTTTGAAACATTTTACTTAAAGTAATTTTAAATTTTGCAAGAATAGAAAAACCAGGCTTTTTTTAACGTTTTTATTTTTTATTTTTTTTGTGTGTGTGTGTTTTATAACACTGCACCATTTAATTTAAATGTTTTCTTGTTTTTAAAATCTACTTGACTATCTTCATAACAAGTTCTAATTTTATGTTAATATACGATACGGTGCATTGAAATATAATAATAATATAGGGCTAAAATATAAAATAAGGAAATATTTTTGTTGGCAGTTACTTGAGATTTCTATCAAGTTTTTAAATAAAAAATATTGTGTTTTTTGTTTTGGTTTGGTTTTTCGCATGTACTGTATATATTTGTAAATAATTAGTATATGATGGAATTCATTGTATATACTTCACCAAAAAACATTACGCTACACATAATATTTCATACTACAAATAATATAACAGGCATAATTCATTATGCAGGGTGATAATAACATAGCACGCACATACTCACAAACCAAAATGATTTGCAGCACACGTTTTTGTGGGGTCCTGGGTTTGTAGTTGGTGTGGAGAACATCGATCACTCTCTCTCTCTCTCTCTCTCGCCTAGCTAGCTGCCAGCCTGCCTGCTTGCCTGCCTGTCTGCTCTTGAATTTATATGTGAACTGATAGTTCAGCAACGTCGCGGTCTGCCTGACACGACAAATAATCATTGCAGATCATCGTAAAAGATAATCCATTTGCATCGAGAAATCATCTTGCGCAAACTTCACTTAAGCCTTATTGCGAGTCCTCCTTTTTTTTTTTTTTTTTTTTTTTTTTTTCTTTTCTTTAAAATATAAAGTATTTTAACATTGTATAATATATTATGATACGATAAAGCACTTATAAAAATAAAGTATTTTCATTCTGGTGGCTATCTTAAAAATCTATAATTCGATTACTTTTTTGACCTTTATAAAAAGTTGTATTTTTTTATTTATTTATTTTATTATTATTATTATTTTTTGTGTATTATGATCAAAATTTTATTCATTATTTTTGTATTATATATTTCTCTAACTTACATATTTTTTTTAGTAAAAAGTGGTAATGCGTGCAAAATTTGAAAATAATTGTTGTTATAAAAAAAAAGGGTAGAAAAAATTTGCTTATAATTGCATCCTTAAGTTTTTCTGTCAATTTTAAATGAATAATGATTAATAATAATAAATTCAAAATAATTTTTCTAATTTTGATTACAAATGCAAACTATACTCAATATAGTGTGAAGTTCGTATATAAAATTTGTTCTTTATTATGCTCTACTGAATACTAAAGACAAGAAAAAGGAAAATTAATATGAAGACTGGTGAAGCTTCATTATGTATTTATATAGGAAGAAGAAGAAGAAAAAAAAAAAACTTCCAAGTTCAACGAGCATTTTATTATATAAAATGATATTATATAATTTTTTTTTACTAAACATCAATATTATTATGAATAAAGAAAAAAAAATTAAATAATTTGATTATTGTTTTCACGTTAATAATTTTATTTAAATTATATAGCGTTTGTGTATATTTTAATGATAAAATAAATATCAATTAAATATTATATACAGACAATTAATTACCTATTGAAGTATAAATATTATATATAGAGAGATGTATTTATTGTAATTTTTTTATTTTTGTATATTATATAGAAAGATTTAAAAGGAGCATTTTTTTTCTTTCAAAGCTTAGGGTATATAGAAAAATTTATGCGGCTTGTGATGCACTGTATAGAAAAGAGGAAGAGAGAGGAATGGCTGCTCTCTCTCTCTCTCTCTCTCTCTCTCCGCGGCTTGTGCCGCCGCCGAGGAAAAAAATCAATGAGTGTTCTACATGTAACCCCCGCCCCGCCCCGCTACTCCCCCAACCCCCTGCTTACCCCAGAGACAACAATCCTGTCTGTACCACCGCGCACATAAAAATTGCGACTCACACCACCAAAACCATATAATATATATATTTGCCCCCCCGTGTTTTTTATCTAATAAAATATTCAATCAAATTATATATGTGTAACTGCACATTCAGTCATAATAAATCCTCAAATATTGTATTGATGGAGAGAGAAAAAAAAATTCAATATCAAACTCAACGAATGCATGTAAATAATTTAAAGCAGCCATGGTTGTATTTTGTGCATTGTATACAGTATAGTTCGTTAGTTTTTTTTTTTTTTTTTACTTGTACACGGGAAAAAATTACCACTTAAGGGAGGTATATAAACTGCAATTGATAAACATTAGCCTAGCCTAGAACAGGTATTATAATACTAAAGTAATACCTAATGCAGGTAAAATATATAATACAATAAAGATGTGACTCACTTAGATTAGGTGATAAAGTAGTTTATTAACACCTGATCCAAATTAATAATGTATACATTGTGTATATAGAGAACAAATTTTAGTGTCTCAAGAGTGAAAAAAATGTAAATAAATAAATGTGTTGGTATCGGAATGTTTATGCTTTACTAATTATATGATGCATCTAAAAAATTATGAAGTATAACCTTATGTAAAAACATGATCAATTATCAATTATCATAAATGAATTATTTGAACACAAAATATTTAAGAATGTCAACATTAACTCAAATAATTGTATTATATTTACCTTATAAATATTTGTATACAATAAATGTAAATGATGCTTATACTTTTCTATAATATATAACATAGTTTAAAAAAAAATCAACCATTATACGTTATTTTTATTATTTATATTTACCAAACAGAAATATGTGTATTAAAAATATAAAAAAAGATCATACCTTTTGTCACCCTATTTTTATTTCAAAATATTAATGATGTTATTGAAAGACAAATGTTTTTTTGAAAATAAATATACAAACAATTATTTTCTTTGTTTTGTTTTTAAATATTCAGAGACGTATAGAGAACAACTGGCAAAACTACAGGAACGGAGTGAACTATATATAGTGTTTAGTCTTCTTATAAAACTTAAGGTTTATTTTTATCTATACCGGAACAATGTGCGGCCCATTAGCGGGGTCGCACCATTACAACAAGATCTTTTTCTTCTATATACACCAACTGTCTTGCATTAGCATTTTTACAAGCGTGTTATATAAATTTATATTAATGTTTTATACACATTTTCTACCTAGAAATTTTATTTTATATATTTAAATTTTAATTACACATAAAAAATATTTGAATAAAAATTATACAAAATTTAGCATGAGAAGGATTTTGAAAGAAACAAATAGATAAATAATTATGAAATCATTGAAATTCATCCATCAAAAAACATAGATTTCAACTATCAGTTGCACAGAATTTAGTTTAAATTAACGCTATCGTTTCTCTTACCTCTCCCCACCCTTTCGTCTATATATAGCTAAATTTCCGCATTGGAAATTGATTTGAAACTTGATATCAACGATTCAAATATGCGTATTTATATAGAAAATTAACGTTTAATTTAAATATGTATTAATTTATTATATATATTTTAGTTTATCAAGTCGAGGGCTAATTTACATTCATATACCTGTAAATTTAAATTTTCCGTATACATTTATATATTTTTTACTATATATACACACAGTATAATATTAAAATATTTTGTTTTTTTTATTTTTGATATTATATACTCTCTGTTAGTAAAGTAAATAATTTTTTTCAACATTAAAATCATTTGATATACCTTGTTATTTATTTATTCTATATATTTTTTTATTTTTAAATAATGTTCATTTTAAAAATTTGATATTGTTTTTATTATTCTTATATATATATAAATAAAGCATCTGTTATAAAATTAATTCAAATTAAAAGTATACTAATTAGAAAAGTTAAATGTAAGTGAAAAACACGACAAAAGAGAAAGAGGCGGTAATGAAACTTCTCACGAGAGATAATCAAAATAAAACAAAAACACTATAACAAAACTCTAGACGTTTATATATACAATATAATACGAGAAACAATGCTAATGCATGCGGAGAAGACAAACAAGAAAAAGGGAAGGGAAAAAGTTAAGGTAGGTTAGGACGGCCCCATATCTCACGCCCGTGTTACAAAAAAAAAAAAAAAAAAAAAAAAAATCTACGCCAGTCTGTCTGGCTAGGCTAGCCGATGTTCATCCGCGCATTTTTTTTTTTTTTTTTTTTTTTTTTTTGCTCACGCGTGTTTGCGTGGTCAGGTCAGACCTTCCTTTCTATGAATTTTTTTTTTTTTGCCACTGCACTTTTTCTTAACCCAATGTTTTGATTTAGCACCAACCCACGTTAATATGACAAGTAAACAATTTACAAACGCGATTTATTACATTATGTCTTATATTTCAATTCAAAGTTAATATATTTCTAATTTTGTTGTGTGTTCAGGTATCCCGCATAATAATATATTTAACTGTCAGAAGTTCCTATATATATATTTTGTAATTTAATAAAATAATAATAATAAGGATATTTAAACACACGCAATCAAAATTATATGTTTATTTTCATGTAATTAAATGAAAAATAATTGAAATGGTAAATATTTAACCAAGTGCAGCATTTTAATTATTACTTTTGTAATTAATAATTATATTTAATGTATAATTAATAAAAATTTAACTTAATTGTTTGTTAATTGATTTTTCTACTTTTTTTTAAAAAAATAAAGCAATATAATTTTATATTGTAATTATATTGACGGTATATTTTTCTTTTTTATTATGTGTTCATGGCTTTTAAAAATGGTAAAGTTATATGGTAAATTTAAACTTACCGCCATATTTTTGAAATCTAATCACTTTGGTC
This sequence comes from Ecdyonurus torrentis, assembly GCA_949318235.1. NCBI lineage: Eukaryota > Metazoa > Arthropoda > Insecta > Ephemeroptera > Heptageniidae > Ecdyonurus > Ecdyonurus torrentis. The sequence goes on along the minus strand of OX439131.1, from coordinate 33,124,421 downwards.
CTAAAATTCCCGTTTAGACACATAAGCCACCTTTAATCACAGCCTTGAAAATGTTCGCGCACACGTTTAAAATTTCAACTGTGTAACAGCAAAAACAAGCGTGCTTGTCTGACCGGCGCCTGATGGCAGACTGACCCGCTACACGGCGCAACCCTCCCCTCCTTAAAGAGAAGAAAAAAACAAAAAAACAAAAAGTTCTCAACCCTCAAAATAAAAGGATAAAATTGGCGGGAAATATTTAAAACTTATAATAACTTACCTCAAATAAAATCATAGCACTTTTTTAATAACTAATGTATCGTTAATACCAAATAAATAATTGAATAATATCACCACCGAAAAAAATACATGTATTATTTTTTTATTTTTTTTAGTTTCACTAGCTTCTCACTAGATAGCACCACACTCATAAAGATTCTTCCCTTTACTTTTTTCTTTTTTGCATCCCAAGTAAAAAATCGATATACACGGCAATTTTTCTCCGTCCACCAAATACAGAGTTTTGTACGAGAGAGTTGCAGCAGCGCAAGTGCAAATGCATCAGTCAGTGTACAGTATTGTTGTGTGAAGTAGCCGCTGTATTCAAAGTAAAGCAACAACTACAGGCGCCACACCCAAGCGGAATATCTTTAAACTATAATCTTTTTTTTTTTAAAAACAAATAATCATAAAAAAAAAAAAAATTATATGCACCTGTTTGATGATTGTATTACATCTTGCATGTACTGTACAACAAAACCCCATACAAGTGCAATTATTATACTTTGCAAACTTGTCGTTTCAAACTTTTACAATGTCATTGAAAATGAAAAGTGAATATAAATAATATGCAATATTATTGTACTTATAATATGCATAAATTTTAATCTATAAAAGACCTTAATCTATTTATAATAAGTTACTTCTTACGTATTTAGAATGATGATGTATGTAATGCTTGTTAAATAAATCAGCAATTATTATTGTACTTAGTCATATGAATATCATCATGACTCATAAACGTTGTGATTTTTTTTTCTCTTAATTCAGTTTTCATAAATATGAATTTTATATTGTTTGTTTTCACGACCATAGAGTGTTTAAAGACGTAGTACTAAAGCGTCGTTAATTTAATTTGGTTCAGCTGGTCCACGTCTGCCTGCAAAAGTTTATGATGGTCCAAGATTGTACTTCTTGGCGCACGTACAACATTTTTTTTTCTTCTCATCGACGTCTGTTATACATTCAAATCCATTGAGTAATATAACGTTGACACGACATATATCAAACATTTTTATATTGTCATCCTTTTTTTTTTTTTTTTTTTTTAACAACTGGGAAAAATTGTGATCTTAATTTGATTTGAGAGGACAATATGAAGGTTCTTTATCTTTATATTATATATTTTAAAAGTTAAGTGCTTTATCAAACAAGATATCATTTTAAAGTTTATGGTATATGTTAGATGTCAGTACAGCCAAAACTTCTTTCGGGCTATTTTATTGAAGTAAGATTGAAATTAACGTTTTATTATTATTATTATTTTTTATTAGAGATTGGTAACTTACAGAAACATCACATCAATTTATAATATGTTACACTACATGCGTTTCCTCAAATTTTTCTATAATTATAATTATAGTCTAAACATACTCTTTGGGCTTACATACTTTTGTAAAGGCCCTTAAAAATTATACATGTTTAAGGTTCATCATTCACCATAATAGCAATTAGAGGAAATATCATAAAGCTAAAGTATTTAATATTTCAAGCATATACGCGTGAAAATTCGTTCAATAAGCTCATACTGAAAAGATTTAAATAAAATATTAATTAGGGTGTAAAGTATACTTACACGTGTCGATGTATATACTAATAAATGCAATGTAATATAGGATGTATTAATTAACACCATATACATGAAAGGATTATAGTATTATATATATATATATATATATATATATATATATATATATATATATATATATATATATATATAGAGTGGATTACGTAAGATTATACCTGAGGCTTTCAAGAAGGTTAATCTAATTATTGAACAAACATAATAACAAATGTATAAGTAAATCTCTCTTTCTCTCTAGTTATATATATATATATATATATATATATATATATATATATATATATATATATATATATATATATATATATATATATATATATATCATATATATATAAACGTTCAGTTTTAGTTTTATATGAGTATAGCTTTTTTTCTTTTTTTAAGCATAAATAATATGGGAGTGTGTTCGCGTGCCGAGCTTCCAGACAGACATAAAAATCATACAGACGAGGGAAAAAACAATTTTCTGCTCTCAAATAATTGTTCTTTCAGCTAAACACATTTTTATGATTTTTAACATAAATATATATAAACAAACCAGAAAGTAATTTTCGTAACTTATTATATCTAATTCTATTGTATATATATAAAAATAAACATTTTCCCTATTTAAATATATTATATAAATATAAGTTAATAATAATACAGAATTATTATATCAGTTATTTATACTTATTACATATAAAAAAAAAGTTTGGTAACTTCAATAAAGTAGTTTTATTATATCATAAAAGAAAAAAAAAATAGTAATACAAGTTGTAAAGTTCAAATACAATATTTCAATCGATATTTTATTTTATTTTTTGATACTATTTTTTTTAAACATCTTTATTTTATTTTATTTTTTTTTTGCTTTCTTTTTTTCCCTAAGATAAATCATGACTTCTTGTAAAAGTTTAATTTTTTGTGAAGTTTGTTCTTTGTATAGTATTTCGATTATGAGTATTCAATTAAGGTTCTCAAATTTGTATATTGAATTAATGAGCACATTGTTATATCGCTCAACAACAATCAAGTTTATATTTCAATAATGTATTCAAATCACGTTACGTAAAAAGACACAACTCTCGCGTAGTTCGGCAAGTTTTAGTTTTATTATTATTTTTTTATTATTATTATTTTTTATATAAATTATAATAAATACATGGAGCTTGGGGCAAACTTTTGCCAATTTTTTATAATGTAGATTTTTCTTTGAATCATCATTTAATATGTTTACTCATACAAAATGATAGTTGTGTACTATAATTATTTTAATAAAAACGCGACAAAAGTTCGTGTTCAAATAAAAAATGATGTGATGAGAAAATTACTTTGAAAAACACTTTTTTTAAGCGTGTTTTGCTTACATATTAAAAAAGTTTCGATTTTAAGTAAATTGTTATGTTCAATTTAGTTATAATTTTATCCAGGTATATATAGTTCCTATTTTTATTGCACAATTAGAAAAAAGGGAGAGAATATATGAGAGAGAATATATGAGAGAGAATATATGAGAGAGAGAGAGAGAGAGAGAGAGAGAGAGAGAGAGAGAGAGAGAGAGAGAGAGAGAGAGAGAGAGGTTTTATCTTAGTAGACTATAATTTTGATTCTATAATTTTTTTTCTTCTAATATTTTAAATTTATTACCAACTTTAAATAAATAAGAAATATGATTAATTATTATTACTGTTGACAAAAATTGAAGTATACGTTTACTGAATTATGATTCACACAAATATATATAATATAAATAATATTTTTTATGACAAAATGTATGATAGTAAATAATTTATAAATATATATAGAGTTGCGGTAGAAAAGTCATGTTTTGCTTATATATACAATATTAGAAGTCGAGTTACTTTATTATGTTTTGAGTCTGGAAGCAAAAGAGAAATAGACATAACTTGGAGGTTGGTGCCAAATTTGTGGTGTCATAGGGAACAGCCGCTTTGGGGTCGGAAGTGTTTCATACCCAACAAACCTCCTCGTCTCTCTCTCTCTCTCTCTCTCTCTCTTCGTTGTGGGGGTTTGTATTTATTTACGCCCGCGGACCCGCCCTCTCACACTCTCATCAATTATCAAAGTGACACTTTTGAGGCGTCTTATACAAGTGCATCGTCAAACCAGAACCAAAGCCAAGATAAATCTGTTTAAAAGAAAAATATAACACTGTATATCTTAAAAGGAAAGAAGGAAAAATTATCATATATGATCAAATTCAAATCAATCTTTTTTAAACGATTTTAAAATCATGTATAATATACAGTTTTGAGTTTTTAACAAGTTTTACAGATATCCAAAAATTAGATCAAATTTATATATTTTTGTACTTTTAAAGCAACTGAATTACAAAATCGTAAGCCAAAGTATTTTTTTAAAGCCATTTAGTAGCAGGGGCGGATCCAGGGGGGGGGGGGGGCGGTGGGGGCGACCGCCCCCCCCAAACGGCCCACGTGGGTGGAAAAAAATGAGCAAAGTTGAAAAAAATTTAGTGGAAAATTTTTTTTTTTGCGCCTTCGGCGCAACTTTTATTGCTGGATAACCGTTTGAATCCTGACTACAGTAAATACAGTATAACAAAAAATAATTTTTTTAACATCCCCTAGTTGTCAGGTCATCAGGGTAATATATCAGAGATGTAGTTCTGTTAATAATTGGACATCCACGAAATATTTTGCTCGCGATAAGAACTAAAAAAAAAAAAAAAAAACTTTAATGTAAATTTTATAATTTTTATCTCAAAATATTTTTCCATCCAAATATAAGTTTTATGTTTTACAATATCGATAATAGTTTGAAAAATTGCAAAACAATTTTTAGTAAATTGGTGTATAAAAAAAATAATAATAAAAAATAAATTAATATAATAATAAAATAATACACAATATTAATAATTTATTTAAATTTTGCTCTTTTTTTTTCAAGTTTTTTTTTTTTTTTTTTTTTTCAGTGAAATAACATTAATAATTTTACAAAGAGATGAAAATAGAAAATATTTCAGAAATCATTTGTCCAACTTTTACTTTTTTCTTTTTGCTTACATAAAAAAAAAAAAAAAAAAAAAAAAAAAAAAACTACCAAATCAAAAATTTTGCAATTCAAGAATATTTTTTCAAAGGCATACTAATTTTGCAATATTTTCCAAAAAGGGGCGTGGCCAAATAAATTTTTTCGCCTGCGGCGCGCTAACCCCCCCCCCCCCCGGTCCTACATTGTTAATTTTCTAGGAGATCGCCCCCCCCAAACACAATTCCTGGATCCGCCCCTGTTTAGTAGATATACACATTATAGTAAGTAAGGTAAGTATCATGACGCCATAATACCTTTCGGTGTAGGCCAGGATTAAACCTTTCCAGTATGGGCTTTAATGTAGGCTTACCAGACCTCAGGCTCAATCCGTTATCACATGCTTCTGGGCTCAACTACCAGATCTGTGCAACCCGGAGCACTGACTCTCGTATAACCAAGAGTTGACATGCACTCGTGTTAGCATGCAGTGGTCAAACTGCCAGCACAGCCACGCTGCCAGTCTTTGTACGGTTTTACCCATCCAAATATTGACCACGCTCGACGTTGCTCAACTTCAGTGATCCAACGGGAACCGGTTCAGACAACGTTATAAAGCTGTGCTCATTATAGTAATTTCCTATAATATGTAAATTTAAAAAATGTTACTCTATCATTCTTATATTATTGCATTGTCAATACTTTTAACAATACTATATTTATAAAATCATGAACTTTCATTGAAAATATTAAACAATTATTATTGCATAAAATAATGCAAATAATTATATAAGATATATAGGATGACCTTTTCATATATTTATGAAGGTAACGCATATTGGTATATATATATAGTTTTGCAGATTATTGCAGGTGACATGCAAAAGCTAAGTAATTTACATATCGTTTGTGTACTGAATCATTTGTCAAGTCATCGTTACGGTACACTTTGTTGTATGTTCTGTATGTACAAACAAAGTATGTATGGAGAAATTATGTATAATATATCTTCTGTTTTTATCAAACATAAAAATCACGAACATGTGTGTCTCCTTCTGTGTTTCCATGACGTCTGATGCAGATTATTTGAAATAGATATAATCATCATAATAACAGTATATAAGATTATTCAATGCTATATTAAATTTTATTAAATATAATTATAGTCAAATAATGATAATTATTTTTTTTTAAATATGTACATGAAAAATGTCCTCGAAGTAACAAAAAGAAAACAAACTTATTTTTACTTTTGTTATCTTTACTTTTATATTGTTTATACTGATCTTTATAAAAAGTATGAAAAATAATATTAAATTTTTATTTCGCATAAATTGTTAAAAATATTTTTTTTTATACTTATGTAACCTTAATATATTCGTATATATATATAGCAACAGCTTTCAGAATACTATTTTGTATTAGATTAAAACTATTCACGCGAATAATTGTTTATAATTTATTAAAATCCTTTTTAATTTTTTTAATATTATTTATTTTATTTGATATCATAATAACTATATAAAAAAATGTTTTGCGATTCATTTGTTTTTATTTTTCTATACTTTTTTTTTAAACAAAACAAAATAATTATGCAAATTTATATTTAAATGATTATAATTATTTATTATAATTAAGTATTATAACATTATTAAATATAAACAAAAATTTAATAATAATAATTTTTTAAATTGGTTCACTTTTTTTTATCTCACGTTTTTTTTTTTTTTTTTTTTTTTTTTTTTTTTTTTTTTTTTTTTTAGAAATAATAAGAATAATTTTTCATAAGCATTATACACGTTATTTTTTCTTCTCTGCAGTGCAGTTAATAAAAAAAAAGTCGTTTTACAGATTAAAATCTATTTTTACGAAATAAATAATACTGTAAAAGTTCGTGAAGTGAGGATTGTCATCTGCTATTAAAAAAAAAAAAAAATAAAATAAAAAAACTTGGAAAGAATTTCGACGCAATTCATACAGTGCATTCATACTGTTGCAGACAGCATACTGCATATTGCGAGTATAAATCGTAGCACGAATCAGCAAACCTTTGAGCCCACTTTGCAAACTATTTTTATACCGCAATTGCATTATACGCAACTCTCAAAAACAAGTACGTGTAATTAAACTTCTAGCCATCAAAATATCATAAAAATATATATATATTTAAAATAATAATAAATAAAATCATGCTTCAGTTAAATTAATTCATCCAACAAATTTAATTAACTATTAAAAAAAAAGTGTATTGTTCTTTTTAAAAGATCCATTTAAAAAACTCAGCGGTAGTTTATACTTTTTTAAATTAATAAATTTGTTATTGTTGCAAATAAAATTTTGATAAATTTATTTTATTCAAGGTAGCATTTTTTATGATTTTAATCTTTTTTTTTTTTTTTTTTTTTTTTTTTTTTAGCAGAGAGCAATATAAAAGTCATGCAATTGTAATATACTGATAATTTTTCTAAAACTTTTGCTTTCACACGTATATATCAATATTAAATAGAGTGAAGTGAGTGTATATATATATTTTTTTAATTTTAAAATTAACAACTTATAAAACTCTAAACACACACTCACATACATACATATTTTATGGTTGTATTTTATTGATAATGTTAAGTTCTATTATATTATTACTCAAAGTGATAAATAATATTTATTATTTTTTGCAATTACTTGTACTGTCAAAAAAGTTTAATTATTAAAATTTTATATATATCAAACTTATTGTGTCAAAAAAAATATTGATAATATTATTAATATGTTTAATATGTGGAAAAAAACGTACACAGAAAAAAATAAAACATGTGCGGTAACTTAAAAACTTCAGTTGCTCAGAAATAGGTGTAAAAACTCAACATTCGGTCTCTACAATTGAAAAAATAAAAAGGAGATATTTATCACAAATATTTTTTTTTAGATGTGATAATGCCACCTTTTCGCTTGTATTAGCTCCCAAAAACAGTTGAGAAGTATTGTATTGTCCATCACGGTACATGTAAAACCGCCCGGGGGCCTCGCGTGGCTTACCTGCAGCTAGGGTTTAAAAGCAAAGCAGGTGTAAGGTGTGCGTACGGACATTGTCATTATGAAATTTGATTTCTTTATTATTTTTTATTATTCAAAATAAAATGCACAATGTAATTAACTTGCATTATTTACTCTATTAATATATATACATTTTTTTTTATTGCACACTGATAGATGACTTAAATATGATGGCTAAATATAACACTTTATAGCATAATATAAAATATATAGTGTCTATATAGTATTACTGTATAATAATTACTATAATACAGATATATACAGTATTATAAATATTATAATTAAATTAAAAAGTAAAAATAAATAAGCCTACGATATTTCAATTATGTATAATTATACATAATTGAAATAAGTTATAATTTTATTTATATTTTTACTATTTTACTTAATTTATATAATATAATTAAAGGATATATTCTTATATTTATATGATAAAAATCAATTAAAATATTAAAAATATAAATACAATCATAACATATTAATGTAACACCATCATTTTAATTGTTATTATTTTAAACACACAATTATACAAAATCTAATTAATTAGACAATATCCTTTTTATCATAATTTTTTTACACATAATGTCTTATTAATTTATATATTTTTTATTTATACTTAAGTTATACTTTATATTTCAAAACGAATAAAGTATCTACAGAACACACATTAATTTAATTTTCAAATAAAGGAAAGTATTTTGGCAATGAAGTATCAAAAATTTTAAATTTATAAAATAAATATTTTATAACTAAATAATAATTTTTTCATAACAATAAACTTAAAACAAGTGTTATATTTTGTCATCGTGCAATCAGTGTGCAAAGGAAAAATGTTTTATACTGTACAGTAAATTTTAATACATTTTATAATGTGTATATTATCGTTATGTATTAAAATATAATAATAATAATTAACATAATAAATTTAAAGTTTTCTTCATTTTAAGTGTTTTGTAATCTTCCCTCCAAAACTAAAAAAAAAAAAAGTGGTTTCTTTCATCTTCTACGTGTAAAAAGTAAGAAGAAATAATTTAAATAAATATTACCAAAATTATTTGTTTTACGTTAAAAATATCACATTTTTATGAAATTCTAATTAAAATTTATTAGCAATGTTAGTTTTGTAGTAATAATTCAAATTAAGTCAGGTAATCAAAGTGATGAGTTTAAAAAAACAGTGAAGCTTATATACTCTGGAGGTAGATTAATTCTTAACTCGCGTTAGAATGTTATAGACAGGCAGGTAGGACAATAGATATAGGCTAGGTAGGAGGTAGGGTGTGGAGGTGGAGAGGGTGGCTGTCAGGTAACAAAAGGTCGCAAAATTTGTTTTCATTTTTTTTTTAACAATACAAGCTTTTGATTATATGTATAATCCAACTATAGTGTATAGCTGTGCGAGTACTTGCGTGGAAGTTGGAAGAAATATATTTCATTTACCTGACCTGTTGAAGCAGGTGTGACAATCCATGTATTTTTAACTATTTTTTTTTAGATGAGGTAAATGAAAACATCGATTGGTTCATATTTAATTACTCAGTTCAGCTACTTTTCAGTTGTGATAATTGATAATTTTTTTCTGTGTAAAATTGTTGATTATGTGTTTTTTAATATAATATATTAAAAAAAAAAAAAAAAAAAAAAAAAAAAAAAAAAAAAGGAAGAAAAGAAACGAAACGAAATGATAAGTTAAAAACTATAAAGTTTTTTTTAATGATAAAAACATTGTTGAATACGGTATTAAAAAATTTTTTTAATTCACTCCATCTCCTTTAATTTTCTGTATAGCGTCCTATTATATATATATATATATATATATATATATATATATATATATATATATATATATATAAAGGCAATGGGGTTTATAAGAAGAAGGAAGAAGAATAAGACTAAGATATGAGTGAAAACTAACGATGCAAGACGTTGGCAAAAACGATGACGGAAACACTGGGAGTCTAACTGAGAGAGAAAATGTCTAGGGTTGTCTTCAAGTCCAACTTTTGTGAGGGTTGAAAGAAAGTCAACGGGAGGAAATAATGTGAAATGCAAGCAAAAGCAAGTGCCGTCCATCCAGTTGCAAAGTCAAACTCATCATCGAATGAATAAACTTATACTACCAACAAAATTTATCTTCCATATATCACACGATATCATAGTAGATCTTTTATATTAAATAATATGTAAATATATTTCATTTTAAATATTATTTATGAAACTTTTTTTTATTATTATTATTATTATTTTTTTGTTAAAGAAACAGTTTTAGATGTTCTGAGTATTTTAAAGATTTTTTCTTTAGTTTGAGTTCAGAAAACTAGATGACAAAGAGCAAGAGAGAGAGAGAGAGAGAGAGAAAGAGAATTGAGCTGAACACTAAAAATTAATTCCTATATGAATATTATGAACTCACAAATATTACACAATTTAAATTGTTAAATTAAAAGTTACTTATACTGGAAATATCAAAACCATATATTTAATGTAATTACACAAAAAACGATTAAATAATTCTTGTTCAATTATATTTTTATTATATAATATACCCTCATATAGCTCTAATACACATTTTTACCCTTCTAAATTGTCATAAAATGGCAAGACTGGTTTATATAATATTTTAAGCTATATAATTTTAATTTAAAGATATTTTTCATACAAGACATTTTGAATATGAATAATATTTTATTGTTATTTTATATCTAAGGTGGTGACGCAAATATAAAATTATGTTGATTATCTACTTATATTTTTATTCTTTATTATATATTTTAACGGTATAGTGTAATCCAATGCTGACTATAAAGTTGTTTCTCTCTCTGAACTGGTCAGTATCAACTGTGGTTCTTTGGTTGGCCACCGTCCAGGTAAAGAAACAGGTGTTACACACATCGTCATTGAGTGTCCACTATAAAGAGAAAAGAAAAAAGATACTTCGACTCGGACAATTTTATGACATTGCTACTGGACTTTAAAAAGCAGAGAGAAGAAGAAAAAAAATACATAGAGATATATATTTAAAAAAAAAAAAAAAAAAAAAAAAAATAGGGCGGTGGTTTTAGCATTGATATCATTTACGTGTATATGTTTGAAGTATTAAAAATATACTTGACAAATTTACTTTTCTCGCATCTTGGAGGTCTTATAATAAAGGTGGTCTTTTTATACTCTTTTTTTTTTTCTACTCTTTTTCTATACGTTTGTGATGAAAGACTTATTATACGATATCACACACACCGCAAAATAAAATAAATAGCTTTTTAAGCAAGAATTTTTTTTTTTTTTTCATTTGAAGAAAATATTTTTTAATAAAAAGAAAGAAACTGTTATAATATAAAACACTTGAATAAATGTGTTGAAATTTTTATAACATTAAATTTAGATGTGTGATAAAAATAAAACTAATGATAATGGTATAATAATTAATTATTTTCATCATTATTATATTAATTTTTTTTAATATGTAGTTATAAAAAAAATAAATAAAAAGAATAATAAGAATGTTAAAAATGCATGCATGTCAAATGATAATAAATATATGTCTAATTTATTTGGTACATCTTTTATATATAAAATAATTACATCAAATAGGACACATAATATTATTATTATTATTGTATTGTCTGTTATTATTATTATTACAAGGCAAGGTCTCTAATGACATTTTATATAGAGAGTATTATAAAGCTATGCATCATTATCATTACTGCAATATTATATATATATATATATATATATATATATATATATATATATATATATATATATATATATATATATATATATATATATTATATATATAATACGTGAAATAATAATAAGTTATTATGATGAGGAGTAAGGTATGGTGAAGGCCAAATAGATAAATCTTGCCAGGTGCCACGATGTATAGTAGAAGTATGTACTACTATGTTCAATTACATTAACATTAAGGTCATATCAAAATTTTGTCCTAAATTTTTACTCCCATGCATAATAATATACATTCATTTAATGCATATTTTATAAAATTTATATAATTAATAGAATATATTTGATATTTTTGGAAATTATGAATAATTTATATTAATATAGCATAAAATATTAATATTATAGTTAATTTTATGCCATTATTATACTTTATGCGATATATTTATAATTATTAACGTTCATTTAAGTTTTATGGATGATTGGTAAAATAATAAAACAACAGGAAGCAAGGAGTTAACAGAAACATTATGAGACAAGTATATTTTATACATGCACAGCTTTTTGTCCGTTTAAAAAAATGATACTATAACTAATTAGGTGTTAAGTTTTTTTATTTTAAGATTGTTTTTTTAAATGTTCAATTAAGTATAATCATCCCGATAGTATTTTCTTGCCCGATTTGATTCATACATATTTTTTTCCATCATACAATATAATACTTATCATAAAACCCAAATATATATTTTTTCAATCTTAAATCTCTTTTAAACTTAAAAAAATGAAACATTTTTTTATATGTGTATATAAAATTATTAAGCAGAGTAAGAACGTTAAATAATAATAAGAAATAAAAATTAATTGTGGTACGAAAAGCTGTTCGTTTTATAATATAATTAAAGAAAAAAAATATAATATTTATGATGTTATCATATAATAAAAAAAAGAAGATGTACATTTTTTTTTTCAAAAATAAAAAGTCTTATTAAAAAAAAGATGTACATTGTTATTATATATTTTTTTGTAAAAAAGAAAATCAACAAAAAAAACTTATATGAAAAAATTTATAAAATCTTCTGCCGATGTCACGTAAGCTCGCAGTTGAAGAATATAATTGACTTGTATCTAGAGCATCTGCTACTCGTCTTCTCCAAATAACATTTTCGCATGTGTATGTATATATAAATATAATAAAGGATACAAAAAAAATTGCACTTTAAGACAAAAAAAAATCTATCAAAGTGTAAGCTTTATTAAAAGACTTGATAATTGTAGATGTTACAATTTTTTTATACAAACTTAATTACAGAGTTTAGATATAATAAAACTTTTAACTTGTTATTATACAATCTATGTATACATAGAAGAAGTGTTGTATAAGAAGAAGAAAAAAAATGTAACACGAATATATAAAAAAATGAATTGTTTGTAAGGAAATGAAAAAAAATTGAAAAATATATTTTTTTTAATATCATACATTGCAATTAATTTTTTTATGCAAAAAAAAAAGTAAGTTAAATAATAATAATATAAACAAAGCTTCCTCTATAAATTAATTGAATAGTTAGTTTTCGTTAAAAAATTACCAGTGAAATTTCATTTTCAAATCATGATTTCTAGGATAATTTTAATTGCAATAATAAATATTACAAGGGGAAAAAAATATACATACATAAATAAAGAAGGAAATCAGTTTATTTAGATTTTTTTTCTTTGATAATTATAGAAAAATAGAAAAATTAATTTTCAGAATTTTAAGCAAATGTGATATGATTAATTAAGTAGTTTCTATACAATTTACAAAAAAAATTAAAAATACAAATTAGTAAAAATATGTAACAAAATAAATATGATTAACCATCATCTCGTTAACAGTTGACAGGTAAAGTTAATTATGTTACAGTTCATTAAAGGTTAAACGGTGTTATAAAATATAAAGACTCGTTAGTAAATGAGAGAGAAAATAAGCAACTTTTTTTTTTTCATAATATACGTATAATAAATATAATAATAATAAAATATTCTTTTTCTAGTATATTTTACTATTATATTATTATACTTACTAACGACAATCTAATAACTTTTCTGGATTTTATCCTGCGTGTGGTCTATTCAGTATTATATACAATTTAATTCTCTGACTGCCTTGCTTGCTTGCTCGCTTACGCCTCATGTATACCGACCGACCGAGTGAGTACAAGAACACATTCATTGCTTGACATATTCATGCACATCTTGACGTGGTATGTAACGAGGAGTGAGAGTGAGAGTGAGTGCCAGACGATTGCTGTCCAATTTCAGAACACGAAAACGTCTTTTAAAACACCCGCACACAGAGGCTTGTTATGATGTCTATTTCATTACATTAAATTATCTCTTATTGTAATTTTTACTACATTATAATGAGATTTTAAGTCCAAAATAGACAATTTGTGGAATTATCGGTGGTTGCTTAAAAAAACATTGCAACCAATAAAAAAAAAAAAGAAAGAAAGAAAAAAAAGTGGTGCTAGAAAAAAAACATCGGACCCTTAATTTAACATTACGGTTACGGCAAAAAAAAAAAAAAAGAAGAAGAAGAAGAAGAAGCACAAGAAGAAAAGCAAGAAGAAAGAGAAAACAACTGCACCGATTCCGGAAAAATAAAAAAATGAGGGATACTATAGGCATACTTTAAAGTGCAATGTTTTAAGTTTTAAGCCTTATATAAATTGTCATCACCGGTATACGTGTAAGAAGCACTTGCATAAAACTGTGTTCGATCAATAATAATTAATGGCTTTTATTGGTCGAAATGTGCAATGAAGGCATACAACGCTGTCAATTGAACCTAAAAACATGTTATATATGTGTTTTGCATACAACTGTTGAATTGGAAATATAATGTGATTATTAATGTGTTGTACGTCTTAGTTAGTTGTTACTATAACATAATTTAGTTTACTCACAGATAGATGTGTGGCCATTTCTGCACTGTGACTGAGCGGAGACTCACGCGCAAGAATGCTTACCTGAAATCAAAATTAAATCATTAATAAACATATAATAAAATTGTGTGTATTAATTTATGTATACTCATTGCGGAAATACTTTAAGATTTCTTTCACAAAACATTATAGGTCAGAAAGAAAACAAAAACATGACAATATATTACCCATTCATTGGTTTGCATAAAAACAGCTAATAAAATAAAAATTAAACATTTGAATAAGTTGCTTATTTTAAATACAATAAAAATACCAAAAGACAATTAACATATTATTCAAATAGATAATACTAAATCTTTGCAAAACAATTTGAAAGTTTTTTTTTTTATGTTTTTTTTTTTTTTTTTAAAGAAGACAATGAGTGTCCGGATATATTTTTTTGAAAGTAAAGCGATAGTGAGGCCAAAGTAGCAAAGAAGATTTGGGTTATACGAATGGATTAATTATGAAAACGAGCTTAGCGGTGTTTAGCTGAGGGCTTGCATTGTTTGCCGACCAAAGTCATCAGGGAGGTGAATTTGGCCGCGAGGAAAACAGCGACCCACTCAGCACCATGAGCCTCAATGACCGCCTTGGTGCTTTCTATGTACGAGATGACCACTTGTAAAACCCGTTTTTTTTTTTCCTTTTTTTTTTTTTTTTTTTTTTTATACAGAGTGTTCGAAAATTTTCGACACAAAATTTATAACATATAGATGTATAATTTAACGTAAAATTTGCACATAATTTCTTATTCACAACGATGATAAACTCAATTGTATAATAACGAATGCTCAAACAAATATTTTCATAACCCTTAGCTGTGAGAAAATTAATAACTTTTTTGTGAATAGTCTCTAAAACATGAAAAGTTAAAACAAAATATTTCCCAACTTTGCTTGCTATATAATTATACATAAAGAAAATTTTACTATACTATATTGCCTTTAACTAACGTCATGCGAATTTTTTAATCATTCTGTATATAAAACATAATATTCAACCACCCTAGTAGAAAAACATTAATTTTTATGTTAAAACTGTATATTAAAATTTACACATGGAAAAGATTTAATAATAATAATATAATACCCTTTAATAGTATAATAATAAATATTATAATATACAATTTTTTTTTTCACTCTCTGATAAATTCTTTTTTTAGTGCAAATTAATTTAATTTGAATATAGAAATTACTATATAGTAATTTGTCATTTAGTCATTTAATCTCTAAATATACCTGATTTTTTTTTTGAAGAGAATATAGGAGGAAAAAAAAAAGAGGCAGGTATACAGTATATTAAATTTAATATTTATTGCGCTAATATTATCTGATCGAGTAATTTCTGACGCCATCATACAATTTTTCTGATTAATATTTTATAATAAAGTAAGACCGACAAAGTAAGAAAAAAAAATTATAAAGTTGAGAAAAAAAATCGCATTTATCACTTTGCAAGGTAGGAGGGCATATATTGAAAAGCGCGGCGGATAAAAAAAAAATCAATTACAAGTATTTTTTTTTTATCGATACATAAGTTATTATTATTATTTTTTGTGATTTGAATGCTTTATTCAAGAACTAACACCTTATATTATCCCGTCAACACTACGGTATAAACAAGAATTGAATTACTAAAACAATACATGCAAAGTAAAAATGCAACATTCAAATTTAATTGTTTTATGCTTTTGTTTTAAGTGTATTTAAATATATAATAATGTACATTTTCGTGTGATAATGTAATTTATAATAACTGACTATCGTTTTTTTTTTTTTTTTTTTTTTTTTTTTGCACTTTTACCGTATAATTAAAAAAAATTACATTACATTTTAAAGAAAGATACTAACTTAACAAAAGAGAGCAGTAAAAATAACATCAATTTAATATAATAATTTAATTAAATTTTGTAGTTAATTGTTTTATACTGTTTCTGAATAATAATGTTATAATTTATGTGGCTTTATATTTATGGGCAAACATTTTACTGCGATGAGTTTGTTTTGACAGTGTATATAAATTTAAAACTGTGATTATTTTGATCTAACATAACTTTTTTTTTTTTTTTTTTTTTTATGTATAGATATACCATAGTTTGATAGTAATAATGAAAAGATACAGGTTTTTTATTTCGTGCATATTATATTGTGCTATTTCTTTTGTTATCTGTGTCAAAAATATACTTCGAGATGTGTATGTGTAAAAATTATCATTTTTTTTCCCGTGACAATATACGATAACTATAAATGTATATATATACATTTTAAGTATGTAAATTTACCGGTTGTCATTCAATGAACAATTCAACAGATAAAAAAAGTGCTTTTTCATGTTATATAGAAAGACAATAAGAAGTTATTTTGATGGAATATTTAAAAATAATAAAATTTGTAAAAAATCATTAGCATTTTTATGTGTCTAAAAATCGAGTTAATTAATCGATCAATGCTTGAAGGCAGCTCTCTTAAGATTATATATATATATATATATATATATATATATATATATATATATATATATATATATATATATATATATATATATATATATATATATATTCATAATATATACATGTATATGTATATATAAAAAGATTGTACAACAATTACTGGCATGTTAATGCAATTTATTAAGAAAATAAATATTCAATTACTTTATATTTATTATACAAAAAAAAAGAAGTTTGAAGAAACTTTTATCTTTTATTATAATGAATAAAATTAACAATTCAAGATATACTGTTTTTCTTCTTCTTCTTCTTTAAAATTTTATTTAGTTTTTTAACACTTTTAATAAAACGTGTGAATATATTAAAAAAAAAAAAAAAAAGGTGTTTACCACGAGGAAGAAAAAAATTAGTATAATATATTAATTTACATATTAGAGACTTAAAATCTAACTTAAGGCCATGTTATGTTTGATTTGTATTTTGGTGAATGGTCAATATATGTGACGTCATATGACTTATGAGTTTACCCGGAAATAATGTTAAAGAGTCGCTACTGTTGTTTTAATGACTGACTTTTCTTTTTATATATATATATATATATATATATATATATAAATATATAGAGAGAGAGAGAGAGAGAGAGAGAAGCTTATTTTATACATTGAATATATAACCGCAATTTTGGGTGGTACTAAAAAAATATTCAAATAAAAAAAAACTTTGCCATTTTTTGATATATTTATATATTTTAAATTATAATTAATTATCTATTTAATTACTTTATTACATTTTTTATATTTTAATTACGTTAAAGATGTTTGTAATATAAATATTTGTAAAAATTACTTCCATAATAAAACTATTTAATTTTTCCTTATAATAAAAAAAAATTAAACTAGACATTTGTTTATTTGTATAACTAGAGAAAATAAAAAGACGTTATTTTATTTATTATAAAGGAATTAAGAGAAAAAAAATACACGTTTTATCAAAGTATTTTTATCTTAATTTTAGCAAGCAATTAATGGATAAATTTATGAAATTGTGTAACTTTAATAGCTTTTTTTTTTTCTTTTAAAAGATTCTTCTTTCAATTATTATTTTTTTTTTTACAGGATTATAAAAAAATTGTAACATAATTTTGTAATGTTAAAATATAAACATAATATTTAGAACATTTATGAAGAAGAGAGAGAGAGAGAGAAAAAAAAAGTTAATAAGCAGTCTTCTTCAAATTTGTGTGTTTTCCATATGCCAAAAATGTGTGAAAAAATTACGAAACAAAAAAATCTTATTTTTTTTATACAATTTTTTTCTTCTCGTTATAAACGACTTAAATAAATGATTACTTTTTTTTTATTATTAGCTTATTATTTAATATGAGTTTATTTTCAAATCTGAAAAATAAATCTATAATTATATTTTCCAGGAAGTAAAATGAAAAAAATTTGAAGTCTCTTGTTTTATTTAATTTTGAATTATAATTATATAAAATAAAGAAAAATTTATTGCAAAATGTATAAACTTTTTGAATCTATAAAGAAATTGATTTAATAATATGATAAACTATACTATCTGCATATTCGATTGATTATTTATTGGTGATGTAATCAGAAATTCAGTAATTTAAGAAATAAGCTATTGATATACTCATTAATTATATATTTTGTCATATGTAAATTTTTAAGACAAAATTGAATGATGCAAATAAGTCTGGTGATTTTCTTGTTATATAAGAAAAAAAAAACTAACATCCTCATGATATTTGTGTTATAAAAAAATATGAATACTTATTGGGTGGCCTATTAGTAAGGTGTATATTTTTAATACTACCAGTAATAAATAAATAAGTAATTTTTTTGTATTTATATTATGTATTATAATAAATGTACACTAACAAGTATTGCTGGTATCATTATTGACCCGAGGGGAGAGTAATTTATCATAATTTGATATATTTTTGTATCTTTGGTATATATATAAAAAATTTTACTCTATATTGAATATTTAATTTTTTATGTATATAGTTATAATAATACAATTTTTTAATATTATATAATATAAAAATGACATTTTTCTTCCCCTCCCCATATTATCATCTATGATTTCCGTGATTTGAAAACTAAAAGTTTCGCTCTACCGGTCATTATTGATGTGATCGAGGTCATTTATATAGAGGTGACCTTTGACCTCGCACCACCCGCGCGAGTCACCAAAACGATAGATTGAACAGATTGTAATCTTTGCTCTATATATTGAAATCCGTTATGTATCAATTCAGATTGATTATTTCCTTTTTTTGGTAATTAAATGTATTGTTCTTTATAGTTTTTGAAAATATGCTATTTTATTTATTATATATACTTAGGAATAGAACAGAGAAAAACATAAGCATTTATATCACAAAACACTTGATGGGATTTACATAAATAACTTTTGTTTGTCTCAAAACCCAAATGTAGCTCCGTAGCAGTGATCAGAAATTTTGATTTATGCAACCCGCACAACATTTTCATACTAATTTTTGCATGTTTCTGACGTCATAAACATGAATAGTCACACAAATTGCATACTTTACAGTATTTTCACGCTCTCTCGTGGGGCTACATTAACATTCTGGTAAAAATTGTCAACAGTTTTGAAGATCCCATTTTGTATTTATTCATTAAAAAGCACATGTTGTTTTATGTGGTCTATGGCTTTAAACATATTCTCTCTATTATAAAATTTATAGTTCTGTTTTTATAATGAGTTTTTTTTTTTTTTTTTTTTTTTTTTGTTGTTGGTGTTAATTTGCATTGAAATGTTATTATATAATATTAGAAAATATAACATCATAAAAGTGAGCTTGTATAGTCGAATAAGTTTAAGTTTGCTGTATAATCTAAAGCAAAGTCAAAATGATTTTTTAAATAATTATAAAAAAAAGTAAATAAAAATGATTGATTATTTATATATTATAGCTTTATACTTTATTTCTTAACAATATATCTATTGCTTCTAAAGTTGTGTTGAATACGTATATTTGAAAAACTGTTTACTAAATAATCAAAAGTTAACATTTTAACTGTATAGTCAAAATTGTTGTTTAGTTGTGTACTGTGAATTAAAAAAAATGTTTACTTTACTTGTTTGTGACCAGAAATATATTCAAAACATTAAAAAAAAGGTCTTTGTGTTTTTATTAACAAATAATACTGTTTATATAACACCACCACAATGTTCTATTTTTTTTTGTAACTATAGAATTTAATCATATAGAACACGAAGAGACCATGGAAAATTCTTGTTAAAGATTAAAATATGATACCATATGCCAAAAAAAAAAAAAAAAAAAAAAAAAAAACTTACAATTTGAGCAATATTTTTTTAAAACTAAATATAATATTTGAATTTTGTATTTGGTATAGTGACAAAAAGGTTGACAGCTATAAAAAATTAAAAAAAATAATAATAAATGATAAAACTTTGTTATCAAATTCAAATTCTATTTTCGTTGAATGTGTTGCCAAGGTTTCTCACCTTGAAAAAAAAAATCAATAATAATAATAATAAAAAGATTTTAAAAGTAAAACGTTATTTTATTATTTATTGTAAAAGAAACTGAAGTAAAGTGAAATTAAAAATGTGTTCCAATTAACTACAACTTGATTAAGAATTACATAGTCTTATTTTCTTTTACGATTTCTATATTATAAAAAGTAACCTGCGTAAAAAAAAAAAAAAAAAAAAAAAAAGAAAACAAGTAACAAATTTTTCATTCGTCATAAATACACTAAAAAATAAAGACTGAATAGTAATAATCATAAAACAGTTTTTAAAAAAGTCCATTTCCCATTAGCTATATATATATTAAAAAGTAAGTATAAATAAGAAAATGTGCGAAAGTAAAATGTGAGGTGGTTTGACAAGATATAATAATAATATCATTTTATGAATGCTTGATGTCACCTTTAATTATATATTTTTAATATGGAGAAGTGAGAAAAGAAATTTAGTAACAGTATTAGTTAAGGTAATTTTCTTTTATTTATTTTTATTGTATGTATTTTATAATAGATAAAATAATTATTAGATGTTTTAGACAAGAAAAATGTTGAAATTTCTTGTTATTTTTATGTTCATTTTTTTTTTTTTTTTTTTTTTTTTTTTTGGAAGCTTAAAGGTATAGAATTTTGATTCTTCTAATGGAGACGGATTGCGAGCACAAATAAATAATGACTGTTTCGCATGACCTGAAGAACTCATCAGCTTTTTGTGACGTCATTTTTAGAGACTAATCGCGCGAACCCAATGAACAACCAACTTTGTCTAGACGATGAATGCTTTTGATCGTTAGTAATTATACACAGAAATCATAAAGGACAACCAAAAATATCTACAATAAAAAAACATATATTTAGGCACTAAATAATATATTATTTAATGATTCTGATTAATATATTTGCATAATCATCTTAGGTATTTTATTTTAAATTGATCACATCGCTTAATCTTTTTTTTTTTTTTTTAATAATTTTATTATTTTTAAAGAAAGCAAATAATGTTGTTTAAACTTTTGATAAACATGAACCCAAATTGTCAACAATTTTATAGTCTTATATCAAGCCTGTCCTCTCTTGAGCTCGTTGACAATTTCTCTAAATATATACTTGTTTGCTTAGTTATATACAATAGAGAGAAAAATGTGAATTGAAAATGACACAATAATAATCATCTTAAAAGGGTTTTAATTCACTGTTAGCGTGTATATAAGTAAGCGTATATAAAAGAACTATATAGTAAAGACAGCACAATACATAACAATTACTTTCAATAAAAGAGAATTTTAAAAAAGAAGAACATAAAAGTTACGAATATTGAAAAATTTATAAAAATTATTTACATCGAATTACAGCAGGTAAACACAAGATGCTTAATTATTATATAATTTATTGAACTTTTAAATTACTTGAACCAAAAAGTATATAAATATATACAAAAGTTATACTAAATAATCATAATTGATATTTTAATTTTAGCTAACGAAGTTCATTAATTTTATTTAATTAATCATATACTAACAATGTATGTAACGAGAATATTATACTCATTTTGCTTCACAAATAAATGAGAAGCACCTTGTAATTTGATAATGGTGAGATAGTAATTTGAAATTGTTATTAAAAAGAATGTTACAATTTAATTTAAAAACAATTACATACTTAAAAATACTTCCTTTTCAGATAATGATTTTTATAACCATTATACTCACACATATATATTTTCTAAAAAATAATGTACAGTAAAGTATTTATATTAATAAATACCTAAATAATAAACATATTAATAAAGATTTATATATTTTTAAATTGAAAAGTAAAATATATAAACAGATTAAAATCTTAATAATTTTAAAAGTTTTATTATTTAAAATTAATTATTGTTAAATAGATTTCAATTTATAAGAATATAATAATAAACTATAATAATGAGATGAAATCATAAAAGAACATAATATATATATATATATATATATATATATATATATATATATATATATATATATATATATATATATATATATATATATATATATATATTTATAATTAAAAATAACTATATATTTTATGTTTGTTTAAAGTATAGAATAATATATTTATAAACAATATTTATAATTAAATTATAAATGCTTATTAGGATATTGACCTACAGAAGAATTATATATATATATATATATATATATATATAAGAAGAGAGAGATGATTTGATCAGCTGTGAAGAAGAGCTCTCAGTCTCAGCTGCTTGTTGGTGTGCAAGGGAGATGGTGCTCATTTTTGTGGCAAGAAGACATTGCAAGGTGCTGTTGGGTGCTCAAAAGAGGGTGGTATAGTAATAGTAGTTGAAGCACCTGCAAGTTAAACTCACTCACATTGCGTGCAGCCTCCTCCGCCTCACGTTGATCTTCACTAACACTCATAATATAACAACATAAAAAATATATATATATATATATATATATATTTATCGATAATCGTACGTCTTCTTTTTTTATATATATCAACAACAATTACCAATTTTTTAAAAAAAAAAATAATAATGTTGTATTTGAACACTTCAATATAAAAAAAATGCTCTTGATATTTTAATAAAATGGATAATTTTTTTTTTATAAATAAAAATTATATATAATAAAAATAATGTTATACACAAAAAATATATATAATCACATATGTATTTTTTTTATTACTATCATTGATTAGCATCAATCAAGAAGACACCGACATTTAAAATAAATTATAAAAAATATTTATATACTTCATATTTGTATGTAAGACGGAAAAAAAAAGTTATATAAAAAACATAAAGACGTAAAGGTGGTTTCAAATATAAATATAAGCTCGTTCTTTTCGTTTCGCTCAGTCGGCAGGCGATCGCGACACTTGCAATACGTGATCGCTTCAGTCACTGAAGAGTTACGATTTTTTTTAGAGGGTGGGGGGGTGGGGACAGGTGAGGCCGGAACTAGCACTACAAAACCGGAAATAAAAGTAGTAATGTATCACCTGGTATACCTCATTGGCCAAGATATTAATATCCACCACGCCTCTCTTAATTGCATAGGGCCAATCAAATTAATAATTAATATTAATTATTATTTATCTTTACCTAATAATCAATTTATTTAATGAATATTTTATAATATAGGTTTTTCTTCTGCTTTGCTATAATAAAATATCAAATTTATTATAAGAAGTAATTAATAATCAATTTTAATTATTTCTTAATTTACATAAATTTAATTTTTTATTATTAAATATTATTATTTAATAATATATTGTTTCAATAAGAGATACAAAGTAAATATTTTGTAGTTTTAATTATAGTTAAAATCAGTAATTATAACGTGACAAAGATCGCAGAAGAAATTAGTTTTTGCACCTTATATACTTTTCATATCCATTAAATTTTATATACGTTATTAAAAAAAAAATAATAACAATATAAAAGCGTGGATAAATAATATTAATTGTTGCAAAAAATAATAATAATAATAACGTGAACTATTTTTTCCACCAAGTTTTGTACTCTGCTAGTTATTTATCCCCTCCTTCCTTTTAATGATTTTTTTTTAATTTTATAATATGTTTTTTTGGCCATACTTAAATATATTTGATATCAAACGGGCGCGGCCAACGGCATCTTACCGGGCAGTTGAAGCTACTCTGGCCCACAAAATTTACCTAGCAAAGCGCCCACTCATATCAAGTAAATTTATAATAATAAAAAAAAAAGTCATGATGGCAAGAAGATTAGTCGTAAAATGTCAAGATTAAAGTTGGCAGTTTAGACGACAGGCGTGTAAGAGTGAAAATATTTAAACATTCAAATTACGCGCCTACAAAATGTTCACATCATTTGTCATATAATATACAACGTATGTCACATCCAAATAATAATAAAAAAAATGACAGGTTAATTTTAATAAGTATAGTTAGTATTTTTTTTATTTTTTTTTTTGACAACATATTTTCTATAGCTCAATTTTAAAAAATTGTTGACGCCTATATGAACAACCTCTCTATATATTATGTATTACTGATGTATGAGAAGAAGAAGAAAATTATAATAATAATATGAGAATATTCTACTGTTTTAGAAATTGATTATATTATACAGTTTGGTAGTTATTTATAAGTATATTATGATTGATAAGTAATTAGAAGATGACTTTGAAAAATTAAATTTATTTTTTAACGTTCGTGATTTTTAACAACACTTGCTTAATTAAAAATGTGTTTGAATTGAATTTTTTTTTATAATTTTTTTTTTAAATTAAATTTAGTATTATAAATATATTGATTATAGATTTTGTTATTATTATTTTGTATATTTGATTTGTTTCAAAGAGCGAGGTTCAACTATAGATGAATTTTTTATTTGCATATTAGTATTGGTCTCTCTCTCTCTCTCTCTCTCTCTCTCTCTCTCTCTCTCTCTCATAAAATAATATCCCACGCAAAAAAAAAAAAAAAAAAAAAAATGCTAACTCACCCTTTTTATCAGTCACGAAATATATATATTACATGGATAAAATTTCACAAGATAAAAATAGAAAAAAAAATGTATTGAACATATATACATATACATGCATGCCTTTATATAAATAAATAAACCTTCTATAATATAAAGACAATCATCATTATATAGAACAAAAGTCAATAAGGAATAATTCATATATAATCGATATTATTGATGACGTCATATATAATATAATAATTATGAGTGTGCTGTGCAGTGATTTCCGTGCTACACGCGTGTATGTATTAAGTTGTGGCTAGCCAGGGTTTGCGTGTATCGTGCGTGTCTGTATATGAGATGTGAAGTTTTCAGTGTGTGGTGGCTGCTGATATAATATATTATAAGTTTCTATAGCCTGGCTGGGTGCAGAGCAGATCACAACTTGATGCTCACGCGATCAAAAACCCGCGGCAGCCCGCGGCTTCTACTCTTATAATACTTGACCCAACCTGCCAACCATACGATTTTTGCTCATATACTGTATAATATAAAATTACATTTCTCATTGTTAAATCAAATATATTATATAAACTACATGAGAAATTTTAAATATTCATTAGCCTGACTGATTTAAATTATTGAAATTTAATTTATAGAATAAAATATTGCTATTTTTTTTTTTTATTATAGGTAATAAAATGATAAATAGAAAGTTAATAGAGAAATTAACGTATTTTTGAAAAGTGGTATGTCCAATATTGAGACATTTGTACGTGGGTATGGACACGTATAAATACCGTGTGGTATATATATAAATTACAGATAGTAGCCAGAATACGTTAATTGAACAATTTTTTTCCTGATTTCAAATATATATAATAATAAATATTTGAGAAATATCAATTTCATGGTAAAGAATTAAATAAATAAAGCTTTTATAAATTATCATACGTGCTAAATTTTCAAATCTCATTTCATTTCATGAACTTTTATATATACATATTATATATATATATATATATATATATATATATATATATATAAATATATATATATATATATATATATATATATATATATAAATATATATATATATATATATATATATATATATATATATATATATATATATATATATATATATATATATATATATATATATATATATATATATATATATATATATATATATATACCAACATACTGTATTTATATCAATAAATTTCCACAATATTTGAAAAATGAGGTGAGCAAATTTAATTAATTGCTTCGTACCCTTAAGCATGTTTTTCTATATAATATAATATGTGTATATATAAATATAAAATTGAATTAAGATTGCATGCATCACGACAAAACAAATATGTTTATTGGATTGCAAAACACGCAAAAATATTCAAAATTTGATTGATTCTTGTTATAGTATTCTTATTGTAAATCCTTTCTTTATTGCATAACCAAAATTAATAAAGATTTTTACTTTTATAAAAGTGTCACGAGATACAGTAATTTTCATTAGATTATCGTAAGATAAAAATCATTTGTTTGCAATTTACAATTGTATGAGGTATGGTAAACAGCGTAACTAATTGATTACCTTTGAAATTTGCATAATGAATAATATAAAAGAATGAAAAAAATCGCGTTTATATAATAAATGAGTGTTTTATTTTTATATTTCCATATAATGATATATGATTTTGATTTCAATGATATAGCAAATTTTACATTATGTAGACTTATTCGGAATTCTTTTCAAATTAAAATATTTTAAAATTTTCAGTTAAGTTTCCAACGAAGCAATTTTTTATATTCTCTATAACAAAGAAGGAATTATATACTGAGATTTTAGTGTAAATTTATATTTAAAAAAAAAAGAAAAAAAAGGTATATAAGGTAGAATTTTCTTCAATTTTATTGCACAATTCGTAAAATATTAAACCAGTGTCCAGTTATGTATAAAGTAAAAACATGCAACACAATTTCGCGAGTATATTATGTGGTGAGCATACTTCTCTGGTTATAGAAGGCTGAATGGTGGTGAACACTAAAAATGAATCTCATTAAGTTTTTATATGTCACTACGATTGCAGATGACAGATATATAACCAAACTGCATGACTCACTGATCACAATAATTATACAAGAGGAAGGACTAAAAAACAGATGATTTTTTTTATATATATTATTATACGTGTCTCCCTGCAACTATTAAATATATTTATATTTCTATCTATCTAATATTTCCAAATAATTTTATTGAAATAGAACAAGAACCTTGAAGCTAAATTTCATTTTTATTATTATATAGTTTTAAACAAAAATGAAAAACACTTCTATAATTTTTGTTTAATACTTTTATTTTGAAATTCATTTAAAAAAATCACACTTTATTGTATAAAAGTATTCAATTCTTCTAGATTGATTTATGTTTGTTTGTTGTTAAGAATAAGATTTATTCATGTTTCCGTAGCCAAATTTTATAATATATATACCCACTGTCAATTTCATTATTTTTGTTTTCTACGAGCTTGAGTTCTTATAATATAGCACGCATTGTGCGTATTCACACGCAATAGTCTCCTGATCAAGGGTCAAAAGCTGGCAGCTCAAAGGACACACCACACAAATTTTAACATATTAATTTGTAACGCTCTTCTCAAAAACTATATAATGGTTCGATTTTTTTTTTTTTTTTTTTTTTTTTTTTTGTTATTATCATTTTTTTTAGCTTGCGTGCAATTACTAAACACAAGTTTGCCTGGGTCATGACTTCTAACCCACAAAAGTATCATGGAAAATAAAGAGCTCGTAAAATTTAAAAAGGTGTTTTCAATCAACAATTTGAGGTTATTATATACAGTATATTTTATTATGAACACCATAGCGATTTTAAATTATATTTAATATCTTTATTTGGAATTATTGATATTTTGTAATAACGCCGCAAGATAATTCCGATGTAGGTCTGTAAATTAAAAAAAAAAAGTGTCGATATTTGTTTTTTTATTTTTATTTATGTGTTTTAAATTGTCTTATTACGATCCTAATGAATTTAGTTTTTTTCTTTTTTTTTTCTTTTTCTTTTTCAAGTTTAAATTTTTGGATATCATCAGGCATTAAATTAAGTTGATACTATATAACTTCAAATTTCCTCTCTCTCTCTCTCTCTCTCTGTCTCTCTCTCTCTCTCTCTCTCTCTCTCTCTCTCTCTCTCTCGTAAAAACAAAAGATGAAACATATAGTTTGTGATTTTTTTTAGTTTAGGCAAATTAAAAATGATAAAAAGAAACCATTCAAATTTAAAAAAAAACATCAACAATTAAATAATAAAAAAGTACCAATTAAGAACACCTCTATATAACTCCTCCCTTGAAGAACACTAAAACATCACACAACACAACCCAAGTTGTTGTTTCCTATATAACAAATGATTGTCGTCCAAATGCCAAATAAACCTTTGCTTTTTCTTAGAAGTAGTTAACATTTTTACTCATCCTATGTATAATATAACAAACCTAACTTCTTCTTTCGTGAAAGTCTATTATATGTTTCTCTTTTACTTCTTTGATTGTCTTAAACATATATATATATATATGCCTTACACATAATGCTATAGTGTGTTGTATGTTAAAATTAATTACTGTGACCTTTCTTTTTTTTATATAGTCGTGTCGTATAATGCTAAATATAATATGTAAATAATACTATCTAATTTTAAAAATAAAAATAATGACAAAAAAAAATATAGTCATCCTTTAAAATGAATAAGGTTACTTTGCTCTAAAATTTATAACATTCTGAAAGGTGGAAAAAAATAAATAAAAAAAACTTTACAAAAAAAAAACTTAAATTGTATCATCTTGTACATACCGTTAAACGTAATAAATGGACCATAGACTACAATATAACTATTGAAATAAACATAAAAGCAATTTGATTGTAAAAATCGGAAAAGACAAGACATTTATACCTTCCTTATTATAACCCTACAACATATTACACAATCTCTGTCTTTTTATGTTTATATGGGAAACAAAAGGGGGAAAAAAAAAAAGAGGATTGAAAAAAATTATATAACATAAAGAAAAAGCAGGTGAAGAAAGGCAAATAAAATATATGGTCCATGTAGAAGGTCTAGAATTATGTCATAACAAAAGAGAAAGAAATAGTCAAAAAGGCATGTTTTAAACTTAACCCTTTTTACTCTAGATAACTTTTATAACAACTCTTGTTATATATTGTTTATGAATGTATTGAGGGATATAGTAAAATGTTGAAATTAAATAAGAAAAAAAAAAAAAAAAAAAAAAAAAAAGTTAACTGTACTGACCAATATATAAATAAAATATTTCTTATCCTCCTTATAAAGAGTCATAAAGCTATTGTTGGGTGAAACGTGATTTTAAGAAGAAAAAAAAAGTAGTAGAAGAAGAAGAGATCGTTGTTCATACTGTAAGCAAGAGCGGCATCAAACAAAAGTAATTTTTATGTATGCGGGAAACAGACTTGAATTTTCATGTAGTTCTAACTAAATGATTCAAAACCTGACTGGAAAAAAAAAAAAAAAATCATAAGACTATTTTTGGAATGGAATAATTATTTATATATAACATAAAAAAAAAAAAACTGGACTTCATTGATTATATTATAAATATAGAAATCAATAAGAAAAAAAATATACTGTTATATATTTATGATGTTATATTCCCCGGATATTATTTAAATTATCAGTAAGTAGCAAAAAGACTTATTTTCAATGTTAATGATACTTTCGTAAAAAGTTCAAATGGTTTTTCTAGTATTTAACCTTTATTTGTAAATAATATGATTGTCAATCTATATATATTTTTTTGTCTTCATATTATATTCTAAATAACAAAAGAATTTTTTTTTTGTATTAATTTAAATTATTGTTATTTACAATTTAATCATAATGGAAAAGTAAAAAAGTTTATATAGATATTTTTTTGTCTAAGATTCCAACATAAATCAAAATGATGTGAACCAAATTGTCAATTGAATGAAACAAAAACTATGGGAAGTTTATGATAAAATATTTTTTGTCTCTCACAAAATTATGGAAACTTAATGAGGTGTTAACAGAAATGCTATGAAAACATACTTGTTTTATTTTTCATTCAGTTTTTCTAATAAATAAATTGTTGTTATTTTATAATGTTAATTAAATAGCTGTTAATTTATATATTCATCTATTTGTTTGTTTGATTTTTTTTTCTATATTTCAAACTATTGAAATATGTTCTTAAACATTTCGCAGATATAAGATAACCCAAATATTTTGTTTTCTTCCATTTCATAATATCCGCTTGCATTTGAAAGAAAGATTTATGAAATTTACTAAAATCCATTCTAAAATAATATTTTATATTTTTTATCTATTTTCTCTAAATATTTTTGTAAAAATCATGCACGTGTTCATATATATATATATATATATAAAAATTTCCATGAGATGCAATCAACCAACAAATCAAAAATTGTGACAATTTATTTAAAAATTATGACGTAAGCAATAAAATACATATTTTCTATAATACATATAATATATATTTTCTATTTTCAAGGGAAAAAACATCCTTTATTATAAAATACAATATCAGATTGAATTTTACGCGAATATGTGACAATTTATAGTTTCATAGGAATACAGGAAATGATTGATACCTGTCGTTTAGCTTCCGGTAACATAATTACTAGTGTTCTAATCAGATGTATATGCGCTGGTCCTTATCTTTATAGTTTCATCTATTTGAATCGTGGCAGGAATCAATTCTATTATTTTACAAAATATTTTTATATTATATAGAATCACTCTGTTTCTATATTATGTAATGATAATTTATGTTATACATATAGACCTCTTGCACATCCTTGCGCTTTGTCACCATGTTTGTGGTGCCTAATGCATTGTCCAGCATAGGGGAAACATCATTTCTCCTAATTTTTCACATAAATAAAGGTTATTTCAACTGAACAAATTTTTATCATATTCTTCGAACTTATTTGGAGCTAGAAATGAGGCTTTGATTGAGGTTTGAAGCTTCTTTTGCTATTAAAAAAACAATAATAAAAATGACGTTTTTCCTATGCTGGCCTATGTATTCTTGACCAACAAAATTGCGGCTCTTAAATATGAGTGCAACTGGTCTATAGTTCGAATTACTTTTCATTATTATATTATTATTATTTTATTATTTTTTTTTAAATATTGGAAGCTATTTTCTGTCATACAATTATTTCATTATTCCTCAGCATAAAAGTACTAATATCTGCAAATTTTTTTTTTGTAAGAAATTAAAAAGAAAATATGTATACAGCAATATAATTACCCTGCACAACTTATGCGCGACGTTTATGTATACCAATTTAATATTATAACGTTCTAAATAATCCTTGTAATACATTCTATTCGTAAATTTCATGTAAAGTAACTTATTATTTCTTGGGTCCTTTCTTATACAGAAAATTTAGTTATACTTTTCAGTTTTCACACAAGTATTAAACCTCAAATGTAAATTTAGGGAAAAAAGCACAACTAATTTTTGTTTGCATGCAACAATTTTGTGTGTGTTTTATTCCTATATATATAGACGTATCAAAATATAATAATAATAAAACTCATCGCATGCCATACTTAATAAGAATATATATATATATATATATATATATATATATATATATATATATATATATATATATATATATATATATATATATATATATATATATATATATATATTCTTATTTTTATGAAGAACTTAAGGTTTTGATAAGTAAACGAAATAAAAGTAATAAAATAAACATGTTGAGATTTTTTATGCTTCCATAGGTTGATATAAAATGTCGTAAAATACTCTGTGATTGTGTCGTCTACATGCACGCGGTCTGCAGTTTTACAATTAAGTTGTAAGCCATAAACATGTTTGATTCCAAATTTTTATAAATTTAATTAGCATATCTTTTTGTGTTATCAGTTTGAGAGCTATAAAATAAGATTTTAATTTAATTATGATGTTTGTTTTTTTCCAATAAACTTGAAAGTTAAAATTGGTCATATTTAACTTAATAACATTTTTCATAGATTTTTGTGAAGTACGCGCAATAATTTGAGTAATAATTGTATTATTTGTTTTATTGGTTATTGTTTATGGTAACTGATAGTTTTTATAACTTATGAAAGTTATGAATACAGTATGTATTTATGGGGAATGTGTTTTAAGAAAAAGCGACTCTTTTTGATTTAAATAAATGTATTGTAATTGATCAGTATTTTTTCATATAATTTAAATATGCTTATATCACATTATAATAGTGACGAAAAAAAATTTCACAGCTATTATAATTACAAAAGAAAAAAAAAGCTAAAAAAAAAAGTTTTATATAAAGCACTTTTTTTTTCTGGTTAAGTCTGATGATATTAAATTTTACGTAATTTTGTCCAGAAGCTAAAACGTTGTTCACGTATGAAGGCGAAGAGAGAGAGAGAGAGAGAGAGAGAGAGAGAGAGAGAGAGAGAGAGAGAGAGAGAGAGAGAGAGAGAGAGAGAGAGAGAGAGAGAGAGAGAGAGAGAGAGATGACGTGTCTAGTTGATCACGTCGTGTCACGGTGTTCAGGTGACCACAAAGTCTCGTCCCTTTGCTCGGTTCACCACATCAACCAGTCCAAGACCACAGTTGAATCTCACCGCAGCAAATCTCACAACACGCCCTAACTACTTCAAAAATATCATAAGAACTAAAATACCATACTTAATATATAAAACAATGAATCTTACATTAATATAATTCCATATGTTATATTATTAATGATTTCAAAGTTTGAATGAAAATATAACCCACAACACGTTTTATATTATTATATTATATATATGTGAAGGAAGAGAGAGAGAGAGAGAGAAAAAAAAAGAAATATTTTGAAGGTAAAATATTATACATGAAGAAAAATGTAGTAGTCTAATAATAATATTATATAGTTGTGTTTTTTTGTTATTATTATTTTTCTTTTTAACAACCTTTAGAATTGTGGGAGTTTGTGGTTTTTGTTTTATGTGATGTTTGAAATGAAAGAAAATTAGTACATCACAAGTTGTAGAGAGAGAGAGAGAGAGAGATAGGCCAAGAAAAAAAAGCTCTCTCTGTCCACTCTAGCAATAAAACTATTTACACAAAAGTGTGGTGTTTTTGTTAAATATAACAAGCTAAAGCTTTTGTTTTTTTGTTAGTGTGTGTTTTATTCTTATATGCGCCACATCACACAAAAGAAAAAGTTTTGTGAATGGATCTTCTCTCTTTCACTCAAGTAGTAAACAAGTGAACATCAAATTAGAGGTGAAGAAGAAGTAGAGAGAAAGAGAGAGAGAAAAAAAGCTTGGTTATATAAAAAAAACGTGTTGAGGAAATCACTTTTAGAGCCAGAAGCAACATAAGAAAGAAAAACACAAATATATGATCACAAAAAAATGGAAGAGAGCAATATTAGGAGACTTTCATTCAAAAAGTCGTGAAGTAAAAATTATATATCAAGCAGCAAAAAATATTTAACAACATAGTTTTAAGTTTTTTTTTTTTTTTTTTTTTTTTTTCCAATTTAGATAAATTAATTCTCTTTATTTTATTTTTTAAAGTGTTTTTTTTATACATATTATACTTTTCAGGCAAATTTAAGTTACAAATTAAAAAATGTATTTATTTTTTTCTTAAAAAATTAACCTTTAATTTTTTTTAGCAACTTAAACGTATAATTAATTTTCTGTATATTACTGTGAAAATAATTTAATTGATTGTATTTTTGTTTTCTTTAACAGTGCCAACTTTTTTTTCTCTAAAGCCAATTTTACTTCTCAAAAAAAAAAAAAAAAGAAAGAAAAAGAAGAATACTAAACGCATTGAAAAAAAAAGTATATTATATAATTTATAAAATACGACAGCTCGTCTACTGCATACAGTGATTCCAATGCTTGCAAATAAACATAGTGATGCATTATAAATCAGTATGACTTTGATTAAAATGAATTAACTTGATTATCTTGTATGTACTTTGAAATGATAAATAAAAGTTATCTTTATGAAAAAATGTAGAGTTCCCACTTGACTACGACATGAAGATAAAATTATTTATCTTTACACATTCACATTACACACATATATACATATATATATATATATATATATATATATATATATATATATATATATATATATATATATATATATATATATATATATATATGTAATGCTGCACATATGCATATTCATATATACATACATATATATATATAAAATTATATATATATAATATGTGTGTGTATATATGAATATGCATATGTGCAGCATTACGCAAGATTTACGCATGCTTTACTATATGTCACGCGGGGATCCCCTGTCAGAGGTCACGTGCACGAGACATCATGCGGGGTCCGCCCTCACAACTCTCTCACTCGTATAGTCACGATAACCTCTTATGGTCATAAGGTCAACAAAAGGTTATATACTGATTTTGGACTTTCAAAGGTCCGTTTCACTGTCGCTATGCGCCAAAAAAACATATCTATTTTATGCATTTCACTTTCTCATTTATTTCAAATTTATAAAATTTTACTAACCTAATTAAAAAAAAAAAAAAAAAAAAAAGATAAGAGTAATTGATTGAATGTTATAAAGTAATAAAATGTATTAAAACATATAAATGAAGGTAATTTTAAATTAAAAGGTGACAGTAAAAGTAAATGGTTTCAATAAAAATTGTAATAACTTCTTTGATATCAGTAATTTAGATCTAAATATTCTAAATATTGCTGTCTATTAACTGACAAAGTAATAAATAGAATTCATTTGTCACAATATAAAGACCTTTTCTTGATTCTTTTATTTTTGATAACTTTATGTGATTTCCAATTTAAATTAATTGATGCTTTTAGTAATAATAATAATAATAAGAAAATAGTTTTCTTTATTTTTCTATCTTTATACAAAATAAAATTTTTTCAAATAACGGTAATATATTATTTTATTTTTAAATATAAACTTTAATAAATCTCATATAACTGCAGAGATTTTCTATCTTATGTCAAAAATTTGTTGAGAAAGACAAAAAATTCTTTTCTATATATCTAAATTCCTGTGTTGCTAAAACACAAGATATAAGAAGAATGCGTGGTACACAATTCAACGTCATAAATAAATTTTACCTAAATACCTGATGTTGGGCAAAAGTTAAACAATTTAAGGTTATTGCTCTTTACTATTTTTATAGAGTTAGAATTCGATTCTTAAAGATCATATGATTGAAATATAATTTATATGTTTTTTTAATTTTTTTTTTCTAGTCGCTTAGACAAAAAGAGACAGAAAGAAAAAAGAAAAATCCCCCGCGGTGAAATACGGCGTGAGTTATGTTCTATGTTGGGGGTGGGAATAGGAAAGAAAGAAAAGGGGTTGAAACGAGCCAAAAATTTTCTTTGCTTACATGCTGCTATAGCGCCCTCTTTAGGCTTTATGACCCGGAAATGTTGACAAAAGGGGTGCGACTGAAGAAAAAGAAAAAGAGAGGGATTTTTTTTTTTTTTTTTTTTTACAAGCTTGCCGCATCAGATAAAAAATAAAATAAGATTGTAAACTCCAGTCACCCCTATTTACTTAATGAAAAGATGCTTTACATATCGTACTAAACAGGGTGATATAATATTATATTTTTTACGTTATGAATTTGAATGAATTATCACAAATTTAATCTCAATGTATTTTATATTATTTTTCAGTTTGCAATAAGAAAAATAAAATAATAATAATTTATAGAAATGTGGAGCGAGTTGATTTTCATTTATGAAAAGATTTGTCAACTTCAAATTTCATATATTTTAAATTAGTGATTATATACTGTACCTCATAAATTCTTTAAATTTAGAGAGTAATAAAAATATATTTTTCTATAATTAATGATTGTAACGTTTTATCAGACTTATATGTATACTGGGTCATTTCCACAATAAAAAAAAAAAAAGTTAAGATTTGCATTTAAAAAGCTAAAGTGTCAGATTATTTGCTACTTTGTGAAAATGAAGTGTTATAGGGATTAATTTTTATTTTATAACCGTACCGTAATACACATTATTTTTAGAATAAATTTTAAGTTTATTTCATAATGCGGGTTTAACCTTGCACTTTGCAAACATACGTGCTTAAATTTTATTTTTGAAGTGTTTTGCATATGATTATTCATTTTTATTCAATTTGAATTTAAATCAAAATCATTTTCATATTTGTATAAATATAGCTATAATATAATATATATAAATATATATATTTTTTTAAGAGAAAAAAGTGAGTTACGTAATTTTTTTTTATATAGGACACATTCTGTAAATCTACTCTGTCATAGCGAAGAAATATAAAATTTTATGTACAGTATAATACATAAAGTGATGACAATTTAATAAGTTTATTATAATTTTACAGTTTATAAAAGCTATTAATTTTCTTTAAAACTGACATATTAATATGATCAAAAAACATGTATGTATATAAAAGTAAATAATATTATAGTTTCTAATTACATTTAACTATATACCTATGTATTAAGTTTATGTTATTTTTTCCTTGTTTTATGTATAAAAATGTTGATTTTGTTTCGCTCGATTACAATCGTGAGCATAATATACTGTACAAGCAAGCTATATAATAGCAAGGTATAAACAAAAGTATATTATAGTGTATTTAAACTTGCAGGTGGAGTGCGCCCTGATATCCCCGGAAGTCTTCAATTACACTCCAAGACAATTGCAACAACTGCATGCACTTTACATACATGGTAATTATTCACCAATTTTGTATAATATTTTATAAAATTAACACTTTTAAAAAATTATATTTTCATATATTTATAATATATAGCATAATATAAAGTCATGTTTATAAAAAACGGAACTACGGTAATTTTATTATATAAATAATATATAAATTAAAAAAAAATACATGGTTCTTTTAAATGATAGATATTCTAGTAAGATAATAAAACTATAAAAGAAAAATATAACTTTACATACAAAATTTGAAATACTTTATATTATTATTGTAAAAGTTGTAAAACATCTAAATTTGAAGAAAAATAAAAATATTTTTCCTTGTATTTGTAAAAATGCTAAATTTCATATGCGAGTATATTTTTTTCCTGATTTTTTATGCTAATTTACTAAAACGAAAAGGGTATTTAAATATTAAAATTTATATAATAAATCAATAAAGCTTTGAAAACAGCTGTTGTACATCATCTGTATACGCTTTATGGTACAGAACTATTTATATAAGAGAGCAAGAACAATAAAAAGTCAATTTGAATAAATTTGAGTTTCATATTTTGATGTTCTTAATTAATTTATTATTTCATTTGCAGACTTGTTTTATTGTTATAGAGATAATTTCATAAATGCGATCTTTTAAAACGGGAATTTTAAATTATTTTCCTAATTTTTTATAGAGCTTATATCAATTTAAACAAACAAATTATTTGTCTATAAAATAATTATGAATTATTTCATATATTTGAATTGTTAATCTTTTTTTGACCATGCAAAATTTGATTTGTAAAGAGCGTAAAAACATAAATCACTAAATTTTCCAAAATAAGCAAACCAGTTTCTTGAACTTTCATAAAAAAAAATTTGTTAATGCCAACAGCAACACTTTTGCAAGACGCGTCTTTAATCAGCTTAAAAAATATTTTCTGCTGGTTCTATAAATCTTTTCTTTAACTTAAGTATGATCAAAACTAAAATTGCGGGGTCCTTTGCACATACACATATGTTACAAATTAAATTTTATACTGACCTATTTTTTTTCCTATATACCTAGAAAACATAAGAAATATAAATAATTATACATTTTTATCCAAAAAGTATATTATGAATGTATATAATGTGCTATCAGAAAGCAAAATAATATATTTTTAGATTTTTATTTTTGGATGAAGCAGACATAAAAAAGCGACAAGAACAGCTGAATTACTTAGCGATAATCTTGTACGAGAATAAAACGTTTGTGCTCTTCTAGGTTTGCAAAATTGTCTTTGTACTCTATGAGTTAAGATGAAATTGTAAAGTATATTTTGTGACAACGACAGAGAGAGAGAGAGAGAGAGAGAGAGAGAGATGAGAAGATTTTGTGCCACATGCATATGAACATGACACTCATCTTTATCGCACGGGAAAAGCTAAAAAAACGAAATTTATTAAATAATCTAGCACCACTTTTATACAAGAAAATACATTTAATAAAATTAAATGACACAAAAGACAAATAAAAATAAAAAATAGGGCCAGTAACCTTTTTTAATAAAAATAATTATGTAGCCTAAAGAAACATGTTTTTGAAAAAAAAAAAAAAAAAAAAAAAAAAAATGATGTGTATATTTACACATCTGCCTAAAGTAATGTGAAAATTACTTTACTACAAAAACACAATTAAAACAAAGATGATTACACCGCAGTAAAAAAGTCACACACTGGTTTTGGTTCTTGTATATATACGTAATACTGAAATAGTACTGTTAAATATAAGTAAACGGTTTTTTTAATAATTCAAAATATTATATCACAAAATTATTACTGTTTAACTTTATAACTTGCTGTACGTAAAATATAGTATGGTAATTTTTATATCAAATATTTCAAATAATACTAACATATTAAAATAGAACCATGATAAATATATTTTTTTTTAGAAATTAAAAGCAACAGTTCATATAAATATAAAAAAAAATACCTTCTTGCATGTATTTAATCAGTTTTGACTATAAATTGAAATTAATTTTTGTTTTAAGTTTCATTTTTTTTTATCAGTAAGTAAAAACAAAAAGCCACAAGTAAGTTTTTAAGCAGGTGATATGAGCTGCTAAAATTTGGGTCTGTCACACATTTTTTGTTAGAGCTTATCATAGTTTTATATACTTTGCACTATAAACACTTTTCAGCAACACGGATAAGTGACACGCAGCTATGCTAAATTTTCATCGTCTTTTGTATTTTATATACTTTTTTTTTTTTTTTTTTTTTTTTTTTTTTTTTTTGTGCAAGCTAGAATTGTAAAAAAATAGATAAATTTATATTTTATGGTATTTTATATCATAAATTGTATGTAGGTTTTTGCTCCACTATAAATTAAATTATTTTAGTCAATAAATAATTTGAATATATAGAAGTTGAGACACGATTGTTTTGTTTTTCAACAAAGACCCTCCTTTTTTTTACAATACTT
This sequence comes from Ecdyonurus torrentis, assembly GCA_949318235.1. Classification (NCBI taxonomy): domain Eukaryota; kingdom Metazoa; phylum Arthropoda; class Insecta; order Ephemeroptera; family Heptageniidae; genus Ecdyonurus; species Ecdyonurus torrentis. Next base: position 33,085,160 of record OX439131.1, on the reverse strand, counting down.
TTATTTGTGTTTATTAATTAAGATATACGCTTTTATCAAAATTATTTTACTTTCATTTTTTTTTCTTTTCTTATTCATGAAGAAAATGTTCATTTCAGAACTAATTTACTGACCTACGAAAAACTACAACATAAATTTTAAATGTTTATTTTGGGAAACACTTTTTTTTTTTTTTTTTTTACTTTATTTAAAAAGAAGGGAAAAAAATCTTCCACCGTATGGGCTTTTTGCCAGACAGACATATTGGCGAGAGAGACTTAAAAACTGTAGTCCTGTGTTGTTTAAAAACTTCAGATCATTCAACAGTTTTTTTATATATACTCTAACTTTTTTTTTTAAAGTATCATTACGGAGTAATTAATTTAATACACAGCACATTGTGTGTCTGAGTCATTATTTTAAATTAAATTGATACACAAACATATTGAATTGAATGAAAATCATTATCATTTTAATGATAAAGGTTAATTCTTGTTTGTTTATTTATTTATTTCTACATTTTAATTACAGTAATACAATGGAGTAACTCACCGCATATATTATATGTAATGTATATATATATATATCTAATAAAAAAAAAGTAACGCGATTTAGTTGCAAAATACTGCTAGAATGCGTGGAGCCAATTCTGATAGAACAAAAAACTTACATGAAAATTATCCGCTAGGCGTCACCACCTTACATGAATGTGATATTGTTACACTTATTTTCATCACAATATAAAATAATGAAAAAATAAAAATCATTTTAAATAAAATCACAGTGAGTAGTTATAATAGCGTATACTCTGATGAACTAAAAGAAATTAAGACATCAAAAAGTTTTTTTTAATACAAATATCATGTACGATAAGGAAAAATCAAGGGTCATTTTTTTAAAATATATATAATTTTTTAATGTTTTTTTTTTCTCACCACAAAACGTCAGAAAATGTTACAGTATCACAACATAGTCTTGCAGTTTTGACACATTACAATAACATTATATTTTGTAATATTTTAATTGCTTTGACAGGTTAATGTCAAAAATGAAAACTTTTTTGTTGGTGCAATTACTTTTGGAGTGGATATTCAGTATATAAAAAATATTTCCAGTCAGAACAAATGAAGCAATATTTAATAAGTACACGAACATTATAATTAAAAGAGACAAAAAGGTGACGTTAAGTGCCACTCTCTCGACTAAGATAACTAGTATTTTTATATATTGTAGTCATATCAAATATGTCCATGCATATAAAAAAAATTGTAAAAACTACTAATTTAGTTTCCTTCAGTTAATTATATAAGTGTATGCATGTTGCGTAAAAAATTTAACTGTGTTTTTTTTTAAATATTATTAAAGGTGTAGAACACCTTGAACGAAAAACATGTCTAATATCCTAACATACCTAAATATTAACGTTGATTTATCCGGAGTCATTGATTTCTAATTTATTTCCCATTTACGAAATGATAGTTGCAGGTTTATGGCGTCACAGCTCACTAGTCCACGCGCGCGGAAACAGGCGAGCTGTGACGTCATTAACCCGCAGGTACCATTTCGTGAATGGAAAAAATAAATTAGAAATCAATGACTCCGGGCAAATCAACGTTGATATTTAGGTACGTCAGGATATTAGACATATTTTTTGTTCAAAGTGTTCTACGCCTTTTAAGTAACACTCTAAAAATTATTATACTGAAAACATGCGTGGAATACTATTCACTTAATACTGAGTAAAGATGAGTTTTTTTCTGCGTTCGATTAAGGAACAAGAAAAATGAGGATTTATAATAAACTATGTACTTTTGTGAATTAATAACTTTAAATAATGTTTTTATATCATCCATTAATTGTAATACGTGTTTTGTTTAATAAAAAAGGAAGAAATTATTATCTCAATGTAAGAATAAACGTTATATATAGCTAGATACAGTTCAGTTATTCGGTTTGAGTTGCATTTAGTGTGTGCGCCTGCTGAAAAAAGTGAGTAAGCAACCGTTTCAACCCCTAAGTGGAGCAGGTTGCATCACAAAACACAGCAAGGGGCTCCACGTGTCCGGTAAAATTTCTTAGCCCGGGAATCTCATAGGGTGTGGTCGTTTTTACTTTATCTCTGTACCAAAAAATGTTTACTATTTTTTTCTCCTTCTTCTTCTTCTTCTTTCTGCTACTCTTATATATATATATACTTGACTTTTGCTTAGAGAGACAGAGGACGACACACACACATACATACCTTTTTCTTACAGTAAAGAATGCTCATAAATTGTTGGTAAAAAATTTGCTATGTTGCTGTTTCGGTATCTCACATTCCCTATATACCAGTAGTCACTAAAACAATTGCGTTTTTTTTGCAGTAGTTAAAAATAGTTTTACTTTTAATACTATATCATCTGCTTTATACAAAACTTCAAAAACGATTTATATTTTATTTACAAAAGCCAATACTTAAAATTTCTGAAGTCATACCAGTGTAAGATTTTAATTAGAAAAAATAAATAAATAAGATGTTTTGTTTTCTTAGCTAAAAATTTTTTACTTTCGCTTTTTCTTAAGTGTAAATAAATAACGTAAAATAAAAACACATGCAAAAGAAATGCAAGTAATCACTTTCTGTTTTTAATGTGAAGAATGATAAATTGAAAATACATTCTTAAAATTCTTACTTAATAAAATAATGAATAAAAAAAAAAAATATATATATATAATAATAATAATAGAATTTAATATAACGTCAGTTTAAACTACTACACTTTATGTAATTAATTTTCATTTAATCATACTAACAATAAAAATTATAACAATAATACTATTACATCAAATTAAAATTAAAAACATTATTAAACATTCTTTATATATTTTGAATACAATGTGTTAATATATAAAAAAAAACATTTTGATTAAACGATTTAAATTCAATTGACTTTTATTATTATTATTATTCTACTTCTTCTTATTTAACTATTGAATAGTATAGCCAAAGTAAACGGTTTAATTAATGATATGTAGGCATAACATTGTTGTATATATATATATAACTTCGTGTACATTGGAAAAGAAAAGTATTATACATAGGAGGCTGCATGACTATTCAAAAAAAAAATCATTTAAAAAATCTGATGTTGATGAAGCTGGTGTGAGAAGTCACTGCAGAATTTTTTTCCACCTTACTCGCTTACCTCAATGTTAATGTTGTTATTGTACATACATAAGAAGAAAAAGAACTAACAGACAGACAGAAGCTGACGAAAGGATAAAAGCTTTTCTTTATATATATATATATATATATATATATATATATATATATATATATATATATATTCAAAAGATAAATCAAACATTAAAGAAAAAAATACTGCTTTATAAATATAAAACGTATATTATAGAAAGAGATAGTATTATAAAATGCTTGAGCAATTTAATAAATAAATAAATTTTATTTAGATTTTTATATTATATTAACACCTGCATTATTAATACTTTTAATATTTTATTAAAATTATATGATTTTAATTTATTATTAAAGTAGAATATATATATATTATACAATAGTACTTTTAATGAAAATAAATTAAAAATAAAATATTTCATGAAACTGTCTATTTTATTATTTGTATACATAATACTTTCCTAAGTAACATCGCAATTTTAGGCAATTTTTTTTATATATAATTTATTATTGATTTTTTTACTAATCTGTTTGGAAAAAAACAGTATTCAAATTAAGATTAGATTAGAAAATAATGATGTTATCTCTAAAAATCTGATTGAATAATAATAAAAAAGGTCAATTTTGATCTATATCGCACATTAACATCATTGAAACATTAAGTATAAACAAATTTTTAGATGCAATATTAGCTTTTTCAATATAAGATATCTTACACATTGTACATTTTACTATTTAAAAAAACGTGCTAAATTTGCAATGTTATTCTTATGAGTAAAAAAAAAATAATAATAATAATAAAAAAGCGCTAAATTTGAATGTTTAGTATAATCACAATCGTGTGTACATTTTTCATTCATATATACTTAGAGAAGTTTACTAAATATGTGGTGTGCTTGTAAATGTGTAATAATAATGCTGTTCGTAAACCCTTTTCTCTGCTTCTAAAATGACGACCACCTTTGGCTATTCAAATGAAATGTGTATTTTTTGGTGCCTTTTTTTTTTTTTACGAACAACACTAATGCAAAATGGAAATATACGTGTGTGTCTTATTTGCTGTATAGTTTTTTGAGCCTATTTTATTAAAATTTAAAAATTGTTGGCGAACATATGCTTGAAATCACATATAGTAACTTATACAGTTAGTTATCTCCTATAGGGTCATGTTAAAGTCGACGCCATGTTGGATAACTCAATAACATAGGTAGCATAGGACAAAAAATCATTTTGCCAGTTAAAAACACTATGCAGTATTTTTGAGATTATTGGTGCTGTAAATACGTTGAATTATAAGTATCTCAAGTATGTGAGAAAAATAACAATAACGAAAAATTAACCGATTTCCTAAAGAAAATTGGCTTAAATGAAGTTTGCCCTATGCTGAGCAATGTTATGGACTACTCCAGTATGGCCTACAAGCGCAATAAATATGACGTCATCCGCATACACCCTATACTGAGACTAGAGAACTTTAACAGAGAAGCGACATCCCCATGTCTTAGGCAACACTCATTACGTTAAACTTGGTAACACTGCAGACGAAATTACTATAGCGCGCTCTCTGATTGGTTCCTCAAATCGGCCACTTCTGGCCTCTGATTGGTGCTTCAAAAAGCAACGTTGCCAAGTTAAAACTGTTGAGTATTGCGGTCTGCCTAAAACATGGGGATGTCACTTCTCTGTTAAAGTTATCTAACTGAGACATCGAATGCGCGACACAATTGCACCTGGAGGAGACTGCAGAACTAGACGTGTAACGTACTTCAAATGACGGCATCTAGTTCTGCAGTCTCCTCCAGGCGCAATTGTGGCGCACATTCAATCTGATATTCCCGCTATATGTATAGGAGATGAACTACAGTATAACTAGTATAAGCTATACTGTGTTGAAATCATTAGTTATAATGATCTTGAAAATAATTCTTGTAAATACTAAATACGCATGAATACTTTTAGATTTTGGGTTTGTAAATTAATGTTGTATAAATTGATGAGAAGCGTATAATTGTTACGTTACCTATGTCTAAAAATAAATTAATAAATCATATTAAGCCTAAGAAATATTTGAAAATAAAAAAATAATGCTTGCTATAACTTTATCTGTCACTATATATATGAACTACCTGAGTTCAATAAAATTTCTTATTTCCTATATTCCATTCCTGATTTGGTGCCTACATATTTTGTATACTAGTAGGTTATATGCGGGATAATATTTGGATATTTAACAATAAATTTTTTTATTGTAAAATATCTATTATTTTAATTTATATTTTAGTATTATGAGAGTGAATTTTTTTTTTAAAGGCATTAACGTGGTATTGATGATAACATAAACTATAATTCAAATTTTAAAAACTTTTTGCATTATACTGCTACATTAACCTTATAAATTTATATTATATGTAATAAATAATAATTATTTTTGACTATTTTTTTTTCTTTCTATAAAATAAATCTACATTTAAAGCTATAAAATTACATCTGTCAGTTTTGTAATTAATGTAAAATGTGTACTCGTACATACATTTTCAATTTATTTTTAATTAAGAAATACCTATTATTACGTAAGTTACACCTGTATACTATCATCATCTTCATAATAAAATTTTTATACTTTTAACAAAAATTTACTAATAATTTTTATATGTATCTTGTCAAAGTTATAATGATTGATATGAAATAACTGTTTATTATCTCGCTATTTTTTTAAAATATAAAAAAAAAATCTTAACGCTTTAATAACGTTCAAAAGGTTATGCTATTTTTTAAAATCTTCTTATGTATATATGTATATATATATATATATATATATATATATATATATATATATATATATATATATATATATATATATATATATAAAATATATAAATATATATGAAGCCACCTTATATGATTATATAATTTTTATGTAAATTTTCTTAAAATATTGATTTATAAATAGTTTATTCATGATGAAAGGTATTATATAAAATAATTTTTTTCCCACATGGAGATTGAGGTTGAACTGCAGGCATTGTATTGACATGAGGTGAAAGAAATATCTGTCGTCACTAAAAAAAAAAAAAAAAAAAAAAAAATCTAACTATTTAAAATCTGTACAGTTTTATTTACATTTATTTTTTACTCAAAACTCTTAATATTTTAATTATCAAATGTGTTAAAACCCTCTTTTTTTTCTTTAAAAAATAATAGTAACAGTTATACAAATTTTTTATTTGATTCAATAAAATATGCTAATTCCTCAATTAAAATATTTAATTTAATTTATTAAAAGAACTAGATGTATTGTATTTTATAATAGTATTGAAATTAGAAAGATGTTAATTTTTTAAAACTTGTATCGGTTGTCACTTTTTTTTTCCGTATACATACCTATATCATTAATTATTAACTTTTTAAAAAGAAAACTTAGAAGAAAGAAAAAAGCGTAACATGTTTTTCTGCGCGTTTTTTTTCTATATATATGAATTTAGAAAAATTAATTAAAAGAGTAATTTTTACACGTCTTCATAGACAAAAAATTACATCATCATTTAAAATAAATAAACTTTTATATTTTTGTCTTCAATTATCATTTGTATAATAAAATTTACTATATACGCAGTAAAAAATAAAAATCCATTAGAAGTTCATTAACATATTATTATATAAAATAATATTTCTAATCACGTATCCTTTCTTATAAAAATTTTCATACTATTTTTATTAATGTTCCAAATCATCCCATGTAAAAATAAAAATAATTTTTATGTAAGTTGATTTATATATGCTTATATTTGAAAGTGTATAGCTTACAATTTATGATTTCTTTTATTCAATTTATGATTTTAATATTATTTTTCTGAATTTTTCTTTGATATATTGATTCACACTTATATTTTAGTTTTTAGAGTGTTAATTTTATGAAGTAGGGTATATATATATGTAGTTGATTTGCGTGAGAGAGATTATAGAGCGCGAGAGAGAAGGAGCATCACCTCCCGCTGTGTGCGGACACTTGTTAGAGAACAGGTGGAGATGTTGATGAGGTAAAGGTAAAAAAAAAAAAAAAAAAAAAAAAGCAGTTTTTTTTCTCTTTTTAAAGAAGCTAGTCTCTCAGCTGCTATAGTGGGCGTGCCTCACCTCAGTGATCTTAGCGTGGGAGCCTGTGAGAGAGAGAATTAACCACTGGACCACTCTATAATACAACCAAGCAAGAAAAAGCAAGTTTCTAAATATCACATTAAATTTTATGACTTATTATGAAAACTAATTTTTACGTATGTTGGTAACTTGTAAATTAGTTTATTATAATAAAAATTGAATTTTTATTATTATTCATTTTAATATAATAATAAATATAACATTTCATCATTGATTTTTATCTCTTTTTATAGAGAGAAAAAAAACTACTATTTTATTAATATAGATTTCTGATACGAGATTTAAGTCGAGGGATTATATGAAAAAGTATTAAATTTCAGTTTAAATAATACTTCATATTTTTGACTATAATATGTTATTAAAAATAAACTTAAAAAATATTTTTTCTGTTTTTACTTATCTCTTTACTTGACTATTATTAATCAATATATCTATATAAATAATTTATCAGTAAAATAGAGCGATGAAAATTACTTAGCGACAACTCAGAAGTTGTTAATCTAGACGATGGTTTTGTTACTCTCTCATATCTTTGTGCAGATTTGACGTTACAAGGGTTCATTTTTATCTTATCATTTTTAATAGCAAAGGCAAAGACTTTGTATATACATCGTGAGAGTAGTATCAGCAATATATATAAATATATATATATATATATATATATATATATATCAGACCAGTACTCTGATGAGAAAAAAAATCAATTTTTTATTATAAACCTTTCAAAAAATAAAAAATAAAGGCAATGAAGTTACAAAAAAAAATGTATATGTCACCATAAAAAATAATTTGATAAAAAAAGAAATTTCAAAGAAATAATGTACATGTTAAAAAAGGCTTACTAGTCACGCAGTTTTATGTAATATTTTTGTTTATCTTTTTTTTTTTTTTTTTTTTTTTTTTTTTTTTGTAAGTAAAATATTACAAAAACATGTTTCATTTTTGTGTAAAATAATATAAATTGTTAAGTTGCATGCAGTACTTATTTATTTATTGTTATTTATTATTTAAGTATTTTTCAGACCAGTCAAAATTTATAAGTATAAGTTTTGAAATATGCAACGTGTATTGAAAATTTTATAATTATGGTATAGGAATTCAATAATGAAAAAAAAATCAATTTGAGACCCCTTTTCTTAAGAAAAATCAACAATGGAATATAAAATGATTACGTATAATATTTTAGGTTAATAAATTTTTATATAAAATCCAATTTTTTTTAAACAATAAAAAGGTCCAGAATAGATTTCTTTTTATAGAAAATGAGAGAAGCAGGTCAAAAAGACAGAGCATGATGAATGGAACGCGAGGTTTGATAAAGACGGACACGTCCCCTCATCCTCCTCCTCTTTCTTCTTCTTCTTCTAGAGGGTGCATAGACTAAATGACTTCTTATCAGTAAGGAGCCCCCCAGCAAACCCCATTGTTGGTACACAAGATTAATTGTTACATCACCACAGATAAAAAATACTTTATATATATACGAAGTAGTCGTAAGTCGTTTCATATACTCAAAAATATAATCTAAAATATATCTAATTTCATGGATTATTTTATGAAAATCAGTTAATTAATTTTTAAATATAAATATAAGATAGACTTTTTTTTATATATAATAATATACAGAACATTATAGAAGAAACAACAAAGAATTATTTACAAAACAACGCGTATGTATGAAGAGATTGGAAAGAGGAGGTTTTGAGTTGGTGTAAGATTGATGGGGGATGATCAGAGATGATTCGAATAGGGGTTGAAGAGAGAGAGAGAGAGAGAGAGAGAGAGAGAGAGAGAGATAGAGAGAGAGAGAGAGAGAGAGAGAGAGAGAGAGAGAGAGAGACAGACAGAAAAAAAAATAGAAAGAAGCAGGCGGATGAAAAATGGACGTCGCGGGCTCGCCTTTCTAGCTGCTGATGGCACGATCTTTCTTCTCTTTTCTGCAGACGACATGGCCCATCAGTGCAGCTTTATGTCCTGCTTGCAAACCGGCGCCATCATTTCTCTACTACCTAATGTGCTCCTGCCAACCCAACCCCCTATTTACAAGACTTGGTCTATATACATACAGCCAGCACATATATAATATGACTGAAAGAAAAAAAAATTGACTGCAAAATCAACAAAATACGATAAAGAAAATTTACACAATCTAGCCCAAAATGCAAATTTAAACAATAATAATATAAGAAAAAACAAGACAGTAGCAAGATTTAGTTTTTCACTTATCATTTTGAATGCCATAAGAAATCATGTTATATTTTTACAAAACTAAATTTTGACAGCACCTGGGTGACGTTTGAAGTGACTATCAAATACCTCATCAAACTAAACCATTAATTTTCATTTTCTTCTGCGATAGCAGCTATATAATTTAAATGTCATTACTTGAGTGCATAACATTTATTATATTATAATATATATTTTTTTATTGTATCTGTTATCAAATAACAACAAAATTTTCACACTTTTACTTATCATTATATTTGTATAGATAAAATATTAATACTTGCACTTTTTTTTTTTTTTTTTTTTTTTTGTTAGTAATATAATAGTTTTTTTTTTCCTTGTTATATTATATGTATGCTAAAACAAATTTTATATTATATTACATTTTAGCATGTTTTTATTGTGTTCAATGAAAAAAAAATTTTTTGAAAGTGTGAGAAGGAATGATAAAAGTTAAATAGTAAAGTGTTTTATTATTAAAAAAAAAACGATGATAATATTTTTATCTTCTTTATGCGTGTACGTATATAAAAAAAATATTTTGATAAATACGTGTCAATTATACTTTGAAGAAAAAAAAGTATTTATTTTTAATTATCTTTTTATTAATAAAAGATTTCATTTATTTTTTATCTTGACAATATAGGAAGTACATAAATAAAGTGATTAAAAATAACCATTATCACAATTAACCGGTGTAATGAAAAAAAAAGTGAGTACGTTCATATCTTTTGAGATTATCTTAAAATTTGATTTTTTTTTTTTTTTTAAATATATAAGAATTGATATGGACTTACCGAGTTTCGAGCTATGGACTCCCAACGGTACCTCCTACTTTTATCCATATTATATAGTGTTTTACTATACAGTCGTATTCCTGCTTGCCATGATTAAATAAAACAGAACCATGTTCATCTAGAATTGCTTGCTGTCTAATATAGTTTCTTATCAATCGCAAAATTTTGTGTGAAGCAGCTTCAATTTAATGATAACATCTATTTTTTTTTCTATCATTTTTATGAGGGCATAGCGTGCTATATATATTTATATAAATATATAGATAATTATTATGATGTGATATATAATGGATAGATATTGACAAGAAAATATTTTAATTATTATTGAGTGAGAAATCTTTTTTAGGTATAGTAATGTTTAAAGGTGTATAAACACTTTTGCTTTTATATGAATTTTTTGCAGAAGCCAATTGTACATTATTTTGTAATTACTTTAGCTTTATTTACATTAAAAAAGAATAAAACGTATTATTAAGTGCTTTAAAAAATTAACAAAAAAAAAATAAAAAATAAATAAATAAATAAAATAAACATTGATAAAATTAAATTGGTAAATTGGAGAGCATTTTGGTGTTCCTCCATATCAAAAATAAGTAACGAAATTGCTTACACTTTATGTGCTGTTTACAATGACACGTAAATTCACGTAACTCTCACGTAAGAATCCAAAGCTTGTTCTGTAAAGTAAAGTGAATCTCAACAACAGTGATTGGCTGACCAACAAAATACGACACATTCATTGGTTGATCTTGTTTTTTGAGCTAACAAAATTGACAAAAATTGAGTCACATGAAGAGCATGGAACTTTTTTGTGTGGAGTTTCTTTCATTCTTATCAAGTTCAAAGTTCTAAACGAAGAAATAACAATATGTATAAACCATATGTATAAACGTAGTAAACAGGTAACGAAGTCATAATCAGCTGTTATAACAAAGGAACATCTCGACACAAAAGTGGCGCCGGAAGTCTGACTTTGCAGAACGAGCTCAAGTAACATTGATTGCCGTATCTTCCCGTAAAAGTTACGTGAATTTTACGTGTCATTGTGCACATACCATTATACAGTACCGATAAAAAAAAACGTTCCTTATTATTATATAGGCTTATATTTGTAGTTCATAACTTTTGTGATTTACTATCGGTACGTAAGTGCTCGTATATAAAAATGAATTATTTGGGAGTGCATGTATAGTGACTCAATCATATCAATCATAATAGAGAAATATAATACTGATATAGCGTAATACGGAAAATAATAAACTTCAATAGAAAAATATAATTAAAAAAAAATCATTTTGATTTTGACCTTGAGAAACATATATATACGTAAAAAATAAATAAAGAAATTGTTTCTATTATCCATTAAAATATATTATATATTATTATATTATAAATAAAATTTGTGGTTAATACTTTAATAACATATAAAGTTAATATTTCCTTTTGCAATTTTATAAGGATATGATCATTTTTATCTAGGAAAAATACTTTAAATCATAATTTTTAACATAAATATATATATATATATAATAATACAATTGGGTGAAGCAAAGCATTTCAATGCGGTTTTTTCTTCATATAATACACAGCGGAAATTTTTGTCTCAATTGAGTTGTATATACGTTTTGTCTGTACAATTATACAATCGTTTGTTTAATATATAACTTTATAACAGGAAGTTTTTCATCGATATAAATTCTCATTACTGAAGTAGCGGGAGGTGATCAAGTGTGCGAGACTAAATAAGCAATAAAATGTGGTAGCAAAAATTTAAAAATATTAAATAACTCATTATATTATAAACTCACGTCAAAATAATGAACAGGAACCTAGTAGATGTTGTAGAGTAGTTTTTTTTTTTTTTTTACTATATCTAGTGAAGAAGTTTTGGACCCCTCCCGAGTCTTACCTGTGAACAGATATAAATAAATAAATAAACAAGAAAAATGTTAACTAATTACATAAGTCAAAGCTAAAATAAAATTCAGTTAATAATTATGAACTTGTTTCTTGTTAATTATCTAACTTCAATATATACAATTGAGTTATATTGATTTGAAAATATAGAATTAAAATATATTTATTGATTTTAAATTTGATTTATTTTACTCGTTATATTTAAATGTGAACAAATTACTTTATGTGTTAATATTAATTAAAATATAGTTATGTAAATATGTTTAACATATGTCTATGTTGTTGTTATTATTATTCATTATGCAGTTAATTATCTATATGACTAAATAGCAATACGTATACTTTGTAACGCAATAATGCAAATTTGCCAATGTGAAATTCAATATGTGTATCACTTTTCTTTTTGTATACACATATTATAAATAAAAATAGTAATCTTTATAATATTACGCAATAAAACAACAACTTTGATTTGTATTATTATAAATTTTCTGTAATATTTCTTGTGGTTGGCATTTTCATATATATCTTATGATCTGTAATATAAAGAAAATAATACCATTGTTTTGAAAACAACAATAAAAATAATTGAAAATTGCTTCAATATGGAAATATAACAAGATATTGATGATTCAAAGCAAATCAGAGTTTCTTTCCACGAGAACAGTTTGTGCACTTTTCTCGTGTACTTTTCAAGAATTGTGCATCTGCACATTCCACAACTGTTTTTTTTTTTTTTTTTTTTTTTTTGTCCAATTTTTTTATATTTTATGCGAGTGGAGCGTCTAAACTTTCCACGATTCATCATACCTTATTCTGTATACATTTTATTATTTGTTTACAGTTCACCATTTTTTTATTGTTATTTGCACTACAAATTTGAATATATTTTATTAAAAAATATTTAACGTGGAAATTAACGATATATATAAAAATTCAGTATTTAAATACACGGTATATATATTTAAAAGCTTTATTTTGTTTTATCTTGTAAACGCATACAAATAAAAATATATAATTATGCAAATCTTTACTAAAACTTTTATAATAGCAAAATATTTAAATAAAAAATAATTTCAGAACATACACATCAAGAGATGAACGACCTTTTAAAAATATCGTATACAAATTTTACGTCTTGCATTTTCCAAAATATTTTTCTCACTCAACACCACTTTTATTGCAAATATGATCTTAACATCAATTAAGTTTCAGCACAAAATAAATAATATAATTCTTAATTTAAAATTTAAAAAAATCACAACATAGAAACACTACAGCACATCTCACCTAACCGACCTCAGAAAATTTCTTCAAGGATGTTTATTTTTGATGACAATCATTGAAATGATGAGGTATATTATAATGGACTTTGATATATTTTGATTTTTAAATTTTTGTGTCCAATATCTAATACCTCAAGGTGTCCTATACAATTATTTTTATAAAAATATTTATTATTATAAGAGAAGACCTTAGTTTTTCTCTTGTCAGTGATGTGAGAGATTATGATATTATGTTGGTATTTTTTCTTAAATTAACATTTACTTTTTTATTTACAAACATTGTTATATTATTAATAATACTAATAATAATTTTACTAATAATATTATTAGTGCGTTATGTTATGACTTATTATTTCAACAAATTAAAGTTTTTATTCAGAAAATTGCAAGTCTTCTTTGGATTTATTATTATAATAAGGTAAGTTATATCTTTCGTTTTTTTGATATCCTGAATTATTTTTTAATTGAAATGTTTCAAATATGTGGTATGTAGGTACCTACATTCATTATTTATATGTGTAAATATGTAAATTATGTAAGCAGTTATGAACCTTTAAAACATCGTTTTTATTTATTTATTTATTATAGGGACTTATAAATAATCAATCTATATAAAAATATGCTATAAATATGCGTTCTTTTTCGATTTTACTTTTATCCATGCATGATTTGATCCATGATGCACCCTTTTTTTAATTTTAATTTTTCATTCTTGAATTATATATAGTCTCTTAACAATTTGAGACTGTAGGTATAGTTTGGTTTGGTCCAAAGAGTTAACGAGGTGAGTAGGTATAAACCACAGACGCCTGTATTGATGCTGCTGACACACGCAGTTAGCTATATAGTGAGAATGGTCTGTGGTCAGTAGCAGGACATTGCGTATGTGAGATAGAGCTCCTGAGGCGCTATACATCACCACATCAAGTGCGTATCACAAATACATTATTACAAGTAATATTTTTTTATACAATCAATGAAAATCAATAATATGATAACCAAATTCATCAAATTTCACTTTATGAGTATCAGTGGCCTATACGGTGACGTTTATATATAGGGAGAAAAAAAGTTTGTACAGAAAATCATGTTTATTCCAGTATAGGAATAAACATGATTATATAATATAAAGAGAATTTCATAAGAATATTTCATAAGATACCATTTTTAAGTAAACGCTTCACTTTTAACGGTAATCTTAATTGCAATATAATAATTTTTAATTAATTTAATTTTAAGCTTAGTATATAAGCTAAAATATAGATAAGATTCAAAGAAAACTTTCTTTGATACAATTATTATTATGGCATTTTAATATACGAAACATAATAATTATTATATAAGTATTTCAATATTCAAATGCCATAATATAATAGGAAACATACACTGTTGTAACAATTACATACTAATAAGGTACTATAAAGAGGAAAAGTAAAACTGATTGCAATGTTGTTGACTTGGAAATGAGGTAATGAAACGTCTTATATAGCAAGTAACATCTCACGTGCGATATGCTTCAATATAAAGACAGAAAGGGAAACTGCAATGTTGATCACATGCAGACAAAGGTTATATTACATACTATGTACATACACATGCAAGTTTAATACCTCGTCAAACAAGTCTTCTTTTTTTTTTTTTTTTTTTTTTAATAAATAAATAAAAGAATTGACATTTGTGCTCCTCCTACCAACCAATCCAACTATTGTAACGTAACCAATCATCAAACCACAATAAAAAGAAAAGACAATTGAAATCTCTATGTGTGTATATCATTTCGTTGAAAATTATATACGAAGAAAAAAAAAATGAATCCAGTCTTGAATTTGCGAGAGAGAGAGAGAGAGAGAGAGAGAGAGAGAGAGAGAGAGAGAGAGAGAGAGAGAGAGAAAAGTCAGTAGTCTGTGAGTTGCTTTTAGTTATTTCTGTCGCGTATCTTATAACTTTCAGACAAACGAAAGCTGTCAACGTCCGTCCATCAGACTATAGCTCTCTGACAGTGGCCTTCAAATAATATTACGAAATAACAAATCGAAACTGAAGTTTGCTAAAAGTAACGAACACAAATAATTTGATCCATATAGGTTCAATTTCTGCTTCTGCGAATACATATATATATATAAATTTTTAAACAAACGAATCTGTATAGATTTATCTATAAACACGTATAAAATTAAAAAGCTCTAGACGAAAATATAAATTAACTATACACTATATAGTTAAATTAATACTGTCATCAGCTTGCATATAAATTTAAAGATAATTTAACATAAAAAAAAGCAAACAAACGCATCCCTTCAGGTTCTTTTTTTGCGTGACTAAAATAGCGTATCAAAATAAAATTATTAAAAATTAATTAAATTTCAATAAATTTAAATAATAAAATGAAAAATAATATTTTAATTTTTATCTCTCTTATATTATATTATAATTTTTTTTTTGTGTGGTCTTATTTTTCTTTATAGTATTTAAAACAATTTTATCAGCTCTTATTTTATATATAGGAAGGACAGCTGTAGGGGGGAAGGGAAGGCGCTGATTGCAACCACCATTAAGCTTAAGCATAATTTTGCTCAGTGTATTAAAGTCAGGCTATAAGTGTTAAAGAAGAAGAAGAAGGCATTATACTGTGGTAATTAGCAACGAAATACTAAGCAGAAGCAAACCAGACCGAGTGTTTTATCCAAATTAATGCGCCGTTTGTGTAAGCAAGCTGTCCGCGCACGGTCACCCACATTTTTATACTCTTTCCTGTTTGTAACAAATGGGGGGGGGGGGGGGGGGGGAGAGAGAGGACAGAAAAATAAAAAAGTAATGTACTGAAAATTTTTAATAATTATTTCAAAGAAACATCCGTCTAGTTTAAAAAAATGAAAAATTGAATATTTTTCACACACTAATTTATCATTACATTTTATTATTATTACTCTTGGACAAATAATAATACCCTCTCATAAATAATTTTTACATCTAAAGTGTAATTATAACTATAACAATTATTATTACACTAAGTACTTTAAAAAAAAATTATCATTTATGGCATAGAAAATTGGACTTATTAAAAAATATACATGACTCATTACGATTAGATTTTAATGATGAATTGTTACTTTTAAAAATACCGAAATAATATGTATTATATAAAATATAAACTTTTATTATTTTAATTTATGAAATATATAAATTTTTGCTGATAAATCAATACAGGTTTTATTGATTTATTATGTATACGAAACTTTCAATTTATAATTTAAATTAAAATCATAATCAATTTTCAAATTTTATGCAAACAGGAAACAGTTATTGGTCATTATCAATATTCAAATTGAAAAACTGTAACTATCTATAAATATAAAATATATGATTTGCATCGGAAGTCCAGTCAATACGTAAATTTTTATATATTTTGGGTGCGGTATTTTTTTTCTTTTTCTTTTTTTCTTTTATAACCGTTACAATTTTATAGGAGAAAAGTGTCAAGTTTTAGGTAAAAGAAGCAGTTTTTTAATACAAAAATAATGCCTTTAGCATAAAAAAAAGGACGAGTATTAATAAAGAAGAAAAAAATTTGCATGTCTAGCCGGCAGGTGAAAAAAGAAAGATGTGCCCAATAACTTGTCAAAGATTTTTTTTTTAAACTATTGGCTCACTCACACACACGTAAAAGTAAATTTTAGAGGTTTGCGTCCTGTGCATTTTTTTTTATGTCCACAAAATCGTGAGCACGTGAGGTAAGTGTGCTCCTTGCACCTCGGGCATTGCAGGAAATGGGCGGAAAAAAATTGGAAGAAGAAACGAAACATTTTGAATTTCCGTAATACTTGTTTACTTCATTATGCGGTGGAGAGAGAGAGAAACATAATATTAAATGTTTTTTTCTATGTCAAATATTATGTAATTATTTTAATGTTTTTTTTTCCTACATAATTATTATATAATTTCAATAACAACATGAATAACTTAAGTTTTTTTATATACATAATATTTTTTAAATTATTATCATTTAAAAGCAATAAAATACAGTAATATTGATGTAATTATGATATAAATATAATATCTGAATGGATTATTGATAATTTTATTAAAATTCATCTTCATAAAATTAATATTATTATATAGAATTTTGTCTTGAAATAAAAAATATGTATCTTAAATGTTTTTTTCTATATACAGTTTTCCATTTTACAAAACTGAATTTAATTTATATAATTTAAATTCAATATTCTGTTTCTATAATTGTTTTGTTGTTGTGTAAATTATAAACATTTTATGTTGCATAAGTGATTTGAAAATTGATATATAGAAGACAGCGTATATATTATTGATTTCTATCATCGTTCTCTTTAATATAAAATAATAGAATCGCAATTTTTATAGCATTTTAAAATAAAAAGTAAAAAAAAAGAAATCCTCTTTCTAAATAAAAGTGTTGTAATTATGTTACAAAATTTTTGTTAATTTCACTTCAAAATGAATGCACGGTTGAATTTTTCACGCTTGTTTGCTTGGCGGGTTGCAGATTTTACAATCTTCACGCATCACTTTGATGGCTGTGCGGCGAACATCAAGAAGTTGGAAAAAATTAATATTTTCATTTACGTTTATATAACATAATATATGATTTTTTTAAACATTTTTGTCTCAATTTTTATGAAAATATTTCCTCATGATATACACTGAAAGTACTGAAACGTACACTTGAAATAATTAATCAACAGTATTTTGTATTGTTTGCTGCCATAATATCTGATTCATTATCGTTTATGATTTTTAAGGATAAATAAGATTTAGATTCTTTAGGTTATGCATTACAAATGAGAGCTATTAAGTGCTTTGTTTTTTACTATACGTTATTATTGTTATTTTTCTTCTTTAGATTCTTTGAAAAACATTATATAGTTAGAATTTTTAATTATTTTTTAAAGTTGCGGCGAGTGGTGATATAAATCTCCTGTCAATACTTTTAACATTGTGGTCCCATCGAAAGCCTATTAGTTAGTTATATAGTTTGCAGAATTAGTAAAATATCCCTATCAAAAATTACAATATAAAAATATAGCTGTCTTGGCGTCAAAAATCTAACCAAATCGATTAAACAAAAAATAAAAGCTGTTTTATAGGAGGGGGGAATGCATACAATAAAAATTCTATGTTAAAAAGTTAAAAGATTAAATTTTAACCCGTTAATAATTAAAACTAAACGATTAAACTAAAATAGAGTAGAAAAAAAAATCGATTCTCATGCAAGGTAATTGAATAGTGTGAATCAAACTATATAAAGAGAAAATTGTTTTACACTTTTTAACAGATTTTTAACACATTATATAAGATAATGAAAACGATTATACATTTTGTAAAACTATTATTTTACTTGTCAACAATAATAAAAAATGTTTATTGGTTCCGCTAATTTACTTAAAATACACCCTTTTTATCTTCTTTTATTACTTAAATATGATAATAATGATAATTTTCTCTTTTAAAAAGTAATATAATTCTAACTATATAAAAAAGCATTTAAAAACATAATATTTTTCTTTATGTGTACATAATACATATACATAGATTCGAATCTAAGAAGATATTCACTATCGTTTTTTTCATCATTTTTTTAATGCTATTTCCCTTTTTTTTTTTTTTTTATTATTAAATAAATTTCTATATATATGGTGTATTTTTTATAAAAGAGAGAATATAGAAATTATTCAAGTTTATATAAAAGAAAATTTTAATTTTATAACTTCTAAAGACTAATTTAAAGGTTAATTACTGAAGTGTTTATATATATATATATATATATATATATATATATATATATATATATATATAATATATATATATATATATATATATATATATATATATATATATATATATATATATATATATATATATATATATATATATATATATATATATATATATATATAAGAGATTTATATAGATTATGGCGGAAAATTTGAAAGTTGCGTGGTTGTTTAAAATGATATAATCTGAATAATCAAAAAGTTGAACAGTAGGCACTGTGAAAATTTTTATAACAAACATGGCTACAAAGAGATGAGAATGTGGGCTTGGTCCAAAAAATGATCTTATTGCTCATCTTAAAAACTTTACTTTTATATTTATCACTTGTCATTTACTCTACAAGTATATATTTATATATATAAAAACATCTGCTCTATATATACAGAAATTAATTCATTTGATAATAGTTTATGATAATTTTTAACATTTGTGCTTATATATAATTTTCTCATATATATTTTCATCAGTTTTATATATAATATCAAAATAATAAGATTCTTTACAAAAAAAAAAGCTCTATATTCAAATTTAGTTTTATGTATAAGTTATCTTAGTTTTAAATTTCAAACAAAATTTAATTAAATTTCCACCACTTTTTTTTGTTATAAAGGTTAAGAATGATTTCAATATACAATTTACATGCTATGAAATAATTTATAATCTACTATTATTTAGTGCTATAAAATGTTTTTTTTTAAATGAGTAGTTACATAATATTATATACTATATACATTTTTTGATATTAAATCTCATGGTACATATAACTTGATAAAAATCCAGCAACTGTATATATACTTAAAATTATTATTATTAATGCAACAACTTTAATATATTACACAGTTAAATTATACATAATTATATATATATTCATTTTATATTAAAGTTGTTGTAAATGTTTTTTTAAGTATAAATTTTCTTTTAATTTAACTTTGAAGTAAAAGTGTATATAAAGTTGAACTTGTATTATAACGTTCCAATAATTTAAAAATTATAATTGATTTTCAAATTAATTATTTTAGAGATGATAATAGAGTTTTCACGTCAATAAAGTGCTTAATTTTAGAGAGGTAACGATTGTTTTTATTGAAAAAGTGGAAAGTCTAATTACGTTATACAGTATTTTTATGGTTAAAGAAAAAATTAAGTTATTAAAGTTAATTTTTTTTTTACCTTATTGTTATGACATTTTTTTTCCTATAACAACAATCATAAGTAAATAATAATAACTTTTTAAAAGTAATTAAAAATGAATATATTTAGTCAAATAATTATAGGTTTTTGACAGTAATTTTTTTAATAACCACAGTTTTTAATACCTATGTATTTTTTATATATTATTTACGTAATATTCTTTAGAATTCTATATATAAAAAATTAAAAAAATATAAAAAAAATCACTTAAATTTTTGTTACGTTTTTTTTTTATATATATATTTTTATTATTATTTCATTGAGATTTTTCTTTTATATTACATGATTTTGCTCTATTTCTAATACATTAAAAGTTGATGAGTTGTATCCTCCTACTCCTACATACACAGGTGAGGCAGGAAATTATTATTAAAGCTCTGATGTCCGGTGAAGCGTGTCGTGAAGAACGAGAGAAGAAGAAGAAGAAGAAAAAAAAATTGTCTTGCGGTAGCCACAAGTAATCACGCTTTATAATTTCTCATTTCCTGCTATCTTAGCCTCAAGTTTTATTTGTGGTACAACATTTTGTATATTGCTTTCAAGAAAGAAAAAAAAATTATGCTTTAAGGCTGCTCGTGGACCACAGGATGCTGATGGACCAAAATGTGATAATTAATACAAATTACAGGATGTTTAAAACTCGTGCCCAAATACTTTGATTTAATATTGAAAGGATATTAGTTATTACTATATTATTCCTCTTTTTTTTAATAATAATAAAAAAAAATATCATATTTTTAATAATATTGTAACGACATCCGTTTAAAATGATGTTAAAAGATTTATAAATTATAATAATTGATAAATTTCTGAACTGAGGAAATATTAAGGTGTTATATTTATTAAAAAAAAAAAAAAAAAAAAGGGAAAGAATATTAATAAATTTTGTAGTATTTTTTTTGTATGAATAATTTAATAAGATAAATTAATTTTTTTTTTTTTATTAAAGGATGGTAACAAGATGGTGTAATTAATGCATCAACATTAAGTAAAATTATATATTTTCTTTGCTCACGATAGATTGATTATGTTTTTATTTAGTTTCCTACAAGAGAGGGAATGTGCCGAGTAGTCTGGCTGCTTGCTTCCTAAAAGCAAAATTTTTAACAGTCTTCTTGTCGGTCGCGAACGAAAAACGAGGCATCGTGTGGCCCTCACAAGAGAGTTTTAGCGTTAATGAGGCATCGTACACAGATATAGAAAAAGACGTCGCGGTGCGAGAGAAAGAGAGAGAGAGAGAGAGAGACTTTTTACTAGACGACGCTTTTTGCTTGTGGTGTGAGTGAGAGTGTGTGTTGTTTTTGGCGAGACTTACTTACTTATTCCAGACCCCAAAATACTTAACGGCAAGCAAGACACAAATCAGACGAGAGAGAGAGAGAGAGAGAGAGAGAGAGAGAGAGAAATGCGACTGCCACAAGGTGCAAAACATAGACTCAAACTTGGGCCAAAAATACAATAAGACATTTAGAATTTTTATAAATTTTATGTCAATTTAATGTCTCTTAATATAAAAATGTTGGCAATAAGAATGTCATTATCATTTTCCACTACAAACATAACCAACTCAGCAAGCCAAGCAACCATACTGCCATTATTTTCTAATTAGATTGCCTCCTTTTTATATTCCCCCTTGATTTTATTCAGTGTATGTATGTATAACTTAATGATCATTTTTATAAAACAGTTAAATAATTTAGTTTAATTTCTAAGAATTATGTCATAATTTCATAAATTTATTAAGAAATAATTTATATACGTAGAATCTTATTTTAATTTAATAATATTTAAAATAATTAAATTCACAAGTAAATTAATTATCACATTTTTTAATATGTACAGTAATGATAATTAGTATTTTAATTTAATAATATTCTATATAGTTATTACTATACAGTATATATATATATATATAATCTAGTTTTAAAATTAATAAAATAAAAATTTAATTAATTCAAATAGTAAAATTCATTAGATATTATTATGTATTTGCATAAAGTATATAAAATAATAAATTATAAATATTATACAGGTGAGGGTATTTTGGTTGCAATGTGATGGCCACATCACGTTCCAATCATTACTACACACGCGAGCGAACTGCTTTTTTTTTTTTTTTTTTTTTAACTTGAAGAGCCACTCGACTTGATTATAATACTATGTAATCATCATCTTCTTTTTCTCTTTACTACTGACTAACTCTAGGCTGTACATGTATGTATTATACACAATTTTATGTGAAGATTCAAACTCTAAAAACAACAACTGTTGCGGCGGTAAAACCAAAATTAGCGGCACCCCACTTCACTATAATTTACTTCACTTCTTTTTAAAGTCTTTAACTTTTTTTTTTTTTTTTTTTTTTTTTTTTTTTTTTTTTTTTCGTGTTTATAAAGAAGCAAAAATATATAAAAGAGAGTAACCTGTTCTTCTTATTATATATGTTTTTTGATGTTTTGGTAATATAACTACCTTTTAGTTTTTGATATCAAAAAAGAAGAAGAAGAATAAAATGTTTTTGAAATTAGTGGCTAACATGCTCACAGATATATATAGCTAGATGTATGTATATTAAATGTACTCAACTACCGCCCGCAAAATATAAATTTTCTTGCCACCTGCGTACATCCTCTTTCTATATCTTAAACAGTCAAGATGAAAAACTTCTTTTTTTTTTTTAAACTCTTTAAAATTTTAGACTTTTAATAAATAAAAATTATTTTTATATTAAAAAGACACCTTTAGGCTAAAAAAAAGAATCATATTATGTAAAATAAAAAAGTATAAAATTTCATTTGAATATCATTATTTATGTATATATTTTAACTATAAAAATTAATGTTAATGAATTAAAAATTCTAGTCACTTATTAGAAAATATATATATTTTTTTCTCTTGAATTAAAAATTATATTTATATAATAGCAACCTAATATTTATTTAAATAAAGTCATAATTTTTTATGTTTATTTTAAAGGTATATTTAGTATTTTTTTTTATTGTTATTATTATTTTTTTACCATGTTTATGGTATGTGTTATTTTATTTGTTTTAAAATCATCAGCATCAATTGCTTTAAATTATATTAAATTTGGTTTTCTATTATAAAATCAGGCACGTACGCAAACTCAATAGAACTGGAATATTAAATTGGTTCAACTACTACTTTTGAGTTTTTTTTTAATCGTGGGAAATAAGAATTTTACTTCAAATTCTTTAGATGATATTTATTGAAATTACTTGAATTATTATCAAAGTTTCTTTAATTTTTTTTCTTTTGAAATTCATTTCACTTGAATTCATATGGACAATGTTACACTTTTTTGAAAATGTGTTAAACTCTCTCTACAGTATATATATATATATATATATATATATATATATATATATATATATATATATATATATATATATATATATATATATATATATATATATATATATATATATATATATATATATAATTATATAACATATTTAATGTTATATAACTTGCAGTTTAAGCCAAATATATTGTCGACTTTTTGAATTTAAAAAAATAAATTAAAAGACTTCTCTATATATAAAAAAACGTGATTTACTGGCAAATAGTGTACGTTCTCATGAGGACTTATTTGATACAGAATATATATAATAATGCCACAAACAAGTAGTTTAAGAGCAATGACATCGGGTACACAATTATTTGTTGTGGTGACTCTTAACAATGCTATGGTTGCTATTGCAGGAGAGAATAGTGAGAGTGAGTGAGTGAGAAAGAGAGACAGAGAGAGAGAGAGAGAGAGAGAGAGAGAGAGAGAGAGAGAGAGAGAGAGAGAGAGAGAGAGAGAGAGAGAGAGAGAGAGAGAGAGAGAGAGAGAGAGAGAGAGACAGAGAGAGAGAGAACTCAACACAGGTGTACTTTAGTCTCGGATTATATTTGATGAAAACATATTATTCTCAAACTATTATAACGTAAAAATTCTTTTTGACTTTCACACTTAAAAATTTTTGTACAAGATATTTTTGATATATAAATGTTTTTAGGTTTTGAAAAAAATAAAAAGAAGGTTTATAAGACTGGGTGTCAAAAAATTAGAAATTTTAGTCTAGATTGATACGATAGCTTTATATAATATAAAATTTTTGTAAAGATTAATCATCACGTATAATAATTTTTATACAGGTAGTCGTGTTTCTAGTTTTAACAAGTTTATTACTATTATTATTATATTTTGTTATAAAGATTAGTAATAAAAATTAGTTTTAAATCAGCATCGATTTTTTTAAATATAAATTTACTTATTTAAAAAAAATACTGAAAGGTAATTATAGTTCTTATTTAAACAGGGTCTGGCAAAATTATTAATATATATTTGATAATCTAAATATGAATGATAATTGAATTTAAAAAAATATTTTATTATTATTTATATATAATAATTATTATTACAATTTTATAAATACAATTTATTATTTTATAATAATCAGATCGCAAGCTGTTCACTTGAATTTCTGTGACGTCAAGGATTGGTAGTTTAAGTTGATGAGAACATTAACTTTAAGGTTTGCAAAAAAATAAAATGAAAAGAGATGAAGTGGCTCACGACTAAATTGAAGAGAGAAGAAGGTTTTATATAAAAGAGAAAGGTGTGAGAGAGAAGGATGAGAATTTGCATTAGACAGAGAGAAAAAATAAAGTAGAAGAAGTCGAGCGGCAGTATACTTCTATTTTGCTTCCTAGAAATATTTAACTATGCGAAATCTATTTGACAGGAGAGTGAGTTCCTCTCTCTCTCTCTCTCTCTCTCTCTCTCTCTCTCTCTCTCTCTCTCTCTCTCTCTCTCTCTCTCTCTTTCTCTCTCACTCATGACTGTCCATTAGCAAGCTACAACCAGCATTATTTAAACATTATTTGCACAATTTCAATGTGCCTAAGAATTTTATAACAATTAATATTACTTATATATAACAATAAATCTTTTTATTTCTTATCTTTAAATAATTTATAGTGTCTTTTAATGTAAACTATTTTCATTTCACTTTCTCATTGTTTATTTATTTTTAAAATACCATCAACAAAAAAAAAGCTATACAATTATAAATTTTAATTTAATTGATTTACTTAATTTTTTTTTGTTGTATCATAAATAATTTTTAAATAAATAATAATTAATTAATGATCTACTTTTAATATTAGATAATCAGAAAATCATTTAAACTAATGCATAATAAATTTATCTATAGAAAAATATTATAATATAAAGATTTATTATTAAAAATTACCGTTATCATAAAAAGCTCATCAACGTTTCAGTTTTAAATTTAAAATAAAAATATATTAATATCAGATATAATAAACTTTTTTTTTTAAAGATATAGTATTGCAAGATCTTAATTAACTTTTAAAAGCTATTATTTTTTTTATTAGATTTAATTTTGTTCTATATAAAATAACCTAACACCTTTTTTTTGGTAATAAAAGAGATTAAAAATTATCTTTCTTTTATAATATCAAATTAGATTAAATTTTGATAAAATTATATATATTTTTTGCATATCAAGTGCTCAAGTTTCAGCTTTCCTTATAGTCTTTTCTTTTGTTTACTTTTTTTCTTCTACTTCTTGTTGTTTTTATATTCAAAACCTCTTATTAAGACATTAGTGGTTAATAAAAAACTAAAATATCTATATATATAATAAAAAAAATGTTAAAAGATACAAAAACGATTTAACCTTTTTATTTTGCCGTGTGACATAACACAATCATTATTTTTTTTTCTCTATTTAATTCATCTGCATAATTAGAATCATCGGATATAATAATAATAATAAAATCTAACATGATTAAAAAGTAATCTTTGCTCTTATATAGAACTAACAAAAACTATAGTGTTTTTTTTATAATATAAAAGTAAAAAAAAAAAAAAAAGTTCCTGAAGACAAATTCATTGATAGAAAGAAGAAAATCATGTATGGATATAGCGTGAGACTTTTTATAATTTTTTTTATAACTTTAAATTTATTCATATTTTAATTTATATATATAAAAAAGTATATAAATGGTTGTAATTAATTTAAGGAGTTTAAAAAAATATAATATATATTTATGATTTTCACATTTTTTTTTCAAGATTGATTATTTTAATTTATCTATATTTCATTATTTCCCTTATAATTATAACTTCACAATTTTATTCAAATATATCATTTTTTTTCTTTAACATAAAATTTATGTTATTTCAAAAATATATAAAAAAAGGATATTGACTTCAATTTTTATGTATAGTATAATATAAACATGAATTTATAATATTTATGAAAATTATGCTTTTGTTATCTAAGATTATGGTTAAATATAATGTAGAATAACTTTAATATATTAGTATGTTCATGTACATAGACATATGTACACATTTGGTTACTATATAAAAGGGGTGTGAGTTTGGTGTTATACGTTGCTATGACAACGGTCACATGTCAACTGTTAACCACGTCAATACCACGTAAATTTTGTTGCTACCCCACTGTATACGTCTTACATGTGCATGGTGAAAAAAGAGGGGGAGGGTTAATAGCTCTCTAATTAATATACATGTAATTTACATACGTACTTTTCTTTGTAAATGTACTTATAACTTCTTTTTTTTTTTTTTTTAATCTATGTTATTGTCATATGCATTTATGGTAATATATGAATTTTAAATTTATAAACTTTCTTTTATTGTATTTTTTTACTGCTAAATAATCTTGTGTATTATATAAGCGTAGAGTCTTCATATAGTTATAATTTTAAATAACAGCTGAATTTTTTTCATTTATGTGTTATAATTATTATGATTTTTATTTATTTTGACATAAAATATATGACAAAATAATGTGCTACTATTATATATATATAAATAAAGTTAGTAGAAATAAATAGTATAAAACATTTAAAATTCCTTGGAAGCGTTCATAAAATAAATATATATATAAAAAAAAAGCTTACTACTCCCAACAATATGAGGTGTTATTATTAGAAAATTATTATTTTGAAGTTCAAATTGGACACGTGCGGGACATAGTCTTGCAATTCCGCGAATAGAAATTACTAATAATAATTAGGATCTTAAAATAGAAATACACAATATTTATTTACTCACATGTTTATTATTAAAAATATATATATATGTATTATACATATAGTTTTTTATTTTTTTATTTTATATATATATTTTTTTTAGTGTTTCTTTTTACGCTATTACTTTTTTCGGCAATAGCGTTTGAAATTTTTATGCGCTCCTATGTACATATACATCAAACAAGGGTTATACTATTTCATTAATATTTACTACAGCATAGTTTTGCAAACCTTGAAACAAAAATAATTACAGTGTAGAACAGAGAGAGAGAGAGAGAGAGAGAGAGAGAGAGAGAGAGAGAATTAGTGAACATCAAATAGAATGCGGCAAGTGCAGAACGTTTGTAACATAGCATGAAGCTGAGTCACATTAAAAAAAAAAATCTTTTTGCAAAGAGGGGAACATATGCCACTAATATTAAAAGAAAGAAAATAATTCTGAATTGAAGAAAGTAAAACAGAGATAAAATTTCAATTTCAATTTCAAAGGGTTTTTATTGTCAAACATACAATATCAAATTAGAATCTTTTTTATATAATATATTTAAAATTGGTCGTGCTGGTTGCATAACTCCAAATCTTAACTATTCATAGGGCAAAAGCTATATAATATTTTTTAAATTACTCATAAAAACAATAATAATAGGTTTTGATGCTTTAATTTCTCGTCGTTTTTTTTTCTCTAAAGTTATATAATTATAAGCGTCTATAACAAATTAAATTAACTAAGCTTGGTAAAGTAAAAAAAAAAAAAAAACTGGAATAAAAAAGTGCTAAAATATAGTTTAAAAATATATTTATCATATTAAAAATAAACTTGTAAACAGATGAATTTTTTTTACAATAAACGAAACTCATAATTAAATTTTTAAGTAGTAAAAAAAAAGTTGCTAATTGTCTATAATATTAAAAATAAATGATTTTACCTTATTTTTAATATGACTAACTATTTGAAGAAGAAAATAACTTTCAATTTTATATATTTTTCTATATTCATATAAAATAAATTATATATAATAATAACAAAATTTAATTTTTATATATAGATAAAAATTAATACCAGTAGGGAAGAAATATATATATATATATATATATATATATATATATATATATATATATATATATATATATATATATATATATATATATATATATATATATATATATTATGTATATCATCACCTTGACTGTTAAATTTTATATAATAATCTGTGACCTTCATGTTATATAAAAATAAGTAACAAATAATAATTTTCTTACATTAAAAATTTATAATATCATGCGTATATATAAGTTAAAAGCATATAATAATAATGAGTACATGTATATAAAAGTTTTATATAATATAATTTAGTTATAGTATGTATATGTACGTGTATTATAATAATGTTATACTTGTATATATATTTTTGCCTGCTAGGAATATTCATAACGGAGTATCAGTAAACCATTCATCATTTTTATATATTTATATGTATTTTCCTGTCAGGTGTTATTGCAATCATTTTTAATGTTTAGATCGAGGTGAAATTATCAATCGTTCATCATTTGCAAGCATTCATCTCTCTCTCTCTCTCTCTCTCTCTCTCTCTTGACATGAAATTATCTTCTCCTAAAGGCATCATTGGGGTAGTGTAGTAGCATCAAAATATTAAAGATAGCAGCATTTTATTATTATTATTATTTTTTTTTTTTGCTACGTTATAAAGGAGTGGTTTATAATTGTAATTTTCTAAGAATATTTTTATTCAATCCAATCATAGAAAATAAAAATATACAAAATTTAATTGATTAATATAACAAATATTTGCCAGGATAAAAAATAATAAAATTTATGAGAGCAAAAAAAAAAAAAAAAAAAAAAAAAAAAGGTTGTCACAAAATATTTTGAAACGAAGCTAGTATAGTTTACAAAATAAAAGCTTATACAAAATATTCTCGGAAATCGCTAACATCCGTTGTGATATAATATTTTAAATTTAAATAATATAGCTTGTTAAAATTATGTCGAAAAACTCGAGGTTATTATATTTATATAGTGTTTGTTTTCATCAAGGATTTTTTTATTTTATGTAATTCAATGATATAAATCAAAAATACATCAGTATTATAGTTATATGACGATGTAAATAATTGATAAATAAGGAAGAATTGTCATTATTGTGTTTTAAATTACAAGGTTACTATATACGTTCATATTTCATTAGTTTATATTATATTGATGTGCTTCTCTTTGGTTTTAATAAAAGAAAAATAAATTAAATTGAACAATTAACAAGTTTTTTTTATCAC
Source organism: Ecdyonurus torrentis (assembly GCA_949318235.1). Taxonomy (NCBI): domain Eukaryota; kingdom Metazoa; phylum Arthropoda; class Insecta; order Ephemeroptera; family Heptageniidae; genus Ecdyonurus; species Ecdyonurus torrentis. The sequence continues at coordinate 33,055,236 of OX439131.1, read as the reverse complement.
TATTTACTTTTTAGTATTATGAAATAGTAAAAAAAAAATGTCATTGATTGATTGGGTTTCCAAACCTGAAATCAAATGCGTCATTAAAAATATATTTTTATCACAAAATTTTAAAAATAAAATAGATCGTTTTTTAAAAAAAAAAAAGTTCTACAAGAGAAAAGAAGAAAGAAATAGTATAATTATATATTTACACCACTGTTTAAAAAATATTTATATCACAATAACTGTATTTTTTTTTTTTTTTTTTTTTTTCATTTTTAAATATAAAACTAATTTAAGGTTAAAATATATTTACAAAAAATGATATCTAAATTTTCCCCATTTTAATTTCCCCACGCTTAATTTATTTGACACTCACTGTAACCAATTGTAAAAATAACACTTTTAATATACGCTGTATATAATATATAAATATATATATATATATATATATATATATATATATATATATATATATATATATATATATATAGTTTCACAATAATGACACGTTAATGATTAATTATTTTTTTCTTATTATGTTTAACAAGAATTCTCATATTATAAACTAAAAACTCAAGGAGAGAAAGAAAAATAATAATAATATGAAATTTATGATTTTCTCTCCACACATAGAGGTTGTTGTAATTTTACGTGTGATTAGTATATTGAACATATTTGTGGTAATCATACTGATTGATTTAGTCCACGTATATATATATATATATATATATATATATATATATATATATATATATATATATATATATATATATATATTCTTGTTGTAATATATTTATAACCACATTATAATATAGTGTAATAATAATAATGTAATAATGAAAATTGGTATTACACATGAGAACAATTGATAATATGAATAATGTTAACTAGGTACATAAAAAAAATACATATAAATAATGGGAAAATATTTCAAAGTAATTTTACTATACGTATATAGGAAGAAGAAGAAGAAGAAAAAATCTAAAAGAAGATGAAACAAGTTTAAGGAATGATATATCACTCTTTTAACACTTACTAAAAAAAAAAAAAAAAAAAAAAAAAAAGTGAAAGATCTTTATGGACTGGTATGCAAAGTAGGTTCTCTTTTTTTATGTACGCAATGTAACGTGATGGAAAATGTTTACATTCCATTTTTTTTTGTTCCAAACGTCTTATACACCTTTTTAGAAAATTTAATATGATATTATAGATAAAATTATATCTGTTTAGTAAAGAAAATGTTTTAATTATATTTTATAGTCAATGTGTATGATATTCATGTTATTTTAAATAATCATTTTTCATTTTTACTTTTGAAAGGTTTTAATTTTTTTTTTTAACGTAAGAAATACTTAAGCTTTGATGAAAAATAAATAATAATATTCTATTACCTAAGTCATAAGAAAGTTAAATTAATAGTATATAACAATAAAAGAGATTGGTTTACAAATGTGAATTATATGCAAATGAGTTTTACGTCGTTAACTGATGGATAGTATTATTATATTATTTTTGTTTCTCTGGAATATCCTGTAGAGAGCAGCACAGTGCAGTACACAAGCTTTCTCACTGACTATATTTTTTTGTTTTTTACATTATTTTTATATATCATTTCAATTATTACTAAGTTATTTGATTCAATTAACTATTTATTTAAATGATTGTATTAGTAGATTTTTTTAAATTGAATTTACACTGAGGAAAAATTAAATTCTTTAATTTGTATTGCATAAAAATGGGAGGAATATTATATACTTAAAATAAAATAAAAAAAGTTTATTACTATATATATATACAAAATTAAAAAGAATAATATACAATATAAATTTAAATAATAAATCACTATAGGTAAAAGAAAATTGATAGTAAAGTTGACGCGTAGATGATATATATATTATAAAAGATTATATTTTTCTTAGCTCGCATTGAAGAAGCTTTTTTTTTTTTTTTTTTTTTCAGTCCATTATTTATGTTTTGTTGCGACAGGCAGGCAAATGAGGACCAAAATCCATCAATAAATTTTGAATTGAACTACTCACTGGCTGCGTATCAACATGTTCTTGATTGATTTTTTGACTGCTTATAGAATCACAATCTCAAAAGAAAGAAAGAATAAAGAAAGAAAAAAACTATTAATATTATTATAATTTACTTTTATATCACAATAGCGCCTTTTCTATGTATGTATATTATTATATGATTATTTTAATGTATAACATGTAAGTTTTCTTTCATGTTATAAATAATTCTAATTTATAATGATATTGCATATTTTTTGTACATGGTAATAAATGTAGTTTTACTCTTATTGAATGAAAAAAAAATCTTGTTTTGTATTGTAATTAAAATAAATTTAATTTACATATTTTAATTTTTTTTATTAGTTTCATGAAGTTAATTATTTTTCTTGTTTTGTATTAAATATATTTTTTTTAAATAACATTTATAAAAGTTACCAAACCTTCTATAATTTACATAAAGTTTTTGTAATAAATTATCTTAGATATCAAGGTGCGTAATAATTCTTTATTGTGTGTTAAAAACATTTAAAAGAGTAATTTGGACAGAGAGGAAAAATATAATTTGTTGAAAAAAAATCTTTATATATTTTAGTTAAACAGATTTTGAACCAAATTTTAACGTTCATGTTATACAACCACAATTTTTTTTTAAAAACTAATTTTCAGCTATTCAAATATTTCCATGAACATATTATATAATGATTGAATCGCGTTGTATTTATCATTGTTAAACGATGCAAAGGATGTTAATTCAATTTTTTTTGTCCCATACTTATATAGTAAATAGTTGATTGAACTATGGGAAAATACATACAAAAAAAAATGCTGTCACTCTTTATTGACCTTGAGAAAAATTCGAAGAAAAAAAAATACTATTTTTTTTTTTAGCTTAGAAGCATGAAAATTTTATATATAGATATTCTTTATGATTATTAACATGGTAATAATTCTATAACAGGTTTTTATAAAGAAAACGGTTTTACAATAAAAAAAAATATACTTTTAAAAATATACGTAAACTGTGAAATAAGTTACAGAAACATAAAAAATGGGGGTTGTTTTAAAGCTGTACAGGTGCTGTTAATATTTTCATCCCATTATCTCATTACATTATTGCTTTATGTATGTAACTGCATACATAAGTGTGTATAAAGCAAATTACTTTAAGTACGACCGGTTTATTTTATATATAAGTGTGATTACTTGAATTATAATTTACATTGCGGAGAAAGAGTAATGTTATTGTGCGTTTTATTCCACAAGTTATATTGACATGATTTTTCTTCTATTTGTCGTATATGTATATAAATCTATTTTTGCCGGAGCAATGAAATTGATGGTATTGTCATTATAAATAATTTCTATATCCTAACAAAATGTAGTGCAATGCTTTTATATAAAAATATATCAACACTTGCACAAAAATAAATATACATACTATAGCAACATACATATAGCATCATAATTAATGCTTACATTGTATAGTGATTATACATATATGTATAGCATGATAGTTAAGATGTTAAATATAATTATATTTATGTTATATTATTACAAAATAGCAACATTTGTGCTATACAATGTATTATAGAAATTATTCAATGCGCATTAATGACGTATTTTTTTCTGTGAACTTCTAAAATATTGCATTCATAGCACTTGTGGATAATAATATATATATATATATGAATTCATTACATATTTCAGCTTCATAAATGTTACATAATAGCACGTTCACACGAAGCAATTTACATTGCGTCAATAAAATTTACACTGCATGAAAATTTGAGATAGTTTTAAAATATATATATGCATGCAGGTATTGTATATATGCTATCAAATTAATTGCATCATATATACTGAAAAATATATTACTCCATATGAGCAGGACTTAATACATGTATTATAGACGTAATTGAAATGGAAGGCACGTAAGAATTCATATAAAAATCAATTAATGATTGTAAATTACATTTACAGTTACTATACATAAAAATTAAAATTTTATGTATGTATAAAATTTGTTATGGTATTTACTATATATTATTTCTTGACGAAAAATTCCTTTATAACATACTTTTTTTTTATCTATATATAAATTTAAAGATTATCAGTCTTCCTACGTAATAGCCCTAAAGCTAAGCTTTAAAAAAAAAAAATAACATGTTTTTCTTTACTAATATTATACAACATATTTTTCAAATAATCGTGAAATTTTTGACAACTGTCATTTTTGGTGACCCTTTTTTTTATGACTTTTAAATTATATAATTTGTGTTCCGTATAAAATTGATTTTGTATATATATTTTTGCGGTAATATTATATACGCATGAATGATAATAATTACATACATATATATATTATTTATAATGTACTTTACCTTAGTTTGTGCTGCGTAGTCAAGAGCTAACATACAGTCGTTATAGCCAGTCTCTGTCTTGATAGATGCTGGCATACCAGCCGCAGCAGGGTTACCGCAAAACTGACCTAATTGGCCTACACTCTCCCGGTACCACGGGTACATCGCGGTACCTCTGCACTCCAAAATATTAATTTTTCAATCACTTTCGTATATAATACGTGTGTGTTATAATAAATATTTATTATACACTATATGTTCACAACACACTAAGTTATTATAATTACACACTTATATAAGTACCGGTAAAAATTATTGTTGATTGTTTTGGGTTTTTTTCCCCTGGTAAATATAATTATATAGAGGTTAACACTTATATTGGTCACTTATATATTAATTTTAACACTGATATTATACACTTTGATACAGGTAATATTGTTCCGGTAAAATTTACCGGTAAGGTAGTTTTTTTTAATTGTTTGTTTTTCTTTACCAGTGTTTTGTTATTAGAGTTCACTTCACTTATAATTATATAATTTTTTATATATTTTAATTATAAAATAATAAAAATTTATAAAATTTTGTTGTCCTATCTTAACCACTGTTCATGATTCACTGATGTATGGTTAATAAAATGTTTCTTTGAACGTCTTCCTTTCAAAACAGATGAAGATAAAAAGTTTGGTTCAAAGAGAGAAAGAGTAAGAGCGCGAAAGAGAGAAAGAGAGGGGCGGTGCTCCGAAAGATCTGTAATAAAAAAGCATAAAAATAATGTTAATATATAAAACACTTTTTTTTTATTTATCTATTTCTTTTTTCATTTCTTTATAGTGATATGATAATATTATTATATACCATGACCTTCCATAAGCCACACTTATAGAAAAAAATTATATATTATGGAAAAAGGTCAACAAGATTTTTTTTTTATCGAACTTTTTTTTTTTGGTGTGTGTGTGTGAGTAATATATCCCTTCCTTTATTTTTTTTTTATTTAATAGACAATTTTTTTTTGAGTCTCGTGTTTTTTTAAGTGAGAGAGAGAGAAGAAATGTACCTGTTGCGATGCTGTAGATCGCGGTAGTCGCGACTGACTGTGCTTTAGTGTATTGTTGGAGGAGGGACAAAAGAAGATCGGGGATGGCGTTTTATGTTAGTTTGCGCATTCACGCCCCCGTATTTCAGGCAGCCAGGCATACACCTGAACTCGATCCCCGAGCCCGAGTGCTTAGACTTGCGCCAAAGCAGTCCACATAAAACTTACCATACCCGCCCCGTTGAGCACCACGCCCATTCATTACTACTCACGCCCATTTTGCCACGCCTTTTTCTCTGTGTCACATACAGCTTTTATCACAAAATATCATTGTTTCTCATTATTAATATAATCTACATCAAAAATATAAAATTATATAATACTCTCCATGATAAAACTGTTCTTAACTCTAAAAATGTTCTCGTAGCTTTTTTTACTCTTTTTTTTTGTATAATAGAAAAGTATATTTAGGAAACAAAACTTTGAAATTTTTATTATTATTATTATTATTCTGATAAAAATTGCGTTTAAGTGACCAATTTTGTAGTAAAATCATAAGAATTTTATATAATATATATATTTTATATTTCTTATTATTTTCATTTTTTTGTAATATTTTTTTCTCTCTATAATAAATCTCAAAGCAATTTAAAAATAAGATTAAATCTAAATATATTTTTTTGTATCTAATGATAGAAAAATATATACGTGGTAATTAAAAGTATATATACGAAAAAATATATATAATAATAAAATTTAAAACTCCATCTTATTATATTTTAGAAAAATATCATGCTTGGTGTAAAGTTGTCATTTATTATACAGTATTATACTATATAATTTTTATGCCACAAGGTTATTTCAAGGGCTCGCATGTGTGTTGCGTATACGTGTGTGATTATTTTGGGTTTAGAACCATAACTTTGACTTCCATTTTTTTTTAATGTGTTTATAAAATTAATTACATGTGACAAAAAAATTATTAACATGATAGTTTTATCTATTGTCACTGTCAGTTTTAGCTCCCTTCCTCCCTTCTCAAAATTTGAACAACACAAGTGTAAGGGGAATATTTTGAAATGTGGTATATTCATATTTATATATTTTTCTCTTGTATAAATTTGAAAATATTGATTTTATATAGCAAAATTGTTGCAGATCAGTTTCCAACTTGCAATCTCATAAAAAGGTTCTTCATAAATATAGTTTACGTATAGGTTTACTTCTCTTTTGGAAAATCCTTTATTTAGGGGGAAAAAAGTATTTAAAAAATCAAAAATTTTGAATTTGATAGATTTAAACCTTTAAAATATTGAAATGTTTCTATAAAATTAACTTCTAAAGTTCTTATTTATTTAAAGTCAACTATAAGATTCAGCAATCAGTTATAAAAATAACCTCATATACATTTTAGGAAAAACTAAAGTAATTCAAATGTTATATATATTAACAAAAATATATTGAGTCTTAATTTACTAAGCCAAGCCATAAACGAAAAGGAACATACATTTTTTTGCATTGAAAAATATTTTGTAATTTTTTTTTATGAAAATTTTTTATGAGCATAGTTACATATATATAGCCTGGTGTGAAGTAGGAAAATCCAAGATGCTTTAACAATATTTTCTGGTGTAGAATTATATGACAAATTTTACAGACTAAAAGTACCCCTCCTATTCTTCTTCTTCTTTTTTTTTTTTTTTAAACATTTCAATGTAGTAAATTGACTATATATTATAGAATAAAAATATAAAGTTAAATCGAACGATTAATCGTATATATATATATTTGGTGATAGATGTGTATAGAGTCTGTGTGTGTGCTATGAAAATCGCATTAGTCAGCCCTATATAGTTTGTGATCAGAAAAGGCTGAGATATTAACATCGCATTAGCTGGGCGCACCAGATTGCTTGACTTGCATGCCCAAGGGGGGTAGGGTTGGGGGGTAAAAAAAATCCACCCTCTTTTGTAAGTCTCAGCCAAACTACAGAACGAGAGAGAAAGTCATCTAACAGAGATATTATCACCGACTCAAAAATAAATGGCATTTTTTTTTTCTTCTTTTCTATAGTAACAAAAATGTAAGATTTAAATAAAAATATATAAATCTCATATATGTTTGCTGTGACATATAACAATTCTAAACATAAGATTATACATTTTTTGTATGTTATATCATACAGTGACAATATCCTAAAGGGCATTTATCTATTTTTTTTCCTGCCTATTATACTGCTTATTTTAATGACTGTAACTGTTTCCGGTATTGTCAATGTATTTTTATGAAATTTTTTTATAAGTAAATTTAAGTTCCATATTTTTTTTTTTTTTTTTCATATACATCAAATTAACAATTTCTATACAAATGTTATGGCATAATAAACAAGCTATATACAGTGATTCATAAAACTCTATTATAAAAATAAATATATAGAGATAAAATATATAATTTTATCGATGGAATAATAAAACGTATTTTCATGTTTGTTTTTTATTTATAAATTTTTTTGTTAAAAAAAAAATAAATAAAAGGTTAAAACCATATAATACATGACTACTTTTAACGTGTTTTTTTTCATGCGTGTTGTGTTGAAAAATATATCAATAAAAATAATATAATGCTTATTAAATTTTTAATATTATAAAGCAACAAACAATTAAATGGTTATGGGAACAAAAATTATATGTTTTGTGTTATTACCCTTTTTTTTTTTTGTTCCTTATTCTTGATGTAATGAGTAAATGGGCGTTTTGTTTTTAATTGATTTTTTATTATAAGTAATCGATTATATGATTTGTTTTACGTTACAACTTATAAATAAATCATTAAATATATTATGGATGTTTGATGAGGTCTACCAATTTAATTGAAAGAGTTCAATTATTGTAATATATAGTTATTATTATTATTTTGAAATATCCATTAAAAGTTTTATTTAATTATTAAACGTTTATCATATTTATTTTTATACAACAACAAGATGATTTTCTATCAAGATATTTATAAAGTTAATAACATATTATTTTCTGTTATGTGAAAATGATTTGATTTCGAATTCTTAAGTTGAAATTCGCTTCCATATTGATCACAAACTTAATTTTGATGATTAACCATATCATGTTAAGTTGCAATTTGCTTCAATAATGATAAAAAACTTAATTTTGACGATACCTATAATATTAAGTAGAAATTCGATTTTACATTAATTGATGAAAAACGTAATTTTGACGATATACCAGTTTTAATAAAAAAAAATCAGTATAATATCAAATGTTTTTGTTATATATAAACAGAGTTTATAATTTTGATTTGCTTGTTTCATGCAATTTAAATTTTGTAATTTTCTATTAACAAAGAAAATTTTAAAAGGATCACGTTTCCAGCATCACCAATCGATCAATACTTGGCGTGGCACGGGGTGCATTGTCTTGTCGATAGTACGGAAATTCGTGAGTTAAAGATATAATGTTTCGCTCGAGCCATGAATTATCGGGTCATTCGCATTAAAAAAAACATCTATGATCGCAAAAATTGCATTTTACATTTTAAAGACAATAAAAAAAAAAATCCAGGATGTAAAACTTCATTTTTTTTATATATATAATATTTCATTAATATTATTAAAATTGTATTTCATATTAAGTAAAATTATTAATTTTAAAATTCTTTTCATGCTACTTAATGATAATTTTTATTTTATGAGTATCATATTTTGAATGTTATAAATGAATCAGTAAAAAAAAAATAGATGAAGTTAATTTTTTTTTTATAATATACAGTATAATATAATTTGGGTAATAGATTTACGTACATTAATATTATTTCTAATGCATTGAGTATTTTATTTTTATATATATATATATTCAATTGTTCGGTTGAATTATGAGTGAAAAAAATAGATGTAATGATATTATAGTATACCATAACTTTTTATAAGATATCATCATTTATGAGTATAATCATTCTTTTGAGATTACATACTTATGACAATAAACAAATAACGTCACATTAAATATGAAGTAATTTAATTTTTAGGTACGGTTTGAAATAAGTAATTAAAATTTCCATTCTTGGATACGATATGAGATTTTTATAAGAGAGTGAGAGAGAGAGAGAGAGAGAGAGAGAGAGAGAAACGGGATATTTAAATTGTCTTTGCTATTTTGAATAGAAATAAAAAAATTAATATCATGCGTATGGAGTGTTTTTTTGCCTCCATCACACACGTTCTTCCTTCCTCTTTGCGATGCACTTTTTTGTTGCAGGAACACATGTCTATTTTTTTTGTCACCTGTTATACAGTTTTTGACACATACTTTTCTCTTTGTCATTCTTATTAATTGTCAGTGAGAGATCTTGATGTGAATCTTCACAATTGTTAATTATTCATGGATTAACAAAACAAAAAAAAAAAACAAAAAAAAAAACTTGTCAACAAAACGATGTGAGGATTTCTTTCACATTTAGTGCGCTGTTTTTTTTTTTTTTTTTTTTTTTTTTTTTTTTTTTTTTTTTTTTTTCTTTCTTTTTATACGTATATAAAATAAACTTAATTGCTTGTTAAAGCATAGAATATTTGTCAATTTGTAAAAGAACCTTACCAAAATTAAACATTTGATCATCGGTTAATTTTGGTTCTGAAATTGACGATATTATTACTATGGTATAAAAAAAGAGGAACGATGCATTTTATTATTTATTTTTCATTATTCGCGTAGATTGTTTGTAGCAATTTTTTTTAAAGAGCTATCTTTTTTAGAGAATTCAAAACTATCCATTTGTATGTTGTTGTTTTTAACTATCGTTTACAATAAGGGTTTATTTTAATACAGATCCTGTAAAGAGTTACAGTAATGTGAATTTAAGTTTCAATTTAACACAACTATTTAAAATAAAATTTAAAATTATGGGAAATAATGTAAACAAACAATTATTTTTTTAATGTGAAATTTAAGTACATATTATATGAAAATTGTTGTTAAATATAAAAGGTTCATGTGAGAGCTTTATTCTAAAAGTTTCCCAAAAAATTAAAATAGAAAAATAATCTCATGCACAAGAGATTTTAATTTGACCTATGAAACCGTTGTGAAAATTTCACGTTAGACAAGTATACAAATAAAAGTTTGATTTTAAAAAGCAAAAACCTAAAATTTATTAATTAGAAATATTGTACCCATGGAGCAAAAATATTGATTTCTCCTTTCTATACTTAAAGGAATAGACCAGAGAAAAACATAAGCATTTATATCACAAAACACTTGATGGAATTTACATAAATAACATTAGTTTGTCTCAAAACCCAACAGTAGTCCCGTAGCAGTGATCAGAACATTCAATTTATGCAAGCACAACATTTTCATACTAATTTTTGCATGTTTCTGACGTCATAAACATAAACTTTCACGCAAATTGCATACTTTACAGATTTTTCACGCTCCTTCATGGGGTTACATTAACATTCTGGTAAAAATTGCCAACAGCTTTGAAGATCCCATTTCGTGTTTATTCATTAACAATCACATGTTGTTTTATGTGGTCTATGGCTTTAAGTATAAGAAATTTTTAATTATAATCATCTTGTTTACATAACTGCATACTATATTATGATGCAAAAATTTACATATAAGAAATCTATAAATCATAATTCTGAAATATAAACAAACTAAATAATATACAAGCAGTATAAAATTACAAAGACGTATATAATTTTTATTAAAAGTATCGGAGAATTTTTTTTTTTTAATAAATTAATATATAGTAATAAATTTGAAATTTTAATTAATAATTATGTTTTTACAATATAAGATTTTAATTCAAGTTGACAGGTGTAAGGTTTATTATTAGTTTTATACTGCATCATCATGAGTCTGTGGTCAATTAACCGGTATAGTAGGCGTGGTTTTTGATGAGCTAATCAACAAGATTATATACAGTCCATAAGTAACCAAAGTATATATAAAGATGAAACTTTTACGTGTGTGTATAAAGCTCCCGCTGATTTATCATTAATTTTTTACATTTCGTGGTCAAAACATTTTCTATACATTAAATTAACGAACCTTATAAAGTATAATATATATTTTACTGAATTTTGGTTACGGGAACTTAATTTTAAATATTTACAGTTAAAAAAAATACACACAATATAAGATGAGTTTATAGAGAGAATTTATATTTTTTTATCTTGTTAATGTAATGTATAAAGGGATGAATATTATAAAAAGTATATATTCACATAAAGTTAACTGTAGTGATATGCTACATTCTTTGATATATATTTTATATATATATATATATATATATATATATATATATATATATATATATATATATATATATATATATATATATATATATATATATATATACATTGCAGAAGCAAACAAAGTTTCCTTCACGGCAAGATTTTACTATTTCACGCTTGTTACTATATATATATATATTAAAAACTTAACAAGAAAATTGTATTAGATATATCTATACGGTTTTCGTAATTATTAACATACATATCGAATTTATACAGTTGGTTTCAAATTTATCAAAAATTAGAACGTATACTGTAAGGTTTAAGTTTTGTTTCATGCTGGAACGTATGAATTTTCTAATTAATTAAAGAGCATGATTGTGTGTAAAAAAAAAAAAAAAAAAATTGCTCCGAGAAAAAATTTAGAGTTAAATATATATCTATAAATTACCTTTTTTATTAAAAAAGGTAAATAATTTTGTATATAGAGAATGAGATGAAAATTGGCATAAGAAAAATATTCTAAAGAGGGTAAATTTAAAAGCTTATGGAAGTCTGTAAAGTATAAATGAACATCAGATTCTGCGTAAGTCAAAGGATTTGAATTGTTGCAGCGATGAAAATCTATAGATTTTATATATATATTATTTATATATAAACTGACATAAAATCTGGCGTTCACTGTAGTTTGCGAAAACTATACTTTAAAACGCAAGAGAAAATGATCGAATACTAATGTGCATATTTGGAAACAGAATGAAATAAGTTAACTGTTTTAAGTTGAGAAGAAAAAAAAATCATCAGGCATGACAAAATTTAAAATTTTGCAAATCGATCAATGAAAAAAAAAAAATAATAAAAAAAGAGCGTGAATTTAATTCTTGAACACCTGGTCAAAAGGTTGCTATGGGAACTCACTCCACCCACTGATACCCTCACATTCATTTCAATCTCGTGTGATGGGAACCTCGCAATAGTATAACAATGAATCTGTTTCCCATTATATTAGTTATACGTGATTCCTCAATGATTTTAAAAACTGATTGAAAAACGTATATTTTGATCACATCATCAATTTACAGTTGTGAAATTCATTATACACTGGATATTTAATAAAAACCTAAAAGATTCTAATATTTTTTTCTCTCTTTTTGGCAGAGATCAGATTTAAAAAGTTACTAGTAATAAATAACATAAAACAGAAGCCTAAATAAGTATTGTTTTTCAAGTGTGCTTATTTTGAATAGGAAGAATTGGTTATGCTTTAAAATTTTAATTTAAATAATTTTTGTCAAAATCTATAAAAATTTTACTTTTAAAATCAAAATATTAAGAACTTTTGTATTGGTGTGCTATACGTCGTATATACGTATACAAAATTTCATCATTCGCAAAGTTATAGTAATTTCAGTGGATGAAACGTTTCATTAAGTGCTTATATTTACAATTGCAAAAAAATATCATAGTACAATAACAATAATTGTGTGTTTTTTTCTATACGATATGTACAAAGCATTTAACATCTCGTGTCGTTTTGATGTTTTAATTATTTAATAAAGTAAAGCAATTTCATACTCTAAAATTTTATACAACATTAGCACACACAAAAAAAAGTACAAACAATTCACTTACATTCAAACACTATAAAGTCAGCAAAAAGTCTAAAATAGAAACCTTGAACTTCCGGTTCTAATGGAAAAAAAAAATCATACAGCTTTTGAATGACCTTTTTTATACACATATACTGTATATCGCAACTTCAATTTTTTGCTTTCTTTCATTTTTATATAATAATAATTTCTTAATTAATAAAATAATTACATTTTTGTATTTTCTAATGAGGCAATGTATAAAGAAATAAATTGAAGCAAAAAAAAAAAAAAAAAAAAAAAAAAAAAAATGCTAAGAACTCCATCCGTGTTATTATTTTTGACGATGAAATTTTTGAAGTTTGCGGATTGAGGTTTATAACGTAAAAATTGACTGACATCAAAAGTTACTACCGTACAGCGAATAAAAATTTACTTCAATTTTTTTTTCTTACTGGTCATCACGGGTCACTTATAGACAAGGCATCCTTCTTTCTTTTTATTTTTTTTCATCTCTCTCACGCGTTTCATTATTTTTATGTTGAGTCACCGCCGCGATACCTTCTTCAATTTTGTCTTCACCTCTGTTTTTAAAGTTCAGGTATCCGGGTTTTGTTGATGTATATATTTTTTTTATATTATATATATAAATTTTAAACACCCTTGTTTTTTTTTCTTTTGTTTTATTTATATTATTTTTGTTTATAGTTTAAGCTAAATATCTATTTTGTATATATATAAAATTGATCAACTGCGACGTAACTTTTTTTTTACGTTATTTTAAATAACGATGTTGAATCACGCGTTGTAGCATAAAATAAATATATTATTGGTGATGTAATATATTCATATACATTTTAAGAATAAGTAAATTCCATATATAATGTAATTGCTTATAAATTAAAGAATTCAAAATCCGATACATCAACAATTAAGTTTTGTATTATTACTATAATCAAAATTATGTTTAATTAATACTTAAATTCATCATTTGAAACAAATATGACAATTACATAAATATAAACATTCAATAATGTTGAAATTAAAATATATGATATTTTCACAAATAAAAATGAACTTTTAATGTTTAATAAGTAGATTTTGTTTTATAAATTATGAAAAGTGATAGTATAAATATAAAATTATATGTAATATTATACCTAATAAAAAAATAAACGCCATCTTGTTTTTTATACACACGACAATGACTATAAAATGGGTGCTTGAACCGTGACGTTTTTAGATGGCATGACATAAAAGTAACAGAGTAGAGAGAGAGAGAGAGAGAGAGAGAGAGAGAGAGAGAGAGAGAGAGAGAGAGAGAGAGAGAGAGAGAGAGAGAGAGAGAGAGAAACATGAGTGAGACCCGCCCCAAAACTTTATATAAAAGTTTCAACTCTCAGCCATTATTCCATAAAACAATGCCTTTATAAAATTACAATCTTAAATTTTCCATAGCCATGAACCTTTATTCACTCAAGGTGACATGAGATTTCAGTATAATATATGTTTACTTTAATAAATTATTATAAACTGACTGCAATTACCCTTATAAAAGATATATATAATTATTTTTTTTAAATTAAGAGGAAATTGCCGTTGAAAGAGAACATAAAAAAAAAGTATATTACAACAGGTAGTATGCATAATGATCACGCATTCGTTTGCTGAAATTTTAGTTAAGTGAAATAAAAATACTTTATAATTTATTTATATGTATATATATAATAAAAATCTCCATTAATACTAAAATTAAATATGTAGACACGTGTTTATTTCTCAGAAAAAAAATTAAAGTATATAAAAAAAATTATTATTTCGTTCATTGTTATCAGCTAGAGACCGAATAAAAACAGATGAAAAAAAAATACAATTAAATAAATGAATTATTTATTTTAATGATAATAAAACGTTTTTTAATAATGATTCGTTTGTTTGTTTTCTTTTTGGTGTGAGTGAACGATAAAATGTTTCAGAGAAAAGGTTTTGAGATATTAATGTTTCCTCGTATCCTGTTAGGTATGCAACTGTTTGAACATTCTAAATTACTTTATAACTACAGTTTTCTATTATATATAGAATCTCCTTTCTATAAGTAAAAAAATTAACTCTTATTTTATTATTATACTCATTATGTATGGACCATATTATCGATTGATTACAATATAATATGCAAATTAATTTTATTTAAAATTAGAGCAGCTATTATAAAAAAATGTAAGATATTTCTATAAAAAAAAAAGTATTATTATTATTGCGAACAAACTCATTCATTAAATTTAACTTCCCAGACAAAGTTTTTATTGTAGAAAAAGGACAAAAAAAAAAAGGGAGCAGTTTTTTATATACGGAACAAAACATTTAATTTTTTTGTTCTATCGAATTTTTTCTATACAATGCTATATAACAAAACAAACTATCAAAAAGCATTGTGTGTTTGTAATTCTGTTGGAAGCAAGTTGTCAATAAAAAGAAATCAATATAATAACACAGATTACAATCAAATTTTTTTATTTATTTTTATAACATGTGTATTTTTTTTCTAATACAACTTAAACAAATTTTAATACTTTTTTTTAATATAATAATAATACAAAATAACATAGTGATACTTGTGAAAAGGATTAGAGTTTATATTAATATTCCTGGAGCGAGGTTCAAAAAGTTTATTATATATTTTGTGACGTTATTATACCTGCTGTTTAAGTAGTATTTTAAAGAAACATTCATTAATGGTAAATGGATAAACTATAAATAGTGAGTTCTATATAATAAAAATATTAATAAATTAACATCTTGCCTACTTGTATAGGTGTTTTTTAAGCACTCTCTTTCCTCGTATAAGTTAAAAGTCTTTCTTTCTCTCTCAACACAAAATTTTGATGTGTTGGGAAGCTTTTATATATATACACACATGAAAAATATCAACTTTTTCTCTGTGTGAACATTGCCGCTAAACACTGTGAAAAAATTAGTATTGTAAAATTTCTATAACACAAAATTAAAGTTTTGAAAATCATACTTTAAAATTTGTTGTTATTTTTATTTAAAAAAAAATCAATTGAAGTATTTCTGCAAATACTTCCTTTTTTTCTGTTGCATGCAACACTTTAATGCATGAAAGTGTATTTGTGACGTTTTTACCACCATCATCATAAACTTCAATTTTTTTTTTAAATGTCTAAGAAAAGTATCACGAAATTCAACGGAGAACATGTTTTATGAAAATAAACGTCGTCTATTGCATTGCATTTTTTTCTTTAATGTGGATTTATATGGCATAGCACATGGTTACAAATAATAATAATATACCTCAAAATATTCATATATGTAATTGCTTGGCTTGGATCTAAAAAAACAAAATAATAAAAACACGTCAGTTTGTTCTATAGCAATTTTTTTCAGTTATTGTGATGGAGATATATATTTACTGCATCACAAATTTTACCATGACAAAAGAAGAAAAGAATGAAATGAAAGTTTTTTCTTAAATGTAAATAAAATGAATTTCTCATGGGTAAAATCTTCAAATTGAAAATTGTTAATTTGTCATTTTATCCCTGCCAGATTGAAACTTTATTTCAATATGTACTGTACAATCCATATGAGATTTTAATTTCTTACCGTGTATATCAGTTGAGTGGCCAAACTCTCACACCACAAGAGTGTTTTGCATACATGTAAACTATCCTCACATTAACATCAAATCAACTTATTGCTTCACCACGTATTAAAACTTGTTGAATCGAACATTTTTATGCATATACATATTATATAGCAGTATTAATTTCTTCTTGTATACATGTTAGACCATTATAGAGATTGTTAAATAAGTATACTATTATTATCTTTATTAAAATAAATTAAGTTTATCTATAAGTTTAGAAATAATCACTATTGTAAATAATGTCAAGAATTTTTCTTCGCTATTATATATGATTTTCCAATATATTTAACATTATATTATTTATTTTTCTCAAATAATAAAGACGTCAGATTTAAATCACACGTGTTTAAAACTTCTTAATCAACAAATTCTTTTATTTATTATACTATGATCTATGACCTAAGCTGACCACTCAAATTTTATGACGTCATATGTATAGGTAATAATAGTATATGAATAAATATATAATAATTTAAATATAAAATGCTAATTTCTTAATGTAAATAATATAAAAACAATAATCAAAGTTTTTTATTTTGATAAGAATGTTATATTATAATTTACATTGATGCTGTAAGTGTAAATGCTATTGCCGACTAACTTTACTCTATAAGGTCTCGGGGTCGAATAACTCTTGTAAAGACGAGTCATATTTTATTTATCAGATAGTAAGTAAAATTTACTGCCATGTGAGAGAGAAAGAGAGAAAACTGGCTTTTATTTTTATATATTATATATAGAAAATATTCTATACTCAAATATGTTAAGAAAATAATAATAATATAATATTTTTATTTCAAATTCAACTTAAGTCATAACTGTATATTTTTCAAAATGTTTATAAGTGACCTCTAATGTGTAATAAATATGAAATTTTAAAGTTTTCCCTTTCTTTAAATTATAATAAAAAAAAATTGTACATGAATTTCAAGTTATTTATTATTGGAACCCCGTGTATTTAGTTTTTTTATTTTCCCCAGTAAAAAAATTCTGCTTATAAAGTTACATAGAAATATTTCAGATGTTTATCATTAATAAAAGCCTAATACGCAAGTTTGCAGAGATTTTTACATCAAACCACAAAAACATCATCTTGCTTATAAACCATGTAATTATTTATTTTAATTATTACATAAAAATTTCTAATACTAATAAAATATACAACTAAATTAAATACACTCTTTTTAAAAAAGAAAAAAAAAAAGCTTAAAAATAAAATAGAATGTTTTATTTAATTTAATTTTTTAAGTGCAAAAGAAATAATGTGTAATAACTTTTGTTAATTACATTTTGAGCTGAGAAAATTATTTACTATATAACAATTCATAAGAAAAAACAAAACAATTAAAATTGATGCAATAAACTTATGTGTAAAATTAAATTGCACATATGATAGTATAAGTTTATATTTTTATGTTCAAAGAGACCACGTGATTAAAAGGGTAGTATGTAAATTACTTTTTATGTTAATTTAAGTTGAATTAAACATATAGAAATGATCTAAATTTTTTTAAAAGACTTTGAATAATGAATTGCCTTAAGAAATATACATAGGTATATATAGAGCTACTGAGTGGTAGCACCCAATGTAAAAGAATTATAAAATATATTATATTAGTTTTAAAATACCTCAGGCATATTAAACTTAATAATTATCTTATTTATATTCATAGAAATTGTTATTGTAGAAAAAGAAATAAATATATTTTTCTGTAGATGTAATTTTATTTAATACAAAAATGACGGTAATACTTAAAACGTTTAATAAAATTATTATTGTTCCTTTATATAATGAGTACCATTTTTCTAACGTAAAGAGTGTATATGTGTATAAGAAAAACTAGAACATATTAATTATTTACTTCAATGTTAATTAAATACAAGAATTCGTTAACGTAGTTTTTTTTTTAAATACAGTTTGTAAAAAATAATAATTATAAAAAAGTTTCATTACTTTTGTTTTGTAATTGTTTAATTATTTGTTACGTAAAGGCGTGTTTTTATAAATATTGTATAACCTCAAAGTTTAAAATTAAAAGAATTCATTGTGATTTTAATTTTGTGGAATATAACATTTCACGACCAGATTATTTATATTGTATTTGTACACTTAAATAGAATGAAAATAAACTATCATTAAATTAAAGTGTGCAACAAAACGATGCTCCAATAATAAACAAAAGTACTAAAACATTAATAAAAGTATATCAATAATTTTGACGTTCACAAATCAAAGTTACAATACTTTTTTTTTTTTTTTTTTTTTAAAGAAAAGTGATGTATTTGAATATGATATATTTGAATACAGCAAAAAATTAAACACATGAAAGTAGTAAAATAATATATATATGTATAGTAGAAAAAAAAAAGTTCAGATAAAAAAGTGTTATATGTGTAACAGTGACAATTTATTTTTATTTCGTTCATGATTCTTATAGCGTGTATAGAACAATTGACAGGAGAGAGGTATAGGTGCGGTTTGATAAGAAGAGTTTGGTTATATAAATATATTATAGAGTGCAAGCAAAAGCATTGTTGAAGTTGAGTCATTGTTACGTGGAAAAAAAGAACACCCAAAATTTACCGCCACGCCTCGGGCTATGCAACAAATAATAATTCCTCCCTACATCATCTTTTTTTTTTTTTTTAAATCCCCCACTTCAATTTTTTTTCTTCTTAATTCTATTCTCAAACACTTCCTTTTAACCCTTTTGTAAAGTTTAAAATTGAATCTTTTTTGACCCGTCCATACTCACTCACTAAGGTAGTTTAAAATTATTAATGAATATTACCAAAACTATCAAACCTTATACCTTATATTTTCATATATAACTTTTTTTTTGTCGTTATATATACAATTTTTATTTATATACAGTATATAAAAGGGTGATGAGAATAAAAGGTTTATTATTAAATAATAATAATAATAAAATGTTATTTTTCATACATAAAAGCCGCACCTTCCTGAGTTTGATCATGATCTAATATGGCGGACATGTGCAACAATAGAGTTGCTCCAATTATTTATTAGATATACTGGGAAATATAATTTTTAGTTGTGTATGTGCAAAACTTGTTCACTTGATCAATGCGACATATCAACGTGTTTTGTTAAAAATAAAAAAATAAAGTAAGAGTTACTTTTTTATTTGTTACCTTGAATACTCTATTGTATATGAACCAGCAGGTGGAAACTTTTAATTCAATTTCATATTTTATTGTAATAATGATTAAGTAAATATAATTTGTAATGCTCTAAAACATTATAAACGCTTATTGTAACCAAGGGTATTTCGATATACACTTTTATTTTTGTCTCCTAAAATAAATAAATAATAAATTTTTTGATTAGAATTAATTTATTTTTTTAATTTTAAACTTAAGTGACTTAAAGTGAAAAAAAGGATTCCTACAAAAAAAAGTTCTCTCTCAAACTAAAAAGTATATTATTTTTATATTACTTTTTTTTTATGATGATGAAATTCTATACTAGAAAATTTTATTTTCGCAGCTGTTTTTTTAATGTACGGATCATTGAGAATGAACCATTCCGTACGTTTAATAACAACGTCTTGTATTTTAATGAAGATATGAATTTAATTTTAAGACACACATAGTATCACCACCTCAACAGTATAATGTATGGTGTGGAACTCGCGGTGGGGTGTGTGGGTGGAGCATGGGAGAGTGCAGCTATCTTATTAAACTAAACACATAAAAAAAAACTGCAGCTGTTGTCACACTTTTCATTTTTTTTTTCCTGGGAGTAACGTGACATTTAAATCAAAATGACACTTTTAAGAATTATTGTACTGTACAATTTTATGGTTCATTTCTTATTTTTTAACAAAATAAATAGTTAATAATCAGGAAATATCAAATTTGACAATACAATTTTTTATTAATATAATATAGTCTTTCTTAAAATAATAATAATATAAAAAGATCAATATTTTTAATACAAAGGCACCTACAAATTTTAGACTAAATTAAGAATAAAATGTTATTCTATATTTCCCAAGAAATATAGTGCACAGTTAAGTTATTAAGTTATAAGACTTAAATAATATTAAAGTATATTATTGCGTATACGTATATATATAAGTTTGTATGTAATAAAAGCTAAGCCGTACAGTATAGTACAGTATTATAAAGTTGTTGTTTCTCAATAACATAAAGTGAGTTAAAAAAAGTTAACTCGTGTAATCTAATTCCGGGACCCGCATGGCACTAAAGCAATTGCGCACATCATAAAGACACGAAGTATATAGACAAAAAAAAACGTCTTTTCTCTCTCTCTCTCTCTCTCTCTCTCTCTCTCTCTCTCTCTCTCTCTCTCTCTCTCTCTCTCTCTCTCTCTCTCTCTCTCTCTCTCTCTCTCTCTCTCTCTCTCTCTCTCTCTTACTTTGCCAATTGTCTTGGGGGTTCCAAAGCGGCAATCGACTTTTATCATAACTTCATAACTCCAATTGCCCATCTTAAAGCTTTATATACAATAAGACACTTTCATGGGCTATAATACAAGTTTATTATTATTATTATTTATGTACTCCATATGATCTAAATGTCAAACTTAATATATACTCTCATACTGTTTTCAAATTTCAGATCACACTTTTTTTTTTCTTTTTTTTTTTACGTGGACTATAACAAATTCCAATTTTGAACTACGTTAAACATGCAAACTATTACATTGACATTTTTTTCTTTTCATAATAATTTGAGTATATTAAAAATTACATGTAATTGTTTTAAAAGCAATACAGTATAATGTTTTTGGTTTGTAAACGTTGTAATTACTATACAGTACGTACACATTACACTAATCACTTCCTTATTACCCTTAACTTGCTCTCTGTTCTATGTTATTTTATTTTTTGCTATGCTAATTTTATTTAAAGTATTTAAAAAATTAAGACCCCCCGTTAATAAAGTTACTGCATATTATCATATTTGGTCTCGCATTGTTAGTAATATAAATTAATCTTAATTTTTAATATTTATACTTATAAAATAAATTATATTTTGAGTTTATTATAAAAAGTAAAATATAAGCTCAAGTCTCATAATATAATAAATTATAATAATGAATTTAATTTTATATGCGTTATTTTGTTTATGATTAAAGGATTTTTGCGCACTTGTTAAGAAATTAAATTACAAAATTAATTTATACGTGAAATTAACATAATTAACTATAAATACAAATTGTTGTTGTCTAAATTATGTCACTTTAAATTTTAAATTAATGGTAGAGTTATTAAGTTTTTGCATATCATTTCTTATCCTAAAATTAATGAATAGAAACATCTCGGATTTATTAGAAAATTTTGATGATATGATAGTACAGTAATTAAAGTATTATATTGTATATTACTTAATGTGTTTATAGTTTAATATGTTTGAAACGACCAATGCTTGTTGTAAATTTTATCATTATGAACTGGGTCAATAAAACACCTTTATCTTATTCTTAACAATTCAACATTTCAACAAATAGCAATAGTATTCATTTCTCTAAACCTAAAACATTGCAAATTCAATTTTTATGCACGAGCTAAAGAAATTCAACTTGGGGCTGTTTTATTATACATTTAATACTTCTGAATAAATCCATTTCCTTTAACAGCATGTTTGATTAATAAAAATGATATTACTAACTTGTAAGTATTATTAAAAAGCCCATGCATAAGAAAAAAATATATCATGAATCCTAATCTAATATAGAAGTGCGAGAGAGAAAAGAAGAGGATCAAGTATATAAATTAATGAGACGTTTTAAAAGAAGGCAAAGTCTTTAATATATGAATATCTTATACGTGAGAAGAGCATGCAGTTGATGATATCACATTGAGAGTGAACCAATACATTGGGAGGGAGGAAGTGACGTCATTGGTGATGGCGACAGCCATGCAGAGAGATGCTGTTTATCTGACTCAAGGAGGCACACAAGGCTCTACTCTGTGTCCTCAACATGTGGTACTAGGATCGCGTATCATCGCTCTTTCACTCGCATTCTCTTCTGCTTTATCTCCTATATATATATACTTACTTACTTACTTCTCTTTCTTTTAATTATACACTATTTAACAAATAGAATGTGTCAAAAAAAGAGTTCATGTTTTATATCCAATATGATAAAAAAATCAACTTTAGATGCAATACTGAAGTTCTGGTGATGATACTGATGACTTTAAGAAGAACCACTTGTTAAACATATCTGATATATTTTTTTAATTTGGTTATGTTTTAGAAATAACCATCATATATCTAACTTTCTTCTACTTATTTTATAACTTACACCTCTCCAAGTTCACACGTCATAATCTTTCAAGTGAGGTTCTTTTTAATTTTTATATAAGTTTTAAAACCTCTTCAGTTAATTTGGTTTTTATCATATAAAATTTAAAGAGTTTAAAGTGCATGATAATCTGTTTCCATTATGTATGGATTTGAAATATAATATATATATATATATATATATATAATATATATATATATTTATATATATATATATATATATATATATATATATATATATATATATAATATATATATATATATATATATATATATATATATATATATATATATATATATATATATATATATATATATATATATATATATATATATATATATTATATATATATAAAGATGCAACTGCATAATATAAAAACATTTTTCTGTTTATGTTTCAATCATTAAAAGTTAGTTAAATTTTAATTTTTTTTTTTTTTTTGTCAAGTAATCTTATTCAGATAAAAATAAAAATATGATTTCATGGAGTAGCAAAGCTATATACACAATTATTATTTTTATTTTTATTTACTATCATTATACGAGTTATAAAATTAATTATCTGATGTAGTTAATGCGAAATGATTCGTCACTTTTGTGGAGAAGAGACAGTGAAACACAGCTCGACACTTGCCAACATGAAATTTGAGATGAAGCTCGCGAGTATTATACACAAATAAATCCACTTTAAAAATATAAACGCATAATAAATCTAAACACACACACACACACACAACATGTGAAGCTTATTTATTTACAGTAAATTTAGTTTGTGGACCGGATTTGTCTTTGAGTCATTTTTTTGAAAATAATAAATAAGATAATTTAGGTAACGGAGTTAATTTAAAATATATGTCTAAAAGTATAGTGCCACGTAAAAATAATAAATAACCTGCATTATTCACCTTTTATTTTAAATAATTATAATTAGTATTTAAAAGGATAATGGTCGTAAATGTATTTTTAAATTTACACTTACTACCAAGCTGACTATTAACAGCAAAAAAGCTTTTATTTTTAATGTATTTTTTTTAAATAATTATCATTCATTAAAAACGTTTAACATTATTCTAATATTACATTTTCACAAGTTTGTAAATAATATTTTGCATTATAAAAAATCAAGTGATGTGATGGGAATGAGTCTCTAAATTCATGAGAACTTATGATTAAGTGCAGGTGACTCATGTTAATCTCATATAGATCATATATTAATCTGCAATGAAAACAGAAAACTCTTGTCTTAAGTCTGACCAACTTCCGGTCACTTTTCTTCTCTCTCGTCATTCAGTTAATTTATATAGATGAGAGAATCATAATTCTGTGGAATCCTGATCATATCTGTTCGTTCACATTCTTTTGCATCACCAACTCACAGATTGGTAACCACCGGATGTATAGTAATAACAATTGCATCTCTGTTGTGGCTTTTATATAATGTATGCAATTTACATTTAGAAACAACGATTACTGGAACTAGATAATATATTTTAATAATGATAAAATATTTATATTTTCTCCGTACATATATATATATATATATATATATATATATATATATATATATATATATATATATATATATATATATATATATATTATATATATATGTAAACAGCGTGAAGTAATATCGTTTGAAAAAAATATCTTCAAAAAAAAAATGTTTAAATTTTGTTGATATTACGTCTGTTTCAATGTATAATTATATAATTGCTAAATTGATAGTACGTATTTACTTGAAACTGGGCAACGAGTGGAAAATAATAATGAAAAAATATAAAGTAGCAAAAATGACTTGGTTAATAAAAGGAGAGAGAGAGAGAGAGAGAGAGAGAGAGAGAGAGAGAGAGAGAGAGAAAATCAGGTTTCCATGTTATCCCCTGTATTTTATGCAACTGGCAGGACCGCTCGCTCGACTCTCCAACCAGTTTATACTTACAATTACGTGGCTTATGGTTCATAAACCACAAATATATAAAGTACAGGTTGTTGCATGTCTACTTACATTGAGGTAAGATATAGGGATTATCACTTTTATAATATCTTCTACTTTTTTTGTTACTGCAATATTTTTATTCATTGAAACTTTAAAACATGCAACTAAAAACAAGAAATGTATGAAAGATTTTTAAAACACGTGTTTACTTTTTTTTTTTATTGAGAATGTGTTTTTAAATTTAATTCAATTATTCAGATACAGTATTACAGTTCTGATTTTTTTTTTTACAAGATACTATCATTTAAATGTAATAAAAAAAGGTGATTTCCTCAGTATCAACAATAAATATCTATAAAATTTTTAAAGATTTTGATCTATAAGTGTATTTCTAAAAGTACGTGAGAAATATATGTAAATATTTCTGTATATTATACAATTGATATGGTACATTTCTAAAATTTTAATTACTAATGTTATGAGAAAGACAAGATTTTTTGTTATTTAATTTTTTTATTTCTCATTTCTTAGCAGTACCATTTTAGAATTAATTAAGGTATTGAAATAAAATTTTATGTACAATTTCATAAGTATCTGTGAGAAGTTTGGCCAAATTTCTATACGACGTTACGGTGGGGCAGGGCTAATTGCTAAGAACGGCGGCAGGTGGCTTGTCGGCAAAGAATAAAAGCTTATAATACGAGAGAGAGAAGTTTACGCCAAGAATGTAAGGTAGTAGTCAGCGGTATAGCCAGAGTAACAACAGAACAGTTTGACGTTGACGAAATGACGAGACACTGTCACTTGTATTATTGTATATAAAAACAAACCGGTCTCGCAAAATTTTCAAACAAGAATCGGCAAAATACACATACTACATATATACATTTATATATATGAAGAAAATAATACAAAAGATGAAAGTAATGTGGGATGAAATATCAAAAAAAGAAGCAAAGAAGGAAGTGGGGTGATCATGAGAATTCATAGCTTATATACATAGCACTCAAAGAATTTGATATCTGATAAACTGGAGTTTTATAACAATAGAAGAAATTAATACAAAGATATTTAAAAGTCATAAATATAATTTAAACACATAAAATTTTAAATATTATATATGCATCCAAATAAGGGTGTTCTTTTAAAAACTTCTCACGATAAATTTTCATGGAAACGTCCACTTCTTTACCATGAACTGTACTTAAAAATTTTACAGTATTTGTCATTTCTAAAATTAATTCTTTAATTTCTTTTTGTACCACAAAATATTACAGTTTTTTTAGGGGAGCCTTTTAATATTTTTTTTCTCCCTTTTTTTCTTCCAATTTTTACTTTAACAATAATAATAAATTTAAATATCAATTAATTTCATGTTATAAATTCATATTTTTTTAATATATAATAAAAACAATGAAGTTAAAGAAATTTGATTTAATATGCTATGTTGCTAATAATATGTCAATTTTTTTTTGGTTTCGAAACAAAAATTGACATTGAAAAGCTATAAAATGATGTGTCACAATATAAAAATTATATAAACAAAAGACGTCTTCTTAAAATAAAACATAATTATATTATGAGCATATAAATTATTGTTATAAACCATCAATTTGATAAAACTGTCAGTTAGAAATAGCAGATGCATTTTAATTGATTATATGAAAAATAACAATGAAAAATATTTCATAATATAAAATTTATTATATCCCATATACACGTCAAAAGTTAATGCATTAATATATCATATATAAAGTTAAAATAATTGAAACTATATATATATATATATAAGATTATGGTAAAATTATATATTCTATACAAGTTTTCGTATTTATATATAAATAACAGCTTGATTGTCGTATCAAATTGCGTACGGTGTAATATAAAATGGATAAATGAGAAGTGATAACTCATTTTATATGTTTCTATCATAATTGAAATAATTACAATACACCTGTTGTACAGTTGATCTTAAATCGGGTTTGCGTTTTTTTTTTTTTTTTTTTTTTTTCTTCTTGTAATTGTATATTTATTATTGTACTAATTTTCTTTTGTTATGCATTATGATATCCATTATATATGCAATGAAAATTTTAAATATTATTATTCAGTTTTTTAAATATAGTTTCTCAGAAAACTGTATGTAAAACTCATATAAATATTTTTAAAAAAAATGTGCTATACTTTTGTACAACATTTTTTTTTTTTTTTTTTTTTTTTTTTTTTTTTTTGCATCCTAGAGAAATGCATTTTAACACATTAAATTTTAATTTTTCAAGTTTTCTTTTTCGCTTTATAAAAAAACCTGTGTTATTCATTAATTAATGACTTCTTGTATTGTAATAATTTTTATTTATGATTCACACACTCCAAAAAAATTTATTTAATATGCTAATTTATACAAAAGAGATTTAATAATATTTATAACTTTTTAAATATAAAATAATGTATCTCATTCGATACATATAGAAAATTTATAATTATTTTAATTACTAGTTTAAGTTTTTAACAAAAAAAAATGTTATATATAAAAATAATAAATCTAGACTAGAGGAGTGTTAGGTAATTATCAATTAGGCGTATGCAATTAGCGGTGATTCGTCATAGGCTGACGTTTGCGCCAATTAACACGGCGGCTTTCAAATATGGTTGGTTGAACAGTAATTAATTCTCTACAACAATATGACAAAAATGTAAAAATAAAGTTATGGAAAATTCAAAGCTATAGAAGGAGAGTTTTGATTTATTTTTTAATTCATCTCAAATAAATAATAATAGTAATATAAAGAAAGAAACTGGAAATTTTATTTTATTTTTTAACATATTTCTATATTCACTTATAATAAATTAATTGATATACTGGCATACTATATACTTAAAATGCACATTTCGTACACCTTCTTATACTCACAGTTATATTTGATAGGTACTATATTTTTTCAAAGTTTTGTTAAATTTTATTCTTGTTTATATGTATATGCAATACCAAATTAAGCGAGGAGTGTTACAAAAAAGTTATTCATTCTCTCTAAAAAAATAAAAATAATAAATGCTTGCTTGCTATATTGTGTTATCGTGCTACACCAATCCCAGTCAAGACATTGACTTAAATATATACAATGTGTGTAGATTTTTTTTTTTTTTTTTTTTTTTTTTGTAAATATATAGATGATATATTTGAGTAATATTAATATATACAACATTAATATAATTTAATAGACAATAGTATAATAAACAAACCCCTGTTTCAAGAATAGTTAAAAATTAGTAGAAATACATTTTAATGCATATAATTTTTATGAAAATCGTTTGCTTCAGTGATATATAGAAAATCTGTAAAATCGTGTATCGATAACGAGCGCGAGCAAAGCTTATGATCACCTGTATTTCTTATCATTTAGCATTGTAGGGCCATGTTTTCAGCATTTTTTGAGAAAAACCTACTGCATCGAGGCCGGAATATTGAATTATGGATACTTGAATTAATTTTAAGTGTTTGAAAGGTAATAGAAGATTTCTAGTTTTTTTTTTTTTTTTTTTTTTTTTTTTTTTTTTTTTTTAAATCTCGATTGAAAAAACTTAAAAATATATTCCATAATTGAAAAATCACTTCGATAACAATAAAACTTTTTTGTAATTGTATTTACATTGTACAATACCAACTAAGGTAAAAGCTTATCGGTTGATTCAAGCAACTTGTTTACTTAAATATATTTAAACATATTTTATTTTTATTTCAATAAACATAAGAGTTAATCATATAGTAATAATTTTTAACTATAAGAAATATTTCTGTTTGCAAATAAAAATTCCTTCATTAATTTTTTTTTAATGCATTATGATATTTCATTTTTACAAAATTATAATTTAAGATAATATAAAAATTGAAGCGGTTGTGATCAGAAGAAGGGAGAAAAAAAAAAGAAGAAGCAATCTATCCCTGTTATACCGTGCAAGAAGCAAGCAAGCAAGCAAAAGGCATCACCTTGAACCTTAAAATATAAAAATCTTACTGGACTTTTCATGTAATCAACGTCCGTGAGTGACCATCAAAATCTAACGTCATACTGTAACAAATTAAGACTGCCCATAACAAATAGAAAAAAAAAAGTAAAGTAGATGTGTGCGGGTAATTCGGTTGCTTCGAAAAACCTGGGAGATCAGAGATATGATGATGATGGGTATATAAAGAAGAAAAAAAAATTATTAGCTTCAGGACAAATAATATAAGTGTGAAGGTCACCCCGCTAGCAAAGCTCGTCTTCTTGTCATCTGAAAAGCCCTAAGGCGTGACCAATCATTCTCTTTTGTTCTTTTTTTTTATTATATATATGTATGAACTGCACATCTAATCTATAACGTTATATACTATCAAACTGTACGTACGTGTTTCATATTATGTTCCTTTTTTTTATCAAATTAATTTAATATGTTTACATAGAAAGTGTTTTTGTTTTCATAAAAATTTCACTTGAAAATGCATTTTATGCACAATCGTATAAGAAGAAAAAAAAATCATGTGGGATATTAGTATTTTTTTGTGTTAATATAATTATAATATGCGAAAACTTTCTTAGTTTGTTGCAGTTTCCATATAAATATGTTAACCACAATGCAATTATTGATATAGTTAATAAAAAATAATGTTTGTAATTTACACTGGTTTATCTAGTAAAAAAACTTTAATATTATGCGACATATATTTGCCAAAAATACCTTGAAATAATTATAAAGCCACAAAATAA
Source organism: Ecdyonurus torrentis (assembly GCA_949318235.1). NCBI lineage: Eukaryota > Metazoa > Arthropoda > Insecta > Ephemeroptera > Heptageniidae > Ecdyonurus > Ecdyonurus torrentis. The sequence continues at coordinate 33,025,347 of OX439131.1, read as the reverse complement.
TAATGCATATATAGAAATTTAGCACGGAAAAGAGATTTTTTTTTTTTGTATAAAAATTTACGTTTCCAACATATGCAAGCTAAAATTATTGCTGTAGAAAGTCATAATTGAAACAGAATTTATATTATAACGTATTGTATTCTTTCCTAATTATTTTTTGTAGTATTTTCCATGACGTTAATGGTACAAAACATATATTATAACCATGGCAATATTCTAATAATAGCGTATAATAAACAGATTAAAAAAAAATCAATAAGTTTTAATGAGATATGCAATCAAATTCTTTACCGTTATACGAAAAAATTGTCCATAAAACAAGATTGCAGAATATTATTAATGAAACTCTGTATAGTATATACATTTTTTTATAAAAATGTAAAGTGAAAATTTGAATGCCTGCATTATAAGGATCATGAATGTTATTATAAAGAGATGCACTTAACAACTTTGAAAACCCTTATAGATTATAATTGATCAGTAGCTATATTATATAAAATATAATATAATATAAAGTGTAAGCAAGCTTAATGGTTTTTCACAAACCAAGGACAAGACTCGTCATTATAAGTTTATGTAGCTTACTTATATATATTCTTCGCTTCATCGCTCTGTCTCTCTTCTATAAGCAAAGTATTAAAACAGACACAGACGTAATTCATTAGGCATCGTCTTGTGTTAATATATTGTACGTTTATGTATGTGTGTGTACACATTACTATAGCAAGCAGTATGTGTGAGAAAATATTTATTGCTATGTTTGCTTACTTCATGATAGATAATTTTATTAGCAATTATAATAGCTTGCTATATGTTCTTTAGTAAACATTATATAAATAATTTAATCATTTTATTAAAATATAATATTATAAATATAGCTTTTTTTTCTTCTTTTTTTCTTCCAAATAAACTTTTTCAAAACTCTCAAAAACGAAGTGTTTAAAATCTACCATGCTACAATTTATATGCAATGGAACATAGACATATGTCTATGCAATGGAAGATATCAATATAGCTTTTTGGGGAGAAAGGGATTTTTAAACCAATTAAAAAATATATAATAAACTTTGTACAAATTTAAAGATATTTACATTAAAAAGCATACTTTCACGGTAAGAATAAATTACATAATTTATGCTGCATTTATGTCATTATAGCATAAAGGATGCTAAATTAGAACAGTATAAATAATTATGCTGCACAACGTAATAGTTATGCTATGTAACATAGCTAATGTGCAGTATAGCATGATAGATTATATGTTGTATTGAACAAATTATGCTAAAAATAAGCTAACATAAATATTACGTAGTTATTATATGAGGAATTATAAAAAAATAATGCTGTTCGTAAACCCTGTTCTCGTGCACCAAAAAATGCGCATTCCATTTGAATAACCATAGGCGATCGTCATTTTTGGTGCAGAGAACAGGGTTTACGAACAGCATTAATGTTACATTGAATCGGTATATGATTTTTTTTTTAAAGTATTGGCTTAGGAGAGATTGATATTCTACACGGAAAAAATTATCTAAAGAGTTACTATTTAGACTTTTTTCATAATAAATTCTTTAGATACATACTAAACTTTTTAGAATCTAAAGAGTTAACTATTTACCACTAAAGAATTTACGTTTGTACTAACGAGTTACTCTTTAAACTTTTTGCAAGAGAGTTATTGTTTAGTACTAAAGAGTTATTGATATGTATCTAAATAATTTATTAAATTTATGTTTTCCGTGTATGGAATTCATAACAAAATATAAAGAAATTATTCAAAATTTTAAATGAACAATCAAATACGTAATTTTTTAATAACATGTAGAGAATTGCTTGCTATAATGATTTTAAAATAAAATTTTATATACTAAAGACTAAAGCTATGGAATACAATACATTTTTAATTATTTGTTAAAATTGTCGTTGTTATATGATATAAAAATTACCGTTTAAAATTGCACTCGTAATTAACACTTTTGGCAATAAAAAAAAATCATATATTTTTTTCACTCCTACAGCTGTAACTCGTAAATTAATTATGATAAAAAAAAGTTGATCATATAGTGATATTTTTTAAACATTTCAAACTTAAGTACCTGTGTGCATTCACATAACAACTTTTATAATTATTTATCACTCTAATTTAGGTATGTGCAAAAAATACATAATAATACAACAATATAAATTCAATAAAAAAAATGTGTCTTATTTTTTATATTGTAATAAATTTTTATTAAATTGTCTTAAAAGTTTAATTTTGTTCTCTGTGCGTACCATTGTTCTTTTTATTTAAAGAAGCAGGAAGGATGAAAAAAAAAAAAAAAAAAAAAAAATTGGAACGTCCAGATGACAGACAATTTTTATTTTTACTTGTAGGAAATGTAAAGCCATGCAATTAAAATATGAAAAGAAAAAAATCCGAGGACAATTTTTTACTATAAATCTACATTGAGAAAAAATTGTACAAATAAAAAAATTGAAAAAAAAATGCGGATGAAGAAAAAAAAAACCTCTTTAAGTGAACACCAACGTAAAAGAGTAAATATAAGTAATAGTATTTGATTTCAAAGAACGATAATATTTTAAAAGATGAGAAAAAAAAATGACATATGGGGGTATTTTTTTCCCTAAAAAAAGCCGTTTAATATACGGCTGAAGAGTTTTGTTAATTTACTTAAAATTAAAAAAAAAAAAAAAAAAAAAAAATCTCAATGTTAGAAGCATACATGGAGAAAATTTTTGTTTGCACCATGATGTGAAATTCGCAACCACAAGGGATTGAAGAAAAATGTAAATGTTTGTTATTAATTTTCAGTATGAACATAAAAAAACAAATATTAAGTAAAACGATTTGCATTTTTTTTATTTTATTTTATACAATGAAAACATAATCCCGCACTTAAACTTACTATACGATGCATTAAATATAAAAAAGAGCATTTTTTATTACTTGTTATTTTTTATTTATATTTATAATATATTTTTTTACTTTGCTTTTTCAAAAAAAAAAAAAAAAAAAAATACTATGATGTTTTTTGGTGCTCTTTATTTCATTCAAAAAATAAATGCCCAATTATATCAAAATTACAATAAAAAAATATATAAAAAATAATTACTTATGTCCAAACCGTGATTTTATTATTATACTTTAAAACTCATGCTGGGAGCACAAAACTGCAATTTCACGAACTATATTTAATTTTATTAGCTGCATTTTTTTTCTCTTTTTTTTTTTATTTACTATATCAAAAACTTTTTTTTTTTACCGTAATCGGTTGAGTACCTTTATATTATTATTATTATTCGTTTTTATACTCAGCATGATGTGTTTTGATTCATAAAAATAAAATAAAATTAGTAGTTAAATGCTATTTAAGGCTATCATTTTTTTGTTATAATTTTATTACTTCAAATTTATATAATTTTATTACAAATTAGGTAAGACCACCCTAAGACTATATAACATTTTTATTTAATTTTTTTAAACCAAATTTGTAAACTTATTTATGCAAAAATATTTAATTTAAATGTTACTTCTTACACGTATATTTTATTGCAATATATATATGCCAACTGCGATATGGTTAAAAAAAAGAATGAATAAAAGTAGCCGTATCATTAAAATAACAATAAATTAAGTTTTTTAAGTAAAATAAAAGTCACAAAAAAGTATATAAAAATTGTAAAAATTGGACTGGACAGCTTGTTTTATATATTTTAGGAAAAAATGATTACAATCGGGCACTTACACTGGCTCCCGTGCAATTAATATTTTTTTTTTTTTTTTTATGAATTGCTATTTTTTTTCACTCTGCATATTTAGTAAAAAAAATTATAATCATCATTATGAACTCTATATGCATATAATTTTTTATATAATTATTATTGTATTAATAATTGTATTGCTTGACAGATATAATAAATTTTAAGTAATTCCTCATTTTAAAAAGTTAAGATAAATAATAACAAGACTGACGCAAAGAGGCGGCTTGATTAAATAATTTTATTTATGATGTTCATTTATATTTTTATACCAATTAATCTAGAACAATTATAAAACAATTTGCACTGTGTATAATATTATACTATGCGTATATTGTGTAATATAATTTTTATTTCACAACACAAAAGTATATATTATAAACGTTATTATATATATATATATATATATAATATATATATATATATATATATCGAGGGTGCTCCGCTATAATGTCCTAAGTCCACTTGACCTTGAAAAATAAAAAATCGTCGGATCAACCCCAAATTTTGGATTTATCCATTTCAGGTCATTTGCAGCAAAAAATATTTTTCAAGGTCAAATGGACTTAGGACATTATAGCGGAGCACCCTCGATATATATATATATATATATATATATATATATATATATATATATATATATATATATATATATATATATATATATATATATATATATATAAAATACTAAAAACGACAAGAAATATTTTACCGAGGTAAATTATAATAAAATTTAGTGACAAATTTATAAGTACAAAAATTGCAATAGAAAATGCAACAATTTTTATTAAAGAAAAAAATATAAGTATCAAAAATAGAAGATCAAACATAATGATTGTGATAAACCAAAATCTACGAAAGAATTAAAATATAAAACTAAATTAATTTATTTGTATATTCTTTGAATAAGATTGTCATTTTATCAGTATATAACTAATTTATAAATTGTGATTCATTTTAAGTCTGAATTTAACAATAATGAATTAATAATCATAATTATCTGAATTTTTATGTTAAAAAATTCATAAAAGAAGAAATAGGGGAAAAAATCCATGCTCAATAATTTCTATTTTTAATATAATAAAATATAGTTTAATATACAACTTATTTATTGGTCAATCAGTAAATTTTTCTATTTGACTTTTTAAATTCAATTGGTTTTCAATGGTTCAAAATAAATAATTGATCACAAGAGAGAGAGAGAGAGAGAGAGAGAGAGAGAGAGAGAGAGAGAGAGAGAGAGAGAGAGAGAGAGAGAGAGATTAAAGAAAAATGGACCCACAAAGAAACGTAAACGTCGAGCCTAATAATTAAAACTATAAACAAGAACATCAAGTACCATTTCTTCAGTTATAAAAAGTTAATTCAAAGTAAAAGTTTAAAATAAACTTTTGTAGTAAATGCTGTTTTTATTTCATCTTTGAATTGAAGTTAAAAAAAAAAAAAAAAAAAAAAAAAAAAGCGAACAAAATAAATTGTAAATATACAAAGACTAAGAGTGCAGGTTGAAGTTGATGCCAAGTAACAAAGTGTATACACTTTAGACAAGCTGGCATTGATCATGTAATAAAATTAAATGTAATTGAGATTACAGAAAATATAACATGAATTAAAATATAATTTTTAATAGCTTTTATATTATTTAAATCACAGTCGAGTGTTATTATTTTATATTAAAATTTATTCTAAAAGTATAAAAAAATATCATAAAATACTATTTAACATGAATAAAAATCAAGTTCAGCTAAACGTTTAAAGATTTTTTTTATATATTAAAATCCTTGTCCTATGATAACAATTTTATTGAACTAATATGTATGTATATAAAAAAGTTGTGGATAGTTTTTGCTATTGGTGTCGTAATATATTATGCATCCCCTCCTCCCCCACTCTCTCTCTCTCTCTCTCTCTCTCTCGCTCTCTAAACACACTATAAGTCTTTTCAAATGTGATATATAGAAAAAAATATGTAAGCATAATATTATAAAAAAGTGTAATGTTATTGTTATTAATTGTTTATATAGTATAGTTTTGTAGAATCACATTACTTTTTGTAGACTTTTTTTTTTAATATGAAATTCAACAATAATATTTACTGACTGTTATATACTGTAGATAAAAAAGTACATAAAAAATATGTAATTTGAATAAATTATAAAATTGTTATCGAGATACGCACTTGTTTTGTTTTTGTCATCTGAAGGCCATGATGATAATAATATTGAATTATATATAAAAAAAAAAGGGTAGAGAAGGGGGGGGGGGGGGGGTGTTGTACTTACTTGAAGTAACGAGAGTGTCGTGGCAAAAAAAGTTCACGTGTCGAGCGGTGTGGTTGAGAAAACGATGCTTCAGGAGCGACGACCACGTGCGAAGTGTCGCAATAGTCCCGCGTGGCGCTGTATCTCAGAGTGCCGCTCTTTGCTGTAAACCTTACTTGCGCCTGCTCCAAAGTACTCTTATGTGTGGATCATGCGCCTCACAAAAACACACAGAGGTATATTCTCATCTCACACCAACGATCACACTTATTAAAATGATAACAATATTAAACATGTAAAGGAAAGTGAGAGTTTTTAACCATAAAATTAAAAAAAAAAAAAAAATCTAGTTTTATTAATGTTTCTTTGATTGGTTGCATTGAAGTAACAAAAAATATATATATATTTGATATAATTTCAACATACTTTTAAGTTGTAAGTGGCAAATTTGGGCACATTTTCTTTTACTTGTGATTATATTAACTACTAATTATTCCATACATTGTAATTATGAGAAGATGTTCTTGGTCTTAGACCAATATAGGACAAAAATCTGTAAATACAACAATCGCATTTAGTTTAGTTTTTTTTTTTTTTTTTTTTCAGATTTTTCCTACATTTTTTTATTGTTGTAAAAATTAAAATATTTCCAATTCGGATACATTTTTATGTGCATATTTCAAACAAAATATTTATAACCTTTACATAATGTTATAATATGATGATATAAACTATGCGGGGAGTCTATATAGTTATGACACGATCTTTTGATCATGTTGTTTACAAATTCACCACTAAAGATAAAAAATTAAGCAACAAAAAAATATCCTCTTTGTTATTAAATTAATCAAATTTTTGTATACTATACAATGTATAGTATGAATTAAATGTGGAATAATTATTATTTTTTCCTCACAAGTAATCCACAGGAGTTTTGTTGTTTCAAATTTGAGATCTTTAAACAAAGTTGATATTGAAACTAACAACTATTATTGTTACCCATAATTCAAAGATTCAAACGTTTATTAATAATCTCAAGCTGACATTGACTTCTTCTCTGCGCTCTGATTGCGTCAGTTGCAAGAATTTTCTCATGTCGAATCCTCTGTCTCTTAAATTGTCATCTCTACTCAATATCCTCAGAGACTTTTAGGTGCTGGGATCAAAGAAAAGTGCACCGATGCGAGTGAAATACTTACCGGAAAAAAATTTAATTGAAAAATTTTGATTAAGTTGTTTTTATAAAACTAATGATCTGAACCAAAAAACTAGTTATTTAAAAAAAAAAAAGAAGCTAGATTGAATCTGTGTAAAATAAATAAATTTTTCTAAATTAACTTTTAGATGTTTCATTAAAAACATATGAATTTTGCAATAATTTTATTTTTAGACATATAATATTAAATTTATGTCATATAAATAGCTATTTTACATTAAAAATTGCTATGACATAATTAGGTTCTTAATGATACAAGTAAAGTATCAGAAATGCATTTTTCAATATCACATTAAAATATTTAAAATAAATATAATATATGAAAAATTAGTCTGAAGATAATTTAAACTATACAAGCAGAATGCTATATCCTAAAATATAAAACATTATAATGTTGTGTATCTTGATGTGTGTTCTAACAAATCTAAAACTTTATCATATTCACTCTACTTTTACAGACATAAAAAAAAAAAAAAAAAAAAAAGATAGAACGAATGCTAATAAAACAAGTTTGTTTATTATGTTGAGTATAATTATGTAAAATCATTTATTATAATGTCAAATATTTTTATGATTATGTCTTATACATATATATAGCAAAGTTCATTATACATATACATATATCTCTCTACATATCTATGATTAGCCCTAAAGGTGTTCCCCTTGAGCTAACATATTTCAAGCAAATCCTCTCACAACATATTATACATAAGGGGCAAATTACTTATATATATTTATACTTATAAAGATCATGTTAAATGTATCGTGGTAACTTAGGTTATAGCTACCGTGTTTGATGATGGAGTCAACTTGGCAAGGACGTCCAGCTCCATTGCCAGGTGTAATCAAACTACATATTATACTCTGATAAAATTACTTGTATGATCGTCAAATGATAATGTATGTACAAAAAGAATTATTACATTATTATATAGATTGGTATTTCATATATATATATATATATATATATATATATATATATATATATATATATATATATATATATATATATATATATATTATATATATATATATATATATATATATATATATATATATATATATATATATATATATATATATATATATATATATATATATATATATATATATATATATAACACATTACTTTTATTATTTTCAATTGATTTGATTGTTTTTCAATGGAAAATTATACTTCTTTGAGTCCTTAGGCGTTATTATTATTATTTCTTGATGTAAAATCACAATAATAATTGTTGAGTTCAAAAAATTACAAGAAATATATAATGATAAATTTTTTAGCAGTATTTTACATTGAAATTTTTTGATCTATTTTTTCAAACCATTCGTTATAATATAATATTACTAAATACAGTATAATATACAAAAAAAAAAAAAAAAAAAAAAAGTTCAAATTTTTTGATTAAATAAAAAATTACCTTTTAATTTAATCAAAGAGATGTTTAGACCAAATCAATATCATTTTACTCGTTTTGAATAAGCAATGACATTGCTAACATTTTGAACATTTTCAACAACACTTTAAAAGTATTGAACTTTTTTTTGTATAATAAAGAAAATTTAGTGATTATCATTATTGATTTCAAGCAACAGTGGGCTACATGCCAAATATTCAATAAAATGATTAACTATATTGAAAATTGAAAAATTATTCTGTATAAACATTTTTTATGTTATCTTTTAATGTAATAACATATATTTAATAAAAAAAATAAAAGTAAAAACAAGATATAACATATTTTATACGCATAATTAAATTGTTTAATGAACGATCGTAAACATTGATAAGCTATTATTATTTTCACAAGTGTGTAACATAATCACTGATTCCTTAACACATTTATGTATACGTTTTTTTTTATTGAAAATTAAATGTATTCATTTGTATATATATATAGTTTAATATTTAATAAACTTGCATGACTGAAACTATAAAATTGACTTGAGTCGTATAACCTTCAAAACGTTTGATATGGTACTTGATTTTTTTTTTTAATATCTTGAAAGTAAAGTAGAATAATTGAAATTTTGATATCGATTAATCGATTTTATTTATTTATATATATGTACAAAAACCTTGATATGATTTTATATTCTAGGTATTACAAGTATTTTAATTATGTGAAATCAAAGAAGTTTATATTGCTATGTTCTATTGTGTTTCGTTTAAAGATAATACATATATATAAAAAAAAATACTCGTATTTTAGATTGATGGTAGAAGGGTGGCGTTTTTGATGAAAAATTTCCCGTTATTTGAGTTGTTTCTTTTTAGCCGCTCAGTTTTACGGAATGTGAAAAATAAAATAGAATAAAAGAACAAAAAAGTTGCTTATGATGAAAACGGAGAGGGAAAGTCAATTAGGCCTTAGAGAGAGAGAGAGAGAGAGAGAGAGAGAGAGAGAGAGAGAGAGAGAGACCTGCTCTCATATGAGGATTGACTTCAGAACTTGCTGGACCACAATGCAATGCTGGAAGTTATTGCAAGTTCAAGAATTCAACTCATCATATGCTGGAAACAAAAATGTGAAGAAAAAATGTACGTTTATGAAAAATTAAATAAATAAATAAAATATTTCGCATTAATATAAAAATACCAGAGTGTATTCTGTTATCTTAAACAGTATACATTATATTTACAGCATATAATATATATATATATATATATATATATATATATATATATATATATATATATATATATATATATATATATATATATATATATAATATGTGCATTTAATTATATTCACTCATAAAACTTATACTAATTTTAAAACTATAAAAAATAATACATTTTTAATTAAAATCAAATTAATTTGAAACCAAATAAAGTAAAAATACATAAAACAAATGTCCAAAAAACCACAAATTTTATGAGGTTGTTTTATAATGTTAGCATATTTTTATACAAAAATGTCTGTAATGTCATATTTAAAAAAACAACATAAATAGTAACACATAATATACATAATGATAATAATTTTATTTTTGTATATGTATGTATTATTTTCTTTTATGAAAAAAAAAAAATTATTTAGGAAGTAAACAATAAAAAATACGGGTTTGAAATATATATTATATAATGGTATACGTACAAAAGTCATGCACTTCATTTATTTCGTTCATCAACGTTTAAATAAAAAATGTTTGTAATTTTTAATGTAACATGCAAGCTTCAGTATTCTGCATAATATACATGTTCAAAAATATATTATCAATATATTAAACATTATTTTTACTTTCATAAGACATCAGGAAAAATTACTCATTTTTTCATATATAAATTGTAGAAATTGTTTGACTATCATAAGGAATGTGGTTACATATGTATATAAAAACTGCCAATCATGTATATTTATCATATGAAAGCATGTGATAAATTTTAACTTTTCAGAAATATAATGTACTTTTTTTTTGTCTCTATATATTTGAAGGGCGATATTTGCACATATAGCAAAAACATAAATTGCTTTAAAATACGCTTTATGGAAAATCTCTGTTTTGAGGATCTTGCTTCTAATAATATAGTTATTTCAGAGAGAGAGAGAGAGAGAGAGAGAGAGAGAGAGAGAGAGAGAGAGAGAGAGAGAGAGAGAGAGAGAGAGAGAGAGAGAGAGAGAGAGAGAGAGAGAGAGAGAGAGATGAAGGATGAAGGAATAAAATTTTCTTTTACATTTTAATTCAAACTGTACCTACATATTTGCTTTTACATTATTTGCTATTTTAATGTAAAAAAACAAAAACATAAAAATAATTACTTACATCACACAAAAAAAGAAAAAAACTTAACAATGTCATTCAATAAAAATTCCAAACATTACATTACGTATAATAATTTATGTAAATTAATCTTGTATACCTAATATCAAATTTGGCGTGTGAAGAAAAATTTACATTCATTATAATTCATATTATTTTGATGCGGTTATAAATTTTTATTACATTTTAAATGACTTAATATTTTAATTGATTATAAGTATTAAAAAAATAATATCAATAAATTTAATAATTGTTATATTTATTATATAACCTTTAGTTTTTTTTTTATTTTTTTTTACAATGGTCATTATTTCTTTAAATTTTTTAAATTACTTATACATATACATTTTTGTCATGCATAGTATCGACATGACCTTTTTAAAAATAGCCTTACTTGATTATACTGCTATAAAAATTGACCATATTTTATACAAACCAACTAGCAGTTTTAAATATAATAAAAAATAAATATTACAAGTTCCACACGAACGATTTAAAATATTATTTTTATATGATATTATATTATATATATTTTTTTTCTCCAGTTAAATATTTTCTTTATTTCTTTTATTATAATCAAACTGTACTTGAAAATTGTGGTGCTACAGAATTATTTTTCCTTGATATGAATAATAAAAATCATGAAAGCGTGTAAATGTTCTTAATATCATCTGATTGTTTCCTCTCTACCAGATACAACTTAATGACAATTTATTAAGGAAAAAAAATGAGTGAAGTAAAAATATATTATATTTAATGAGAAAGGTATAATTTAGTATTTATACTTTTTATATCTAGATAAAAATTTCAAAGAAAAAAAAATAAAAGAGTAAGCAAGCAATTAATATAGATATTTTCAAGTATCCTACAATGCAACTTCATCATCAGGTGATACTAAATTTCATTTAAACATCATGATGAGTACAGATCAGTTTCTATGGTATTTTTTTATGCTGCCATACAATATTAAAAAAAAAAGAAACATATAAATAGTAATATAGTATAATATAACTAAGAAACAGGACTAAACCAAATTTGTTTAAGTTGTACTTGTATTTATTTATTAATATATAAACGCTGTTATTTCATTAGATAAATTTCTAAAAAGGAGTAGTTTTCAAATTAATTGCTCTTATTCTAAAGAAAAAAGCAAGATTTTTTTTTTAGACAAATTTCTCATCTGATATGAGATATATTAATTTTACAACCCCTTAACATGACATTTCCTACACACAAGCATGCAAAACTTAAACAAAATCTATTACCATATAAAACACATAATAATATTATGCAGTTATACATATAATATAAGAATACTTTATTCTAAATTATAATTTCCTTTTTAGATTTGTAATTTTGTATGTTTAAATGAATTGAATGGTCAGTATATATATATAAAGTACTTATATAAATTAAAAGCCGATAAGAGAGAACTAGGGATGTGAAAATGCAAAGTTAGCCAGAGGAGAAGTCTGGCAAGGGACCAAAGACGTTACCCAGTGGTACTCCCCTCCCCCTCTTTTGTATGATTTCTAACGTTGACCTGACCCTAAGTAGTGGACATAATCAATGCATGTATATACATAACCCCCTGGGAGACACTGCAAATTATAATTATGACTTGTGTTTTATATAAAGTATAAAGGGTGAGAGGATAAAGTATATATACATGTAAGTATAAAATTTGCTGCTGCTAGCTTAATTGTTGAAATGAAATGAAGAGCTTTTGCCAACAATATATCATAAATTAAAACAATTCAATTATAATAATATGTCAAACTTCTTGTAGATTTTATAATAAAATATCTTAATACTTTTCTTTGTAATGTAATAACAATGTTTTAAAGGTTACATTTATAAGATTAAATGTGATATATTATGAATTTTTTCATAAATATTTAAAATTATACTAAATATTTACAGTTTAGCAATATTTAATTATAAAAAATAATTTGTATAAGAAACTATCTCTAATAAAATAATAATAATATGAATTCATGACCTGAGAATTGTGATAATGATGTTAAAATTTATTAATTTTTAATTGAATTCTTTTAAATACACAATTTTTTTATACTTAAAAATATTTGTACAAATAACAACATAAGAACATAAGAGTATTAAGCTTCTTTTTTTTAAATATATTTTATGCGTTTTAGTTTTTAAATTTAAGATGTACTTACCATAAAATTATATTAAAATATAAAATATATATAGTCTCATTGAAAGTAATTTAAAACTTTTAACCATTAAATTAAGTTGTTTCATATAATAAACTGATATCGGTTAATGAAAAACAGTAAAAGGCGCGTGCCTTATTCCATCCATATAGCAAGCTTAACACCTGCAGCCATCCTGACCATCCAAATTTCCATAAACATCATCAGTTGAGTCTCTATCAAATATGTAACCCATGACCACCCCAGTCGTTGCCTCGGGTAGCGTTTCAAATTTCAACACCCTTATTATATACATAAATTCAATACTAAAATATTTTTACTTTAGTTTGAATATTTATACATAAATATTATATAAATTTTATTTTATTATGCTTATTTAATATTTTAATATATTATTATTTAAAATAGGGTAATATGGTTTATTTATGATTTTTATATGTAATATAATATATTATAGAAATGTGTATGCGTATAGTATTGAAGCAGCGTTCTAAATTAACATATTATATATTTTCAAATAAAATAAATATAATAATTAAGATATGATTATTCTACTCTCTCTACAAATGTTATCAAATATGAATATAAAATAAAAGAGGGTATTTTTTTGGAAAAAATACTTCACTCGCAATATGTATCATATTATTTTCCATGTGGTATATTGGTATAGTTCTTGCAAACGTATATTAAGGCGGGAAATTAGGTACTGCGGGATTTGACTAAAAAATTGTAAAGAAAGAAAAATCTGAAATTTTGCACAGATACATTATAGGATATGGTATCTTCAAAAATGTAAAAATTTTGGGGGGTTACCATACTAGATTTTAAATTATGATTTTTTGAAGTTTTAGTCTCATAAGAGCCCATGTTAATTTCAATAGCCATTTTCTCTCTTATCTGATGGTCACGGGTTCTGAAAATTTTATCATAGGTAAATGTTAGTGTTAACTTTGAAATGGCATCATAAAGTTTCGAAGTTTTTTGTTCAGAATTTGAGATACGAGGCATCTATATACAACCCTTAAAGGATAAAAAAAGAAGTATAAATGTGAATCAAAACAAACACAAACTCTTTAACACAAATTAAAGAAAGGTTTTTATTGATTGTTTTAATCAATAGAACAATAAATAGAATTGACTGATATATTTCCTGTATATAAAAAGACAACAAAGTTAAATTCCCACGCTTAATAAATATGTAGTGTTATTTTTGGTCCAGTGTATATTGTAATCTACAATCAATTTCATTAGTAATAACAAGGTATAGAGAATTGTTTGAAATATCTCGGGGTGTCCGTCGCCTCGCACCACAGGCGATGTCTCCGTTGCAAAATACAACAGTGACACAAAAAAGTCGCATTTCTCCACGCTCGCTGTGCTGCACTTTTTTTTTCCTAAGGCATAACAAGAAAAACATTAACACCACGCGTCCTTATAACAAGTTCTACTATTTTTTTTTTTTTTTTACCCCAATATTTGATCAAACACTCCTTTCTGTGGTTTTACGGTGGTGCATTTTAAAATAGGGTTAGTATTTCATATATTTTTTATGTATATAAATTTGTAATTTGCAAATATAATCTTTATGTAAAAAAATTAAAAAGTAATTTTGTTATAAAATCTTTTTAAAGGTAAATGTTACAAACAGACCAAATATATATATATTTTTTAAAGTAGTATTTTTTGAAGTGTGAATGTATTTTATATAAAATTAAAGAGACTATCTTAAGGTCTTTTTAATTGAATGTCAGTGTCGGCTTTTTTACTTCTCAATTTATGTACTTTTTTCCTATATAAATGATTTTGATATAAACGTACAGAAATAGTTTTTATATATGTATATATATGAAATTTAATTAACATTTAAGTTCTATAAAATATTCCTCAGGGTATATTTTACTGTAAAATTTTAAATTTTGTGGTTGTCAAATAATTGAAATAATAACAGAAGAAGTTTTTTTTTTTTTTTTTTTTTTAGAATTTCTCAGATTTATTTGTTCTTCCTATACGAAGTTTTTATTACGCAACGTTAATTGAAATATAATGTAGATATTATTTTTACTATACTTCTATAATAGTTTTGATGTATACCATAGTGTTTCAGCTTAAAAAAAAAAAAACTTATTGATATAGCATGAAGAAATTTTACAAATAAAATAAGCATTTTTCAAATCGACAGCAAATCGAAGTTGTCACACTATAAATATAAAAATTTGAATATTATACCATAAAATTTGAACAGCTGTACCATGTTATGATTTTTCAATAAATCGATTATCAAATATATAGAAACTGGAATGTAAAAACACTATTGAAATAAGATTGAATTTTTATTATCTATATAAACAGTACATTTTTAAATCTTAATTTATATTTTAATCAAAATATTAATATAAATAATATATTATATATTATATGATTAAATATTAAATACATTTATTTTATTATTAATGAAAAACGTCTATATAATTAAATTAATTTAAAATTAGGAATATGATAAAGTAAACAAATATGAACATAGAAAATATTTATTGTTGATGGATTAAAATAAAAGATTGAAAATTTGAGAGTATGGAAATATTTCTCAGGAGATAAAATCATCACCCGCGATAGTTTGTATACAATTTTGTTTAAGCCAGAAGCAAAAAAACGTGGCTTGCTTTTATATACTTCTGCATATTCAAATAGCTACTAGCCATTTACTATATTTTGATAATTATTCTACTGTGTTTTTTTTTATATAAAAAAATACACATATGAACATATATTTATGCATTTCACCTTCAAGCTAGAATAAATGGACAATAATAATTAATTCTGATATATTTTATATCTAAAACTTAAATCTTGGAAACCCTTTTGGCTGATTTTCTCTTTATATAAATATATTTGGTTCTCTCTTGCTGTGCGATCATGTTCTCTCCTTGAATTTGAATTAAAATAATATCAGAAAATAAGAGATAACGTCTAAATATAAATCTTTACATTACAAGAGAATCTATAGATATACTGTGGCCGGTATATGAATATCAATAACGATACAGAGGTAAATAAAATTTGAATAATTATTATAACACAAGAAGAGTGGTGGAAAATGTACGAGTATTTTTATCATAATTCTTGTATTATTTAAAGATAATATTATATATATATAATAATTTTATACTTTTTACTATATATATTTTTCTTTACATAATTTTCACTATATACACGAGAGAGAGAGAGAGAGAGAGAGAGAGAGAGAGAGAGAGAGAGAGAGAGAGAGAGAGAGAGAGAGAGAGACGAGCAAAAAATTTACAAAATAAAGCTTCGTATATAGCTGTTCCAAAATGTTTATTTACTTATTATAAAAAATTAATTAAAAATCACTTTATATATTTTATAGTAATAATAATTTATAAAGTATAATTTTCATTTTATCATATTTTTACATAAAATTATACATAAATTTGTTTTAAATAGATAATTAAATTTATATTTTATTAAAAACTTAGAAATAATAAAATTTGATACGCATATATAATATTCATAATATAGAAAGGCGAACAAAGTATAATATACCATTACAAATTTACTTGATATTTAATTATAAATTATATTTTGGTAACTGGTTATATGAATCTAAATTTTTAATTAGTGTTGATCTTGTCATACCTGAATAGTAATTAATCAAATTATGACATTTTATCTAGACACCTCTGTACGTGTTGAAGTAATTTGGCTAAAACTCATTATGTCAAATTAATTACTCTTTAAATCTTTTACATTTAAAATTTTTGTATAGACTAATTGCTTGGCCTTTTTTTTTCTATGTTAATAAGTATGACTTTTTGTTTTATTTATTTTAACAGCTATGAATCGAGCATGATATTAAAATATGATTGGGTAAGAAATTATTATGATTTTAGCATCTTTAAAATAAATGTTATACGTTTAACCATAGTATATATATATATATATATATATATATATATATTTATACTATGGTTTAACTCAAGGTGTTTATATTCATACCGTTTTGGTTCGGAGAAATTGTTAACTTTTGTTTAAAAAAAATAGATAGAGTGAAAAAAATATGCTTTTTATTTAGAGAGCTCGGATGATATTGATAATAAATTGAGCGTTAAATAGTTATTCTAACAGTAGATTAAATTTATATTAAAAAAAATAAATAAACAACTTGAGAAAAAAAATTTAAGCTGTAACATAAAAACACAGAAGTGTAATTAAAAAACACAAAACTTAATTAGAAAATAGTAGAAACTTCAGGTGAAAATTTGTATATCAAAATTGATCAGGAATTAATTACAATTTTTTGTATGTGTGTACTCGTATAGGGTTTTGTTTTTGTGGTTGGTTTGTGCGTGACCCAGTTGCACGAGCTGCGAGAGAACAGAGAACACCCTCGCTTACTTGCTCGCTCGTTCGCTTGCTGTGCCTCGTATACATCTTTGCTCAGCAAAAACTGCAGCTGCCGAGCAACCAACCGAGCCAAACTTCCAGGCGAAATTTTTTTGTCCCTTTTATTCAAGGGGATCGCGCGAGCTATCCATATAAAAATCTACTATTATTTTTACTTTTTAACTAAGAAATTTAATAAAAGTTATTACTCAAATCAAATGTTATCCAAGTCATATAACTTCCTTAAAGTACTAGCCTATCCTGATTTCAGGAATAATATACCTTTTTAAATTTATAACTAAAATTTTTGGTCTTGGACTTGTTTAAAATAATAATCTTAAAGTCTCATAATGCAAACTCTAGCTTAAAAAAATATTAAAGAGTTGTCTCTATTAAATTCCTATATCTCGCTTTTTTATTACAAGAAGTTTTTGTTGAAATTGTGTTACAAAACGAAAGTTTATTTATCTTGTATAAACATTTTTTAATGTTAATATTCAAAGACAATTTAAAATTACAGTTTTATGTTCCACGTGACATTAAAAATAGACATCAAATGATTCAAATTAAATTCTTGAATAATACTTTTAAGTATATAGAAATATGATAATTTTATTAGCCCTGTATATCAATATATCATTTTTTTATCGAAAGAGATTTAAAAAAATGAATATTTATAATTTTACTCTTTCATGCAAAGTTGGCAGAGTGTGTTGCTATGTATCATAATTTTCTAATAGCTGAACAGTGATGAGAGATTTAGCGCAAAATAAACTCGAATGTGATGATAAATGTTACTTTGAGAAAAAAGTGTTATGAGTTTTGAAGAAATAATTCTTATGTCCGGCGTAAAATATGAAGATGCTGGTCCAGAACACCCCCTATAGTGATTCCCAGCATCCAGCTGGCTTTTGCCTTGCTCAAGTAAAAGCATCTAATCAATTTAAATGTAAACGTTAACTGTGAGTAAAATTAATCTGTATTAAATATTTGTGTAAAATATGAAATATTTAAAAGAATGTTGTTTTCTATACGATCACTATATAATGGAGAAAAATGTTGTTATATATATAATATCAAAACCTGTATATAGGGTGTATCCGCATGACGTCATATTTAATGCACTTGGACGCCATACTGGAGTATGAATAACATTACTCAGCATAGGAAAAACCCTCGTTTTTGGCTATTTTCTTTGGGAATTCAGTTAACTTTTTTGTTATTACTATTTTGCTCAAATAAATTAGATACTTTAACAACATCAATGCTTCCAAAAATATTGCTTAGTACTTCGAAACTGGCAAAATATGTCATTTTCCTATGCCACCCATATTATGGAGTGATCCAACGTATGGCGTTGACTTTATCATGAATGCTGAGACCCTAATATGCTCACCATTCAAGAAATATTTCTGTATTCCCATTTCATATATTATTAGGCATGTAATTATTGAAGTATTATTCAACCAATCTTATAAAATATGAAAATTGATGACTCAACATTTGACAATTTTCATTTCCTTTTTCATTGATGCAAACTAACACTGCTCAAGCTGCCTCTTAGTTATGCTTTTAATATATCGCATTGTTATGTAAAACTGAATTTGCTGATCATTAAGTTTGAAACGATACGATACAATATATTCTCTAACGTTAGTTGACAATTAATTCTGAAATAGATACATTATGCAAACTTCTGTTTTTATTATAATAATTATTATTTATTACTTTAATAATTTTCTAAACTATATACTTATCTATATAAAAATCAAAATTATTCAAAATTTACTTTTAAGTTAAAAAAAATTAGAATTTTTTCTTAATAAAATTTGCAAAACTGATTGATTTTTAAGACAAATATAAGAAAAATTGATCTATACGATAAGTCAATAAAATACTTCAATTTAATATAATATTTATATTCTGATTTAAGATAGTAATAAAAAATAGACTCTTTAAAATAAAAATTTAAAACAATTACTTTATATTTCTTTGAAAAAAAAATATTAAAATTAATATTTTATATAATATTAAAGATGGAATAATCCATAGTTAATATAAAATATTATAGCCTCTGGTATTATGAATTTTATAATAAAATATATAAAAAAAAATCTGCCTTTTTTTTCTATAGTAGATACACTAGAGATAATATGACGATTTATATCATTTTTATAGTATACATACTTTGTAGTTTTTTGTGCAAAAAAAAAAAAAAAAAAAAAAAAAAAAAAAAAAAAAAAAAACTATAAACTTAAGTAAAATTTATATTAAATAATTAATGTAAATATTTTGTTTTAAACTTAACTTTACTGTATATTAACAAACTATATGCACCACGGGATGTTTTAGAATTATTTTTGTCATAATTTCACATTTATGTATAAAGAATTCCCGCTGTGAAATGGAGTAATAACCAACATTTTTGTTTAAGTGATTTCATTGAAATTACCACATACTGTGATATCATTGAATTAAGAAGAAAATGTGATTATTATTGTCATGTAATGTATTATTTGTAGTGACGTATACGAGAATCATTATACTTTGTTTTAATTATAAAGAACATAACTTTACTAAAAGTATTACATATATACAAATACAAAAAAAATGCTTTGTAATTCTTTTATTATTGTTTACATTAAACTAAAATTGGTTATTATCTTTAATTCGTGTATAAAAAAATTACTCTTCTCATTCTTCTTTATATATAATACTTTATCTTATATAGCGCGGCGATTTTAGTTTACTTCTTTTATTTTTATCGACTCCAAAAAATCAAGAGTAATAAAACTGCTATTCAATAACCAGAGGGTGTATATATATATATATATATATATATATATATATATATATATATATATATATATATATATGTATATATATATATATATATATATATATATATATATGTATATATTTTTTTTTATCAATCTCTATAGCACACACACATACTATATAGTATACTGGCTTCTTCATTTGTTATATAGAATCTAAATTAAATATAATCGATTTAAAAGATCTATAATGTGAGAGCAAGCGGCGCAATCTTATACACAATATACATTTTACTTACTGGGAGGGAAAATTATCAACATCAGGTGCTAAAAACATAAGTCGAAGATAGATACAATGCAAAATATGAAAGAGAAAAAACTGTTGCTCTGATTTACGTCATGTCTCAAAATTTCCGGTTATAAAAAAACAAACATATTTATGATATGACGCTTGGACAAAAGAAAGTGATTTATTTTATTTTTTACCAATTTAATATACAAAATTGAATATGTGTATGTATTTATTGCATGTGACATAAATGCACCATAACACGTCAAACAAATAATGTATATAGTTTAAATGATGCTATTATCTTTGTCTTTTTTTTTTTTTTTAAGTATACACTTTTTTTTTTTACCTAAATTTTATATAGTTGATAATAGTTAGCTTATTATGGGCAAAAAAAAAAGTAATACACTTAATATTGTCATTTTTTCCTCAATTAAATATATTAAGTCTAGAAGATAATATAAAATAAGCAATATAGTTTTCTTTTGCTCACAAAAACTTATACAAACCATTAAACTATTTCTTTACCAACACTTGTTAAAAGTGCTAAAACTGTCAAATAGGGCAATAACAAGTCTAAGACTTTTCTTTTTTACTAACCATCTCACAAATATTCTTTCTCACAAAAAATAAATAAAATAAAAACCTTTAAAAGAACTTTATAAAATAGTTTATAAAAATATAAATCCTATGATATGCATTTAAAAAGCCACAAGCTGTTGTAACATTATAGGTGCAACATAAATGTGAAAAGAATGCTATAATATATAGGGTGCAGGTGCCACTGTGTAAGGCGGGTGTTATAAAACAAACAATTCGTTGTCCTTATTGTTTCCCCGATCCATTGTATGTTATTTAATGTCTTCTTACAATTGATGAAAGATAAAGGGTTACTTTTATCAAACATATTATGGTGGAGGTGTGTTTTATTTACTATTTATCAGAGTTAATTATTATTTTTTTAATAATTTATTTTTAATGCATTTTTTTTTTATATTCAAAGGATATAAAAGAATCAAAATTAAAGTTTTTTTATCCTCTCCCACTACAAAAGTCATCGTTTTCAATATCAGATTTAATACTTTATCAAAATTCATACAACGATTAAATACTACTTTTTTTTTGTGTACTGCATTCTTTTATGTATAAGTCGTTTTTGATGTACACATTTTGATAAAAATAGCAGACATTGTAATAATACGTGTAGATATTTTGTAAACTTTACCGAGCTTGAAATTGGCATGCTGTATAGTGTCTGCTGTGATGAATATTCTCTCTCTCTCTCTCTCTCTCTCTCTCTCTCTCTCTCTCTCTCTCTCTTCCATGGCTTGCGAGCAAGAGAGCGGGCGTGGTGCATCGATGCACCTGCATCTCTGCCGCACTGCATCGTTGCCTCTTGCACAAGAAACGCATGCAAAAAAAAAAAAAAAAAAAAAAAAAAATCAGACAACTTGTTATGTATTACCGCGAGTATACATAATCAGTAAACTGAATCTTAAGAAAAGTCAAGTGTTTTTTTAAAAAGAATGAAAAATTAAATTATGGATTTATACATTAGCTCCTTCTGTTAAGATTTTATTTATCATAAGTTAAGCATAAGTTATCACAACTAATCACAGTACTTTTAAAATTGATCAGCTTTTTTTAAAAAAAAAGTAGAATAATTTCAATCTTAAAAGCCTGGCGATCACTATATATGATCGGAAAAAGTTATTGACTCTCATGCAGTTTGATTTTACAGAACCAGCTTTATTAAAGTTTTGAAATAATAAAGGAATATCTGCCAATATAATTAAATATATATATAATGCCAATTGATATTTTTATAAGAAATAGATTTTTTAGTGTAATTTAATCTTTAAATAATGAACGTAAGTTTAACAATATTTTCTTACATTGTCTTTTATAAATATGAAAATATTTACACTTTTTGTCTTTTACGTATATATAGGTGATTAAAGTAACTTTTTTTTTAAATTTATGCAACATTTTTTTTTTTATCCACACACTCAAAGCTACATTGTTATATATATGAGAAAAAGTATACAAAAAATTTAACTGCTAACTATTGTAAACATACATTATATATTTCATTACAAATGGATTAAAAAAAATGTATTGCAAAAATTTCAGTATCCATTAAAGCAATATGACGGATATTGGTTATATACAGATCATTACAAAAATATTCAACTTAAGTTTTCGTTGCAAAACTATATAATAATAGCAAAAGAGAAATGAAACAATTTACTTCAACACATTTTTAAATCACAGAGAGCAATTGCTCTGATATATATATACAATATAAAAAATACACCTATATATATATACATTTTTTTTTTTTTTCATCTCCCGACAAAGGATTTTTGGCATCTGATATCATAGAAGACAAAAGCTGATGCAAGCAGTAGCAAAAGATCTTGTTTGTTGTTACATAAAAATTGCCTCAAAAAGTATTTTCTTCTCTCTTGAAGAGAAAAGTTTTCTTGATTTAGGGAGCTACAGAACAAGCGATTAGCGTGCAAGGTTACATCAAAGAGGACCGCTGAGAAAAAAATAAACGACTTTAAAAAATAAAAAGAATGCTCACCGTATACGTAACGTCAGCCCTATAAGGTTGAAGAGAGAGAGAGAGAGAGAGAGAGAGAGAGAGAGAGAGAGAGAGAGAGAAGGAGTTTTGCGAGCATCAAGTGAACAGGTCAGTATAAATATATAATATAAACTATAAGGAGAAGATATTATCATTAACAATGGAGACAAGCTTCTGTACTTCGGTACATAAATATTCAAAGTATTGACGCTAATACTATCAACTGCGAAGTTAAACAAACCACACATAATACAATAACAACACTCACTTATAGGATAGTCAAATTGTTCTATATATTTATACTGTAACACTGTTTATATTCTCATCTCTTTATAGTCTCTATATAGTCTCTTATAGTCTTTATATTCAAATTGAAAATATATTAAAATTTATTTATGTAAAATATTTTAAATATTATAATTATATATATATTTGTAATAAAAATGTAAATTAAGGTAATAAATTATAATATTTAATATGTTATATATTTATTTGATATTGTATATTTTAATTAAATTAATTATATCTGTGTTAATATTTTATATATTCAGAGAATGAAAATTAATACATGTAAATAAATATATAAATGATTTTTATTTAATTTTAAATAAGTAAATAACTTTAGAGATTTATAAAAATATGGATCTGTATCTTTATTATATTTAATTTTATATTCTAATAAATTCAAATTTTTAAATTTTTTTTTTAATTGTCACTTCAATTTTTACAATTTTGCATTTTATAGAATGAGAGAACAAGAAAATGTTTTCGTATGTTCTGCATTAGCAAGTTACAAGTAATTAAACTCTTCACGAAGTTTGTAAAATGAATTTCTTTTTAATGCTAACACCTCGCTAATTGAAACCAACCGACCCGACCCGTCTCTCTCTCTCTCTCTCTCTCTCTCTCTCTCTCTCTCTCTCTCTCTCTCTCTCTCTCTCTCTCTCTCTCTCTCTCTCTCAGAAAAATACTAGTGAGCAAATTCTAAGAAAAAAAATCAGTGTTTGAATCATAGTTTCAAATTTAGTTTCAAAGTAAATTTTCAATGTAAAATTTCAGTTTTACGCAAATTAATCATGCACAAGTAAATAGACGAGGAGAAACAAAAATATCCTAACAGTTATTATTTTTTATATACATTATTTCTAATGAATAACCATAACTTAAGAATAAATTTTTTACTTATTTTATATTTTAAAACATAAAGTTGAGTATGTGAATAAAATTTTAATAAGATATAACATAATTAAAACCAATATAAATTTTATTATATAAAATAATATATTTAATTACTAAATTAACATATCCGGTAAATGAAAAAAAAAACATTTAAATACTTAATTTTTTTTATTGGCATATAATAATATAAAAATTATGTTGACAGAGTGAATATTTTGTATGTTAATGTAATGCCACAAGTAATGTGTCACACCTGCAAAATTATTTTATTCCATGACTTGGAATTTTTGAACTATAGCTGCTACTGCTTTTTTTTTTTTTTTTTTTTTTTTTTTTTTTTTTTTTTTTTTTTACTGTTAAATAGTGTCATATTAGTCCCCTAAGATCTCTTACTTTATGGGCGTTATTGGGATTAAATAGTTGAAAATTTTACAAGATAAAAATCCGCATAGTAGTCTCAAAATATGATGGTATGCAAATGTGGTTTAATATGTCTTCTTCTTCTTTTTTTTTATAAGACAACTTTATAATTGATTTATTACCATTAAAAATTATTAAAGTTTAAATATACCAATATTGTATGGGATTTTATAAAGATACATATTTAAATAAAATTACATGCTCTATTAATGGATTATAATTTATAATTTATTAAACAAAGTTTGCTATAAATTATTATTATATTTTTTTATAATATTACTTTTAATTTTAACGACGTTTGTCAGTAAAGAGGATTAATTAAAATTATATATATATATATATATATATATATATATATATATATATATATATATATATATATATATATATATATATATACATATATATATATATATATATATATATATATATATATATATATATATATATATATATTATATTCCTGTCATTATTAAAATTAAAAGTTAGAGAAAAAAAATATATTCGCTTAGTTCAATTGCATTTTTTTCTACTTTAGTTTGTGTTGAAATATTTGATGAAAAGTACGAAGTGAGGTTATATATACAATTACATCCATCAATCAACAGCTTACCCAAGATGAGGGCACGTCTTACAAGTAAACATCACCTGAGACCAACAACACAAATTGGCTTTACTTCGCTAGTCCGTACACGATCCTAACTAATTTTTCTGCGAAAAAATTAAAACAATAACAATATGTCAACAACATTTTCTGTCATGAGGAGAAACTCTCCAAAATTTCAAATAGTTTTACGTAAGTACTGTGTATATATACAAGTTATTATTTAAAACTATACTTTATAGTACAACCTATTCAAAAATTTAAGTAAAAATTAAATATTAAATTAAAGCTCTGTAATAATTTGTATAGTTTCACACAAATTACACGTTCAAAAAACTCTACAAAAATCTTCGTAAATTTTAATGTTATTGTGCCTCTTATATGGATTCATTATTTTTAAGGATCATCTCTTTTCTCTTCTTTTACGTCTTGTTCCAATGATGCAATTAATTTTAAAAAATAACTTAAGGACTTAAAGTTAAAAAATATAAGATTTTTAAAAACAAACAAAGGCTTTGTTTTTTCTATAATGACTTCTCACTTTTCTTTATTTATTCCAAACGATTTGCGGTAATTTTTTGCTATATTATGTTGTTAAAAAAGAGGGCAAATATATTTTTCAAACTGCGGATTCAACCAATTAGTTTAACAAATTGACGCCCCTATTGCTTTAACAAGGGAGGATAAATTGAACTTAAAGTTGCTTGTGTGTTTGTGGCGGTGCAATCTATTATCACATCACGAACGTTTTCTTTCAAATTTCCAAAAATTAACATTACATACACACAATTATAGTTAAAAAATAATAATAAAAAAAAAATATATATATATTTTGGATTTCTTCATCCTTATATAGCATTCTTCACACTAATAGAAGGAACATATTTATATATAAAGCTACTGCTAATTATTATTAGTATTAACTTAATAACTTTAGTAACTCCCTTGACTTTATTATACTATTTTACTTTTATATTTTAATTTCTCTCTCTCTCTCTCTCTTTTGGGGAGGTGGGGGGGGGGGGATATTACACTAATTCAAATACTTTTAAATTATATATTTTTAAGAATTATAGTAAAGAAAATAGGTTTATAACATTACTGTCAGATAAATTTTACATAAAACCAAAAATTGATTATGTTTTTTTTTTTTTTTTTTTTTTTTTTTGAAACGTCAATTACAAAATTATATGGCGTAAAAGGATTTTGAAAGGAATAATAATAATAATTAAAAACAGAATTATTATTGGCAGTAATAATTTATTATAATACATTTTGTTTAGTGTACAAAAATTCACATTTTATTATTTTTTTTTCTGGGTGAAACAATTAATCTTACAATTAAGTGCATTTATTTATACTATTTTATTGTAAGAATATATTATTAATGATTATTATAACATTGTAACAAGTATAAAAATAATTAATAATTTCAAACTTATTATAAATACATGTATACATTTAATGTGATAAGAGCACTTATTATTATTATTTTTATTAAGTTGACCGCTAATTATTACGGTTATAAAGGCATTAAATTTAACAGTGAGCATTTTTTTTTTTTTTCATTTTACTTAAAATCTATACACAAAAATTGAAATTAGACAAAAAAAAAATGATAATTTAGAACAACCTTAATTGTACTATTAGACAAATGCAACAATATAAACTATTATATAATATCAATTTGCAAAGAGTATGATTTAATTATTTTGAATCATGAAGTCTTCAAACGTTAAATTAGTTTTAACATAATATATAACAACATTTTATATATATAAAAAAAAAAAAACGCAATTTTATTTGATTTGTTTCCATTCAAAACTATTAGAAGAAATAAGGTTTAGAAAATTGATCAAATCAAAATAAAAAGTGTAGTCTTCATTAAAAAAAAAGCAAGACATTATTAAATATTTAAAATACTGAGAAATAAGTATTATATAATTTTATTAAGAGAGTAATAAATTAAACCGAAAAACATTATTTTTTTCAATAAAAAAAGAAGCATAATATAACTAAATTCTTAAAGTATAATGTGGAAATTATATAATATATGGTGAAGTCCTGAGTATCATGTCAACGAAAGCAATTATTTGAACTTTTGGTTCAGTCTAGTACGAACTTAGGCAGTTCCTATGTGGAGTGGTGTGGTTACTTGCTGTCCACCAGGGCCGTTCCTGAAACATTAATGCACATTTTGTATTAAGGCAGGTACTGCGGGATTTAAATAAAAATTTGTAAAGAAAGAAAAATCTGAAATTTTGCTTAGTGATACATTAGGAAATGCCATCTTCAAAAATGTAAAAAAATATTAGGGGGTCACCCTGCTAAATATTAAATTATGATTTTTTTTTTTTTAAAGTTTTAGTCCCATAAGATCCAATGTTAATTTCAATAACTATTTTCTCTCTTATCTGATGGTCAAGGGTTCTGAAAATTTTATCATATATAGGTAGCTGTTACAATTAGCTTTTAAATTGCATCATAAAGTTTCGAAGTTTTCTTTTTGAGATACAAGCCATCTATATACAACCCTTATAAGGGCTGATATCTCACAAACTGAACGATCGTGAAATACATAAAATAAAGCTGAAATGATACTTAGTTAAAAGTTTAGTTTTGTCAAACACATGGAAATACGATAAAACAATTAAGTTATTCTACATTAAAGATAACATGTATAAATGTGAGAAATCAAAATTTAATGCCAAAAAAAAAAAAAAAAAAAAAAAAAAAAAATCAAATTAGAAACTTTTTTTTTATTAAAAACATATTATTATAACTTTTTTTAGTTTTTTTTTTTTTAATTGATTCAATCTCATTAGATAGTTATAGTATTTGTTTTGCTGTATATAAATAACGTATATAGAAAGAATTATTATATATGAAAATAAAGTTTCTCTTTTGACTATTTCTGCACCAAGTTGGTCACCCTCTTCGTTACATGATGAGTATGCAGCAGCAGCATAGCTCAGATTACTATAATATAAGAGATATATGACATGCTAATGAGGGTTAACATATACCATATGTTTTAAGTTTATTAAAGTCCAATGACTAATCAGAGGTTACGAAGGAAAAAAATTAAGAGCTTCCGTCATTTTACAAGGTTTATTATACAAAAAGTATTGCATAAAATTATGCAATACCGTAATTATATTATTACTTAATATTATATTAATTAAGAAGTGATTTAATGATTTAAATATTATGTATAAATAATACCTCCTTTCTAATTACTATATAGTCTTGCTAATTAACATTGCAGAACAGTTATAATTGACATTTTATGTGAACAGGACAGGAGAGAGAGAGAGAGAGAGAGAGAGAGAGAGAGAGAGAGAGAGAGAGAGAGAGAGAGAGAGAGAGAGAGAGAGAGAGAGAGAGAGAGAAGAGCAATCAGTGTTATTTGAAATTAATTACATAATGGTACTCATAAGTTTGTTTCTATATACCATCGCAATAATATAATTAGCTTTATATTGACATTACACATAAAGTAAATGATACTTTTTTCCTTTTTTCCTTTTTTTTTTTTTTTTGTCTGTAAAGCATGAAAATAATATACGTTATAACAGTAATAATAATAATAATAAATAAAACAATTAATTTCATTAAAATAGAGCGTTGATAGGATTGATTACTGTTTGTAAAATGTTATCTCTCATGAAAGTTATAAATCGATATAATGGATAATCCTGCACTCGTCGTTGCATCATTTGTAACTGACGACAACGAGGCGCGCGGGGTGCTGCCCCGCCCCTGTCACCGACATGTCACCCTGCAGACGCACTTACTTATTAATGACATCTCTCCTTGCATTTCTTACACACAGAATTAACTGCGTTGTCTGTCAACCATTCACTATACATACTTTTTTATATATCTTTTATGCTTTTTAGATAATTTGTACATGTATCTCTACTAGAGCTTGGGTCTATACAGAGACCGAATATTTTGCATTGATCTTTCAAATATTGAAATGCTCTGTATTAATTATAATATAATTTGTCTTAATTGACCTTAGGCGATTAAAAGATAATAATTATCATATATTCCCAAATGTATAGCCTTGCCACTATTGGACACCTTGATTTACCGATACTTAATTAGCAGTTCACACCCAACACCACAGAAATTCTCATAAAAGGAGTGTGTTCTAAGAAAATGTTTGCAAATAATAAACAGGAAAAATATTATTATAATTTAGAAAATAGAAAATAAAAATCCCCAGTCATAGTTGTTATATAAAGTGCAGTGTGAATATTTACTGCCGTCTTTGTTTCTTTATGTAGTGATTTTTCTTTTCTGACTATAAAAAAATCAATCTATATAGCAAAGTTGTAATATGTGGTATAAAAATCTACGTAATTGAAGCGATAAAAAAAGGTAAACAGACCATTTGGCTCCGACTCAACTCTTAGAGGGGTGCTTTTTCAATCGACATGTGCTTTCTTTCTCCAGCACTTACATAATAGGAGCTCTGATTATTAACAATTTCAATATTTTTTTCTAAATTATTAGGTTTTCTTTTCTTTCTAATTTTTGTATAAATAAAGTAACTAAATTTTGAAGATCCAGTAAGTAATACTTGTAATGAAAGTTAGCTAGAAGACGAGTCAAGTCCGCAGGAAGGCAAGGGCGAGGGGCTGGGCGTGCGGTACCTGAAGGCGCGGGCGCGGGCGGTGGAGAACGTTCTCCAGTGACGTCACACTCGGCAGGCAGCAGCAGGACAATGCGCGCACTTGCTCCTCCCCCACCGCCCCACGCCAATCACCGAGCGCCTTGCCAACAACAATTGCACGACGCCATTTTGTCTCGGCACCACCAGGTGGTACGCACGCAGTCGCCAAGCACCAGAACACCAATTGGTGCGCTTTGGTGCTCACTTTACAATTAATTTTAATTAAATATATAATATTTGCTTAAGTAAAATGTGTGGAAATAATATGGAAATTTCATAAATTTAAGATTTTGCACGGTTGAGGTGCTTTCAATTCAAAAATCTGAAATCCACATTGCCAAAAACGTGTATGAATGACACGAGTGTGTAGTGTGCGGACACGATATAAAAAACACATAAAAGTAATTTACGAAATACAAAAACACATATCATGAAAAAATACAGACTGTATAAAGAAGAAAAAACAAACTCTATTTGGAAATATTTTTCTTTTCTTTCTTCTTTTCTTTTTTTTTTTTTTTAAAGCGAAACCTTGAAAAGGCTGGTTGCACTAAATCTTCTCATTCAGAAGTGTGACACAGCAAGGAAGCCACATCGATGCCGACTTTAGATAGAAAAAATTGCACCCAAACACTTTTTTTTTGCGTGTTTCATACGAGCGTGGTGCAATCAATACGAGCCAGCAGCAGGGAGATTTTATTCTTGTAGTTTTTGCTCAGTCTTAGCCATGCACCCCTGACTGCATCACTAACCCACATCTACACCCTCGCCATTCAAAAGAGATGCAGACTTGCATGCATGCCATGCACCCCAATATTTACTCATCGAGGGTGACGCAAGAATTTTTTTATTCGCAAGATTAACACATAAATTTCTGTAAATAAGGGAAAAATGCGGGGGAAATGCTACAGATTTTTTTTCTGGTTCTCTTTTATTATTTTTTTTCCATAGCCTTTTTTAATGGAAAGTATTATAGTTGGTTAAACTCGTATAATATTTAAAATTTATTTCTTTTTCTCCCTCCCACATATCAAACAACAATTTTAATAATTATATACACCACAATAATAATAATAATAAAAAAAAATGGTTGACTATATAGGGTTCCCCACGCAGAGTTCCGAATGAGTATCACGCAGGTGTCACGCCACGCAGCGCCCTCTAGTGCATCATCATGCACGCTGGTTGCACTACCGCGTCACGTCTCCCATCACGCAGTGATTTCATTCATCCTCTCAACGAGACGTCCATTCACATAAAAATAAACGAAAGCTTCTGAGAAGCGCGCAACGCGTATACGATTTCTGGAATTGCCGTGATCTGGCATTTTATTGAACTTTTTTTTTTTTTTTTTTTCCATCAACTAACTTGGCTCCCGCTGCTTGACCAAAGAGAGCACCAAAAAATCATCGCCTCCCTCAGCTGACAATGAGAACCACTGCTGTGTTCCACTGCGTGACGCACTTTACACACTTTGATAACTAGAAATATCGGATGCCAAGCTGAAATCCGGAACATCGACATCAAATATAATATAGGATGATAGACAACGTCATATTTTTTAATCATATAAAAATATGCATTTTGTATATCTGCTGCATATAGATTATATATTTTTTTTTCTCTAAAATAAATCATTTTTAATTTAATTTTCTACGGTAAAATAATGAGAAAGCGTTGGTACATGAAAACTTGATTTTTTTTTTTTTGTTAATTATAATAATAATTAAACGACGTATTGTGTACAGTGATAAATACGGAGAGCGAGAGAGATGCTGCTTTATAATGAACATTAAAAAAAAAAAAAAAAAAAAAAAGCAGCAGCTTAAACTCATCAAGTTTTACAGCAAAGTTATTAAAAATTGTCATACATTTTTTACTTTAATAAAAATTAAATGTTTATTGTTTCCTTAGTCACAAGAGTATAAACAAGATAATAAAATGTTTATATACGATGAGATAGAAGCTATTTTCCCATAGTTTATTAACTGCAGCATATAAGTTGGGTTAAAAAATAAACGTCGTGTGCATGCATTGCTTGGCAGGTGTCTGGGACATGAGAAAACTCTTCGCTCCCCGGCAACGTAAAATATATTTCCCCTTTACTTTACCCTTGCCTCACAAAGTATGCATAAAAAAAAAACTTTTGGTGTGATGGATGATGTTAAATTTGAGTGCGATTCGTTCTGCCAAGACACTTGCATCGCCGCGGCAAACTTAAATTAAAGAAACGTAATTTTGGTGCGTCAACTTTTGCTACCGAAATTTCCCCTCTTCAACCTTTGGGACCTCATTTGCTATTTTTTTTTTTTCCTTACTCTTTCTCATCTTATATTTTAAGTTAAATAGAAATTGGTTTGCTACGTTGCTTGATAATGAGAGAAGGTATATTTCTCTGGCTACGGTCCAGTTTATAGCCTACGGCTAATAATAATATACTGTATATTATAAAAAATATATATTCGGCATTATAAATAATTTGCAATATCTGTCATAGTAGCATCAAGAGAGATGAACAAAAATTATGAGAGATTAAATTGCTTCTTCTTCTTCTTCTTTCTATATCAAGCTAACTTAAAGATTTAATGAATTAATAATAAGTGGTACAAGGTGTATGAATTAAGCACACAGTAGCTCCTTTTCCATTAACGTTACAAAGTAAAAGGTGGCTATACAATTTGAACTTGTTTATACGCAACTTGGGTAAAACCCAAATAATATTTTATATATTTTTTAAAATATTAATAATTTATGAAATTACTGTGGTTAATTGAAATAATGACCTGCCTATAAATAAGGCAAGCATATCAAAATTAAAATTTTATAAAATAAAAACTGCAAAATTATTCACCAGTAAAACTAACGAAAACATATTCCAAATTTTTATTGCAGATTATATACGACTGAAATTTTACATACTTCAGATGTTTTGCGATGGAGTAACAAACAATATGTTTGAGAAAGTCAAGAAGCGGGGAGAACAGGGGTTGAATTTATTCAGTTTATGAAGCATGAACAATAAATATCTCAGCACGGGCGGGGGTTAAGAAGAAAAAGTAGGGATGTTTAGGCATAACGTATAACGTAACGATAATTTATATTATACTATGTACTGTACACGCATGCAGGTGTTTCGAAAAATGTATTTACAAATTTTGTAACATTTTTTTAAGTACATTTAATAAAATTCATTCAATTAGCGATATTAATAACACAAATTCCACTCATATTATCAATTTTCAATCATGACATGGTGAAACTAATAAAATACGGTTATCTGTATATATATATATAGTTTGCAACATCCACCTGTGTAACAATTGTTGTTTCCAAGTTCCCGAATGAGGTAATCCTAGCTACGAGCTAATTAAGAAGGGCAATTAGACCATCCATCATTGCAGGCAGGCAGCCAGGACTGCAAGATTAGGCGCGAACTGTATACAATCAATCGGTGAACGCGTCGAGGAGTGGAGTGCTCTTAATCCATCACCCCAAAGAGAACGTGGCGCCCTTACTGTACATAATGTTTTCTTTTTCTCTCTCAATCCATTTGTAGACCAAAAATATAGTTTTACTGACCCTCAAGAAACGGATCATTAACTCGAAAAAAAAAAACAACAACACAGAGAAATACCTATGCGTGAGAATGAATTGCAATAATGCATTTTTATGCATTCGAGGAAAGAGATGCCAAGAAAAATAAGGGAAAAGGGTCGATATAGAGAAAAATTAACATCAGATCATTGATCAAGATGAGATAAAGGGGAAGCATTATTATTTTTTTCCTTGGTATACAAATATTATTTTATACGCAAAAATTAAACATGCTGAAAATAAAGAATTTTAATTGCTTTTTCATGTCTTCAAGCACGGATATACTTTTCTGATCTAATAAAAATATATTTTTTGGCACGGCTTTGGAGAAAAAAAAATTGTAGCACGGGCTTTAATACGGTTACAAGTGATAGCGCATCAAAATACACCGAAACCAATTAGAACCTTTATATATTATATATATATATATATATATTTTATATATATATATATATATATATATATATATATATATATATATATATATGTATATTCCAATCTACTGTATAAATCATGTAAAAAAATTAATGAAGTAAATCAAACATGCTTCTATACATCACATAGGTTTATAAAAACAAAAAAAAATGAGTGCGGCGTGTCGATGCAAACAGTAAGCTTCGTTGGTCATGATGAAGCAAGCATCGTAAGAGAGAGAGAGAGAGAGAGAGAGAGAGAGAGAGAGAGAGAGAGAGAGAGAGAGAGAGAGAGAGAGAGAGAGAGAGAGAGAGAGAGAGAGAGAGAGAGAGAGAGAGAGAGAGAGAGAGAGAGAGAGAGAGGCCATTCACGCTACTAAATGAATGAAAAAGTATAACAAGAAATGAGAAAATATTCACGTAAACCAAACATGAGAGAAGATTTTTTCTTTTAGAGCACGTGGTTCAAGTGATTATAAAAAATTTCAGGGCCAGCGTGTCGAATAGAACGACGATATTGGATATACCATCAAGAGAGAAAGAGAAGCATTCGCTGCGCTTCATCGCTCAAATATTGAATGTGATCAAAGAATATAATAGTAATAAAAAAAAAATTTATATTATAGATGAGATAGGAAGGAAAGAAAATTGCTACTGGCGTAACGTATTACAAGTCGAAAAGTATATATGATATTATAAAGTATCGGATAACTTTGTACTTATAAAAGTATGAAAATTGTAATAAAAATAGAAAATTAGTGCATACTTCCTTTCTGAAAAAAAAAAAAAAAAAAAAAAAAAAAAGAAGAAGAAGAAGAAGAAGAAGAAGAAGAAGATAATTTAAAATGTAACATTGAGCCTGATATGAAGTATTACATTATTTAGACGGCATGCTTTCATCATAAAGTCAAATTTTAACTTACAAAAATTGGTTAGAAAAAATTAATAATGATATTGAAATTTTAAATTTGCATCGGATTTGTTGTTTGTTTTTTAACAAAGAAAATACCGACAAAAGAGTATATATTATAATATATAAAGAAAATATATAACAAAATTCTATATAATATTATACATTATAAAAATGAATATATGTTATTCAATTAAATGTATTTAATCATATGAATGAAGAAGACTTACATACATATAGAGTTTATATTTTATTAATAAATCAGAATGAGAGAATATATATACTGTGTAATCTCTTATGATATAAGTACCACGCCTTGTATGTAAGGAGAGAGAGAGAGAAAACGACTTAAATATAATCCTCAATAAGACTCCTTGCAAATTAAGCCAGAAGAGAGTATTATATATATATATATATATATATATATATATATATATATATATATATATATATATATATATATATATATATATATATATATATATATGTATACTGTATAGTGTTATATAGCATATAACTATATATTAATATATAATATGATGGTATATTATAAAACGTGAAGAAGAGAGCATGGTGTAGTATAAATGGACATGCATGTATATATGAAACTACAAGATGTAATAGGCAATCACTTGAATGCAAAGTGGGCTCTCATGTATCTATAATATAACGCCCGCGCACAATTCTTCTTCGTTTATATATATATTCTGTCTCTTGTATATGTATACCAAAGTATAAAAGTTACAAGGATCCCTCATTCATTAGTCGTTGTATGTTACATGGTACATGTGACCTAGCTGATGGTCTAAATATTCATGAGAAAAAAAAATATACATATATATAACAACATGCTTAATTCCAGAAGCACCTCAATCCAGATGAAAATATATATATATACAAAAGAGATTTTATTTATATAGAAACAACTAAACTGCGGTGTATATAAACCTACGCCCATCGATACAAAATACAACATGAACCGGCAATCAAATAAAGATATAAAATACTTTAAAAAAAGAAGCAATGTATTTGTATCACATCTTATATATAAATCAAGTTATTAAAGGTAATTTAGAGATACGTATTCTTGTATTATATATTATAATGTTCGTATAAAATATATTGTATAGTTTATTTAAATTGGTTATCTCGAACAATTTGGTATTTGAATTTAATCTAGTCCAATAGAACATTATACAAAAAATTGAGTGTTTTTTTTTTTATTATTATTTATTTAAAAAATACTTTCATGAAAGGGTATAAAATAATAATACAACAATTTTATATTTAAGTGAACGCAAACTTGAGTATGTTTACTGTATATAATTTTGAATGAAATCAATGCGTAATTAATTTAATTTATTTTCAATTACGCGACTCTGATTTAGAACGAACACAAAGCTTTAATAGTATTTTTTTTTTTGTATGTCTTTTCAGTGAATATTCAATCAGTGTTTATAATTCACTGGGCTTACGTAATAAAAACTTAATTGCATTATATACCAACAACAAAGCATTGTCTATCCAAATAAAAGCGCTAAAAAAATAAAATGTAATTACACCTAAAAAAAAAAGTATTATGTGTGTTCCTTTTTTTATATATTATTATTATACTATCGAAATTTTATTTACTTTATAACTATAGAAGCATACAATAAAAAAAAAGTTTGTTATATAAATAATGAAACATATAAGCGAGGTATTTGAGTGTAAATGCAATTAAAAGCATTAATTAGTAAGTTGTGATGCGGCGCATTGTTGGGATGCTGGGCTACGATTACAACAATGACTCGACATACATTTTCCTCCCTCTCTTACAAGAGCCCAAGCTATATACTGCAAATTTATTATTCATTTTTATTATAATCTTATACATACGAGAAGAGGGTAATTTTATCAACATTATGTGCGGTAGAAATCTAAAAAAAAAAATAATGATAATAAAAAATAAAAGAAAAGAAAAAAAATCTAATGAATTAGTATTTTTTTTCTTCTTCTTCTTTTTTTTTGTAATTTTAAAACTGCATTTTTCCAACGATAAATTATTGTTACTAATGCAGTGCTACGTTTAAGTTTTTATTCTTTAATATTACTTTGATTATTTTTTTTCTCAGTTGAAACATTCATTCACAAAAGTATAAAGATTAGTATTAAATTGAGGTCTGGAATATCTTAATGACTCCCATAGATAGCTCATGGGGTCCTAATATGGTGAGTGTACTGTACATCTCTCTCTTTCTCTATACTGCTGGTATAATACACGGAAAAAAAAGATGTGCTAAATTTAAGTAGATTAGTATACTAACGCAAATAAGCCCGCGCCCTAGTACATGCGTGCAAGATCTGAGTAGCCTGCATCTCTAGCATAAGTGACGCCAAAACCCTAGCACTAGATTTTATACCACCTGCGATCTAGGAGGAGCGGTACCTAGCGTCAGTTATAGTCAGTATAGTTTTTATGTCACCTGAGATCCAGGAGGAGCGGCACCTGACTGCCAGCGCAGCTGTGCTTAACCCGCCTGAGCCGATCTAGTATTCCCGCGAACTAGGAGCTAGCGTTGCTAAAATCAGCCAATCTCCGTTTAAATGGCCACGTTTCTCTATTTGGAGACCATGAAGAAGGTAATTAATTCTAAACTATCAGATTTATAAAAATACTTTAACTGTCTTAATTACCGCGTATAACATGCAAATAGAATTATAAGTGACGATTTTACATAAAAAATAAAAATGAAGTAATCGCACAGTCAAATAAGGTGCAAAATGAGTCGTCATGTAGTAACACAATGGTATATTATATTTGATATATTCATCGATATGGCCTATGGTAGCCAAACCCGATTGACGCATTGAAAAAAAAATGGTTCTCTGTCCCCCGCTACTAACAATTTATGATATGATTTATAATTATGTAATTTATATGAAAGTATATTTGCATACAATTAAAATAAACTAAGAACATCCACCGCGGAAATGATTCATTTCATTGAATATTTCAAATTATTACCAACGTTTATTTTTTATAATAATTAATAATTAAATTAATACACAGGATTATTTAAAAAAAAATCTCATGTACGCCATTTTGCGGTCCAATTCTAAAATTTAGTATATTAGTGCTAACTCAAATATACTAGGGGTGAGTTTGCAAGCCCACCTCACCTGAGTCTATTTCTCCTGGCCGACAGGTATGCTATGCTGCGCGCAGGTAGGAGCGGGTCTAGCATACCGCCCTACTAATTCTCAGTTAGGACTGTCTCTATTGCAAAACACAGCATTTTAATACTAGCTTTTTGCTTAATTTAAGTAGATTTTATTTTCCGTGTATAATATACTGAACATGTTCAAGTGTCGAAGTGTAAGACAGAAAAGCATGATGTAATCCAAAGAATACCCCCAACCTGATGTAATACACAAGCAATTATTTTTTTAACATTAAGTAACTTGCTATATGACAAGGCACTTTTTATTATTATTTTAAAAAGTTCCGTGATAATAAATATCGTGTTTATAATGACTGATTCGGAGAATTCACTATATAATATATTTACAAAAGTTGTATACTCTATAGTGAATATCGACTTCAATGTATAATTGATTAGTAATTAGGATGTTAGTTTTATTAATAATAATTAAGACAATTATAGAAAGAACGATAGATAGATGGATGGATGGATGGATGGATGGATGGATGGATGGATGGATGGATGGATGGATGGATGGATAGATAGAAAGAAAGAAAGAAAGAAAGAAAGAAAGAAAGAAAGAAAGAAAGAAAGAAAGAAAGAAAGAAAGAAAGAAAGAAAGAAAGAAAGAAAGAAAGAAAGAAAGAAAGAAAGAAAGAAAGAAAGAAAGAAAGAAAGAAAGAAAGAAAGAAAGAAAGAAAGAAATCTTGAAAAAAGAATTAATGCAAAGACATTAAAAAAGAAAAATAAGAAGTAAATCCCAGTTCGTATTATAAAATTCTGCAATGAACAATAATCACCCATGCAACACAGAGAAAGATAGAGAATAGATAACTCACTTAAAGTCTAGTACCTGTAAATCCAACTTCAGGGTCTTGAGCCCCTGGAGAGCTGGGGGTGCTCTCTACCTCATCCATTGGGGTGAGAGAACTGTCCATCTGAAACAATACAGCAAAACATTTTTTTATCTCATTCGTCGTAATAAAATTAAATCATACTACAATGATTTGATATACAACATAAAATATTCTACAACATATACATACATAAAGAATTTTATTATATGATGAAATGTGTCTTTATCTTTATAAGTATATAATTTTTTTTATATATAAACATACACATCTTGATATAATTTTTATTACTTTAACTTGAATTAAGAATATTATTCAGCTCAATATAAATAGAGTTTATAGACTTCAACATACATATAAATACAGTAGTATTATATAATATAGCT
The DNA here is from genome assembly GCA_949318235.1 of Ecdyonurus torrentis. NCBI lineage: Eukaryota > Metazoa > Arthropoda > Insecta > Ephemeroptera > Heptageniidae > Ecdyonurus > Ecdyonurus torrentis. Next base: position 32,985,877 of record OX439131.1, on the reverse strand, counting down.
ATATAGTGGATTATAGAATTAAGTAGTATAGTATAATAAAATTATTGTTGCTGCTAGTGTTTAAGAAGTTTGCCGAATTATTCACGGTGCTTTAATCATTTCAATTACCAGGGACATAAACGTTTTATGGGGTAAAATAAAGACGAGGAGAGAGAGGGAGAGAGGTTATATGACCAGGCTACTTGATTCACGGGCGATTGACCCTTACTTAAAAGAAATCATCTGCAAAAACAGGGGCATCTTTTGTCTTAGCTATATAATTTTGTTTATAATAATAAACATTTAAAATATTTTTAATTTGTGCCCATAAAGAATGATATAATTTTATTGCTGTATAATTGAAGCTAAGTTTTTACATATAATATAATTACAAGGCATATTTTTTTGTAATTTTCTTAAATTAAAATTGTAATACGGAATTTCGTAATACGAGAAATTTCATACTCGTAGTATCGGGTGTAATTATCACAAAAAAAAAAAAAAAAAAAAAAAATCAGTTAAAGGAATAGACCAGAGAAAAACATAAGCATTTATATCACAAAACACTTGATGGGATTTACGTAAATAGCATTATTTTGTCTCAAACCCCAACAGTAACCCCGTAGCAGTGATCAGAAAATTCGATTTATGCAACCCGCACAACATTTTCATACTAATTTTTGCATGTTTCTGACGTCATAAACATGAATATTTACACAAATTGCATACTTTACAGTTTTTTCACGCTCTCTTGTGGGGCTACATTGGCATTCTGGTAAAAATTGTCATCAGTTTTGAAAATCCCATTTCGTGTTTATTCATTAAAAAGCACATGTTGTTTTATGTGGTCTATGGCTTTAAGTAATTTTTAAATTAATATAAATTTCTTGAATCATTAAAATCGTATGTGAATGACGTAAGCATTATTTTAATCTAGAATTCTACAAATTTGAAAGTAGAAACAATTTTTAAAAGTTAGAAACAATTGAAAAGATACCAAGGTGTGCGGAAAGAAGGTGATATTAGATAAGATCTTGGACTGGTATGCAGAACACAGTTTTGGCTATATGTATACATTCACCGCACTCCAAAGGCGACACTGAAGTTGATGGCTCGCGGACACTGCCTGCCTCGATCTATTTTATTACCACACACTCAAAAGACGCGAGCGAGAGAGCAAGCGAGCGGTCCAGCGAGAGAACGCCAAGGGCGCGGACCACATTTTTATTATTACACAAACTTACTTCTATAAATGTAAGTAGTGAGAGAGTGAGTGAGTGTTTTCCAGCTACCAAATTGCTCTAATTTTCTCTCTCTCTCTCCGATAATCAACTCACACAAAGTTTTTAACAAATAGCTTTACCACGTCAAATTAGGAACTTAAAAAATTAGTCACAACAAAATTTAAGGGGGAACAAAAAAAGTATTTAATTTTCTTGCATCAATTATACATACTTAAAAACTTTGAATTTAATTAAAAGAGTTGCGTTTTGATATCGGTATCTTAAAGGTATTTACAAGGACAAAAGTAAAGCCGCTCCTTTTCAATGACAACATTTTGAGTCCTTCTCAAAGGTATGCCAGGATCAACAATGAAAAAGAGACTATATTTTATTATTATTATTCTTTTTATTTCGTCGTCCACTTGCTGTGTGTAGGAATTCACGGATATTTCCACGTGCATTAGAATTGGTTTGCTTCGATTGTATCACATCGTTAGTGATTCTGGTGAGTAGATCTATAGCAAGCAGGCGGTACACCTGTAGTCCTGCTTGTGACCTGCATGAGCAAAATTGTTCTCCGCAAAACAAACAAAAGCCGCGCAAAGCTTTTGCACCACCGTGAGCTGCACAATGGTGGGTCCACCTTATAATATCAAATTAAATTATCCCATATTATATAATATATACGTATATAACATCCTGGTTATAACAACCTCATATTTTCAGTATAATTTAATTATGATTCATATATATATATATTTTCAAAGATTTACTCAGGTAAGTAGCCTTCAAAATTCTTATGTAGGAAAAAAAAAATTTATATTTGCTATTTACGTAATGAAAAATTACGTAATTACAAAATTACAAAGAAGAATTTCTCTTTAAAATTATGCGAAAGTATACAGGTGGATATTTGAAGAGGACACCATGTATGTTAAGTAAATTAAAGAGAGCAGTTATTTAAATTAAAGTTCTTCTAATTATCTAATTATATACGTATGTGTATGTATATTAAATACATGCTTGCGTATCATCGTCCCTTTCACATAAAAAAAAATAAAAGAAAGAAAAGAAAAAAAAAAAAAAAAAAAAAAAAAGCGCGGCAGTCGAGATTTGGATTTTCAATCAAGCAGTGACAATACACTTTATGATATCTATAAACAGGCGGCGCTTAGTTAAACATTCAAGCTGCTGTCGTCCATCTATCAACAAACCAGCCATTTGCATTTATTATACTTTTTTTTTTCTTTTTGCCGCGTGTGTTGCTCCTCCAAGATGCTGCTACTGGTATTTTTTTTTTTTTTTTTTTTTTTTTTTTTGTATCGGTGACGTAAAGGGTTGTGGCGGGGGCGCAGTAGGCAGCGTGGGAACGTACGTAATATGTCGCATCTCCAGCTGTCGAGCCATGTGCTTGCTCATCACGCCAGCCAGCCATACCGCACTGCACCAACTATAATATATGCACCACTCGCATGCATTCTAAACATAATTAATATACGCACAGCAGGGAAAGATGAAGAAAAAAAAAAAAAAAAAGAAAAAAAACTTAACGCAGTATTCTCTAATTTGTAGAGTATGTAATACCATAAGGTTGAAAGGAAAGAAATGTAACAAATACTTTACAGATTTTCTTTCAATTTGATGGAAATATTTTATAATTCATCGTTTAATTTTGTTTACATCACTTACAATGTAATATACTTCAGTAATATATAGATAGCTGCGATAAAAATTATAAGCATTAAGAGAATTGAAATAATTTCAGTAATGTATCATAAATTTTTACACTTATATTTTTTTTTTTTGATTCTACGTCCCAAGTAAGACATTGAATTAGATTGCGTGTTATGTGTCAAAGTGGAGACAGGGAAAGAGCAGTGTGAGGGAAATATGTTATGATATGAGATGGCAGCACAGTCTAGAGAGCTGTCACGTCAAGTTCACACGTCATTTTCTGTCATTCCTAAGCATGTTAATCATAACACAAGATAATATAATGATACAAATCTATAACAAAAGCTCCTGAGGCATATAACCTGCCCATCTGCACCCGTATCTCTAAACCAAGAACTACAAGGTAATTAGCATATCGTGAATACTCTAATTAATAAAGACAATATTTCAACAGAACGTAATTTATTGAAGTTGGTGCCCTGACATGAGTTGCAGTAATAAATAGTTGCATGTGACCGTGTGTGTGTATGTATGACGTATGTGTCCAGGTGAGAAAGAGAGACGACTCGAGTATCTCCAGCCAGGTGACCACAACATCATCATCTCACCTGCGCCCGCCACTCCATCCATACTGAACTGACCTAACCACCACCTGCACAGCACAGCACACAGCTCCGCGCCACCGCCGTGTGCAGAATCAATTACCAGAAATCAACACCAACACCGCAACACACCAATTACCTAATATCAATTTTCATAAGTCTATTATTATAAAGACCTATAAATTTAAATACTTTAACACTTAAAAGTCAAATTGAAAACACTTCCTACCTATTCTATATTAAAATAATTTATAAGTAACATACGACTATTTTCAATTTTTAATTTAACAAGGTGTGAAAATACTACTAATAAATATTTATTGGTGATTTTTTTTTTTTAAATGACTCATTTTTGGCTATACCTATATAAGAACTAATTGTACAGAGTAATAATACAAATTATACATTTTTTTTATGTCACTTTCACGCCGTTACAGTTTAAGTTATTTCCGTATTATAATGATTAATTTAATAAACAAGGTCTATTAAAAACTCAAATATATAAAAACACTGTTGTCCTTGCAAATAAATAATATTAATTTAGATCATGTATAGAGCTGTGATTTATATAAATTAATATTTAAATACATGTAACATTCATACTATACAATTATTATAAATAATAAAAATAAGATAATAAATTGCAATACATCGCATATAAAGTCACATTAAATATCAATTAGTTTCCAATGTATAGTTGATATAAAGTCATGTACACAAATTTTACCTGAGAGAGAGAGAGAGAGAGAGAGAGAGAGAGAGAGAGAGAGAGAAACATTACGACATAATTATAAATTGGATTTGACGAGTAGCCTGCTTAATTGGTCGTATATACTCCTGAGGAAAAAAAAAGTGTCCATTACTTTTTTTCCCCTATAAACGTGCAAGGTAGCAAGTATATATATGTAACCGGTTACTTGAACTGCAAATAAACATGTCGACTAACCAATATCGGCGCCATCATCTCCATAATACCAAACTGTGAGCATTCGTTGTTCTTGTAAGAAAAAGAACATGTTAATAGCTTGTTTAAAAGATAAAGTTCTAAGATATTATATCAAAGTATATAATATATATTTTTTTACAAAGAAATTAAAATACTATAAAGGGAGGCGGAGAAAGAGAGAGAGGGTATTATTTTATAATAAATATAAATTAAAATATAAGAAAAAGGGTTTAAATATAAATAACATTATAAGAAAGGAGGGAGTTATGAGAAAGAAGAAATGAGGTGAAGGAATTTGAAAAGACGAAAATTTTACTAAAGGTTCTTAATCTTCTTATTATTATATACAGTTTTCTCTCATTTCTCTCTCCCTTTTGCTTTTCATCTTATTATTTTCTATATTATGCAGTAGCTAAGAAAGAGAGAGAGAGAGTATAAGCAAAAGTTAGTTATATTATAGCCAAGGAGGTTCATTAAAGCAAGGCAGAGTCGTCATAAATTATAACAATTAACTCGCTCGGTTCATCATAGCAAAAGAGAACAAAAAGTCAATTAAGCAGGGCCGCAACACACACACACACACACATATATATACATAGTTACTGCAGTATTATACTATAGCTATCATGGATATTGCGTTTGTCACCATATTATTCATGTCTCTCTCTCTCTCTCTCTCTTACTTGGGTGGTTATGTTATGATGGTATGCAAGACCCCAACAGTAGCTGTACGGCATCGTTGTCGTATAGTGGTTGCAACTGACGTCGAGAGTCATGCTCTTACGTCTTCTACATTTTGTGGTCACACATAATTTGTGCTTATATAACTATACACCAAGAAATACCTCAACACAGCCCTACAAATAAGTTATTAATTTCTTACTAAACATTAAATTTATCCACATATTTAGTTTTTCAAATTAAAAATTATTAAACAGTAAGTGGCTTATATTATATAGTTTGAAAGTAATTTCATATTCATGGAGAATAATTCAAAAAAATTAGGCTTGACCAAAGGCTTTATTTGTGCAGACTTTGAATATATGTCTAAGATGCTAAAGTGGTCTGACCTTGTCTTGCTATAAGATTGACGAGTGAACACAATGTCATGCTCTTCTTTGTCGGCAACTTATATTCAAGCTTGATACGACGAGCTTTCGTTTTAACTATGAGCTTTGCCGATCACTCATAGTTATATAAGTATTTCTTTTATATTATATAATATAAAGAAAAACAAAAACCTCATTGTTATCAAAAAGTAAAAATACAGTTGCCAAGTTGGTATATGAAGCGGAGAAATTATTCATTCATTCATTATATTTCATAAAAATTTCTTTATAAGAAAATGCACAATGTTTTTGTCTGTTATTAATGCCGCGAGTCATGTAGCTGGAGATAATTTGGCTGCTTAATGGCTCAAATGGAAATACTATACAGATGCTAATCCCCACAGTTGTAGTACAGAAAAGAAGCATCTACTCTCTTTGGCTACAACCCCCTCATAGTAACTCCTAAGGCCAAATAAATCATCGGGCAAAGAAGGCGGTGGCTGCTACTACTGCATGCTGGTTTATCAACCCCCCTACCCCTCCCCCCAGCAAAGGCGAATTCATCTTTGTCAGAAGCGTGAATCTCCCCATCGCGAGTATACCGTGGCATGGACTCACAGACAGACACAAGAAAAGAAAAGAAAATGTGCCACTGCTTGACTTTATTTTACTCATCAAATACAGTATAAATTTACCCCCATCATGTGGGCAAAACGTATATCTTAATTCAAGTTAAAATATATATATATATTATATACGCAACACTGTCAAATAATAACACTGCAATTTTTATGATTTTAATATCACCATTTATAAAATTTACAGCACAATTAAAGCCAGAAATATGAAAAAGTATACTTTCATAATTCGCAAAAGTATAACATGAATTATGTCTTTAGACTTAAGAAGTATAAAAATATTTTATACGGGTTGAGCTCAAATTAAGAAACACAACTTTTTTTAAAAACTATTTTCAACATGTGTTATGTCAATATAAATTGATATAAATTTTAAAGTATATAATTACTCTTAAACTTATATTATAGAGCATTTTTAATGAAATAAATTAATTTAAATAACGATTGTAAAAGCTTTTCTATTAGTTTTATCGCCACACACACACGCACACACATTTTGGTATTATTGATGTTACTAGCTACTAGTCTAATGTATCTGGAGGCTGAGAGAGAGAGAGAGAGAGAGAGAGAGAGAGAGAGAGAGAGAGAGAGAGAGAGAGAGAGAGAGAGAGAGAGAGAGAGAGAGAGAGAGAGAGAGAGAGAGAGAACAAGGTACTGATGACCAACCACTACCCACTTGAAGATAGAGACAATTAATTAATATCATTCCCTAAAGAGTGAGTGTCCGTTCGTCTTTTGCTCATGTTATTGCGGCAGAAAAAGTGATGCTGCTCCGGTCATTAGGTTGATGATGAGAGAGAAAGAGACGAGATACATGCGAGGAGAGAGAGAGAGAGAGAGAGAGAGAGAGAGAAGTGAGGCGGGGTTGCTTCTAGCTTTGCTACTGCTGATGACTCTTTCCCTGCTGCTGTTTGGATGGGAGTTTTTGCTACCAGTTTGCTTGCTTGCGATGATGTTTTTTTGCTTCTCCAAAGCAGACTCTGTCAGTGTACCTCGTTTTCTCTCTCGCTCTCTTTCTCTCTCTATGTTGTACACTTCTTCTCTGTCATCAAAGACACAACACCTACGCGAGTGAGCACCAAGTTCTCCAACTCGTCGTGTTTATCTCTGTTTCTTCATGACCTCACAGCCACTGGCGCCCATAGTTATCATTGCACACAGCGGAATTTACATGACGTGCACTTTGCATTTGATTAATGAAATTATAACTTCAACATTGTGATAATGCCGCATTATTTTATAACAATTTTCTACTCTTTTGAAATTCTTTTCAAATTCAGAACTAAAAATTTCTTATAATTTATTGATACATTATACATATGATATGTACATAACATTTAAATGCATGAATATTATATTTCACTGTTTAAATATCGTGTTTAGATTTATTATTTATATTGTGGAAACATTTCTAGAAAACGAAAATGATTCTTCAAAGTATACAAAACAATTCCCTGAAACGTCTATTTAAATTTCATCATACATACACACATATAAAAAAAACTTAAACTCTTCTAATTAAAATTCGTATATATAAAATTCATTCAGTTTAACGTTTAATTAGATGAAGTATTCAATATAAATTTCACGTAGTGTTTTTATCATTATTTCCTCGGCAATTGTTATTAAGTTTCTCTCTTTGTGTCTCCAGCGTATTTCTCAACATTTATTTATATATATATATATATATATTATACTCTATAACAATTCGTAATGTCAACAAACTCACTCCCAAACCAGAGAGGAGAGAACGAGAGCTAGACTATACCAATATGTTTTTGTGATGTAGCGCGTGCTCCTCTCTATAAAACAATTTCTTATGCCACTTCTTACTACTTATATGTTGAATATACAAAATAAACATTTTACTTTTAACATTAATTATCAAATTAAAACACGGAAAAGATACATAAATATATGATTATTGAAATATCATTAAATTAGGGAGAAATAATTGAGTGATTTATTCAGTTGTAACATTTTTGATAATTGATGAGTATATAGTGCATGAGGACAATTAAGCAACCTAAGACGTGCCTATATAAGACGTAGAGAAAAAGGGGTTCGCTCCCTTGATACTGTGTGGGAGAAAAGGGTTGAACAAGGTGTTGATATTACTTTCTCAAGATGTTTAATTCGCCTGCGGTGGCAAGTGACAAATATACCTCCCTCTTTTTAACCCCTCTTTCTCACACTTCTTCAGGGAATATATTTAATATATAAACCTGATTCCTTTAATTACTTTAACGTTAAAAATTACATGCTTTAAAATTTATTATAATTTAAATTATATAACTTTAAAAAGTTAGAAGATATAAAAAAAAAAAAAAAGCGGATAAAGTAATTAATTAAACGTCCTCGCATGAAATGAGTCAATTTTAAGATTGTGGTTTAATAAAGTAAAAAAATTAAAAACAAAAAGTGACATTACAACCGTAAAATTGTATTGTAACTAAGAAAAAAAAAAGTGAAATATTGATAAAATTACAATTTTTCCGGAAATAATAAAACAAAAAATTAAATTATTTTACATTTCAATGAAAAAAAAAAAGCATATTGTATGGTTTTATTATTTATTTAAATTTATGTTTATGAAAATTTTGTAAATGTTAAGTACAAAGTAATAAATATTCATTACTTTATCTGTATACTAGATAGTTGTTACAAGTCACTTTTATTTTGCATTTACTTTTTTGTATACAGAAAACAATATTTTATTTTTATTTTATTTTTTTAAATTTATTGCGATGATATGTCTCGTTTTTAACTTCAATAACCGACAAATGTAAAAATACGTATATATGCAAAATTTAAAACTATAACATTTTTCAGTGATAACTATTGACATCGTGTGTAAAATATACATATACATGGACACGACAAGTCAATTGAAAAGGCACAAGTTTTTACACTAAATGCAATCTGTGCACTTTAAAAGCTAAACTTATATACGACTTTTTTTTTTGTCTCATGTAATCAAAGACAGTATCACTTACTTACAATTTTTTTTTTCTATTCTTTTTGCTACACAATCATTAAGTGCAACATGTAATGACATTGCCCACGCACGCTTAGCAAAAATCATCTTTAAAGAGAGGGAGGAAAAAAGTAAAAAAAAAAAAAAAAAAAAAAAAAAAAAAACTCATACATAAATAAAATATTTTCTCTTTCTCTCTTATTGAGCGCTTCTTTACGTTATATAAAACTTTGAATATAATTCCTATTTGAATATGACGTTATCCATTGATATTAATATATAATAAATGAATGCAATCGAACAGGGGAAAAATAACTTGTGAGATGAATATAATCAGACTAAAATATGTAATAGTGGTAAAATTATAAGACTTATATTTGACAAAACTGCGCTCTTTCTGTCTAACATACAAAATAATTTTAATTTTATTATTAATGGTAATACACAAATTATAGTACTTAGAATTATTATTATTACCACTTACCCGAATAATCTTATTTCTTTGAACTACAACATATGTTATTCATTATATTACTATAATATAGTAACGTAACATATCGGGATTCGAAGCCCTATATTTATATATATATATATATATATATATATATATATATATATATATATATATATATATATATATATATATATATATATATATATATATATATATATATATATATATATATATATATATATATATATATATATATATACACTATACGCACATAAATATATTTTACATATGTTTAAGCTATGGGCCACAGGGCTAAGTAGTAAAATAAGTAAGTAGCATTTATATTATACAGTATATAATGTGTAGTTGTTAATCTGCTGGACCGCAATTAAAAAACACAGCTAATTTGCTATATAGAGTCAAATAGTGCTTACGGGTAGTTTAGAATATTAAAAACCCAAACTTTTACAACTCTCTTTCTCGAAACTTATTTTATGTCCCGGCATTAACAATAACAACATTAAAAAAAAAAAAAACTTATCATGAGAGTTAATTAAAGAAAAAAGGGCTTTTTTTATTTTCAAACTCATTCATACTCATTCGCTTCGTTAAGCGGTTCGTTGGTTTCGTTCAATTATTATTATGCGAGAGTATATAATATAAGAAAACAGGTCGCTCCAGACACATTACACTCCAAGTTTATATGCTCAGCCAGGTTTAAAAATACAATAAAAAATATATTAAATAATAATTTAATTCAAATCAAACAAAAATAATATACTTTAATTACTTTTAAGTATCAAATATCATTTAATTAATTTAATATTAATTTACAAACCATGATATTTTTAATTAAAAATATTTTATTATATGGAAGGTTTTTATAATAACTTTATAATATATAATATAATACGCAATGCTATTCTTAAATAAAAATTGCTATTTTTTTCTCTCTAAGTTCTATAAAAGCTTAATGAGAGTTTTGGATATCATGCATAAGATACATTAATATACATCGAGATAATTTATGTGAAAGGTAAGCAAAAAATGTCATTTATGATTTCCGTTCGACAATTTAATCAATTTAAGTTATACGGTTTAAGAAAATTTACTTTTTAATCTAACAAAAAAAAAAATAAATAAAATAAAAAATAAAAAATGCATTTTATGCTGATTTGAATATAATTTCAATTTACTAGTTTTTTCCCGCATTATTTTAATCTAAAAGAAAAGCATTAAATTTTACATGCAAATTACATTAACTCGGAGAAAAAGAAATAAAGTATTCTATATAAAAATATTTTTATAATATTCTATACTTAAAAATATTTTCATCTTAATATGGTTATTGTTATTTTTTTTTTTTTTTAACCATAAATAGCAAATAAAATGCTTTTTGATATAATTGGAAAGCACTCTATATAAAGCTAAAACAACACCTTAAACATTATAATTTTATAATCTTTATGGATGTTAAAAGAAATTGATTTAGATGAAAATTTAATATAAAAAAAGAAAACTTATTTTTTATCTGGTCTTTTTTTATATATATATATATATATATATATATAATACATAATAATAAAAAGAAGAAGGTCATTGGACGTACATTAAGAAATACATCAAGGCGTTAATAGTTTATTTTTTTATATATATATTTGTGGCTTCTGGTGGTCGCGCGGACGGTAGCAGTAGCAGTGAAACGTACGTGTGACTTGAGTAAAAAAAAAAAAAAAGTTTTGAAGTTGTGGTTGCCGCAGGGTAGGCAGGCGAGTCAGTCAGCCCAGCCTCGCCCATGCTCCTCTCTATATACAACTACTACCTACTACTGCATCACAAACCCACTCACAAAAAACTTACGTGGGGATATTACATATTATATACATGACAAAATTTTTTTTTTTTGATGCACCAACTCAAATTCAGTTTAACCAGGTGTTAAAAAGCTACTGCATTTTTCATTCATCACACAAGTGGTATATAACAACAAAAAATAGTAATTTGTTGACATAACAAAACTTCTTTACAATTGTTTTTTTGTTTATATTTATTTTGCAACTTTTTTTTTTTTTTTTTAATGAAATATAATCCATGTTTTCAATCACTTTATAATATAAATGCCGATAAAAAAAAATTTACTTTCAATTTATACTTTCAGTATAGTAGTTTACAGAGCTAAATATTACTACTATAAGGTTTTCGTGTAACTTTTTTTTTTTTTTTCGTCTCGTATAACAGATAGTTAGAATCATATCATTATATAGAAGCAAACATCTTATCTTTTTTTTTCCAGACAAGAGAAAGATAGTGTTTAAATTGAGTAATGAAAACACGTTGAGTTTTGATAATTTACTTAAAAAATTGTGTCGTGTCTTTTTAAATTAAATTTTTTAATAATTTATATTATATACGTATATAATATATTACTATATCATAAAAAAATAGAACTTTTTGATATGAATATCAAAGTTTTTTTTTTCTCGCATTACTTTTATGTTACGTAAGTATGATAATTACAATCAACAATTGCATATATTGGGCAACATTTTATATAAAAATTATTTTAAAATTGTTTCCCACGTAAAAATTATATTATAATATATACAATAATATAGTATAATTTTAGGTATTTTGTGCAGAATCATGCATGCACATTCTTTCTTTCAATCACATTAGCATCTTCCACCTTATTTGGTAGTCATTATTGAATATTCTCATCTTCTTGCTAGCTATTATGATTACAATAACGTGCATGTCAGCTATATAAACTACAGGTGCATCATTATCTGGTCAATGCAATCTCTATAAAATATCATTAAACTTTTAGATTATTATGGACCTCTTTCTCTCTCTCTTTATTGTCCTCCCTCTTCTTCAATAATAATAATAATAATTTTATAAATCACGCAAATCTCTCTCTCTCTCTCTCTTCCCCCTGTGACGTGTTTAAAATAATTATTTTCCAAGTATTATTTATCATTAGTATATATAATAATGTTACACTATACTACTGGCAAAAATATCACTATTATAGAGAGCATTATAATTATATCTATATATATAAAGCTTACTTGTTTGCTATATATAATACATTTGTGATTTAAAGAAGTTTTGCTACCTACTGACTGATGGTACATAGATCATTACTCAGTCGTTACCACCAAGGTGTTGCATTAAAATAGCCCCTGTATGTTTGTGTGTGATGTAGACTTAGAAATATTCGTAATGCATATATATTTTTTATATATAAGAAGAATCATGACAAGACCACCAGGGGCGTTAGAAAATTGCAAAATATAATTGAACAAGAATCTCATTATGACAATAGTATATATATATATATATATATATATATATATATATATATATATATATATATATATATATATATATAATCTAAATTATATTTAATTTGTAAAGAAAATATTACAGTCAAAGTTTTTTTTTTTTTAAATTAATATTATAGCTACTACATATCTAGCAATGACAAGAAATAAGCACCTGGAAATTATTATTATTATAAAGAACTGTCACTTATATGTGACCACTGTGTATATTATATACGTATATAGCATCCAAAAGTTAATATGCTATTGTTTTGCAGCTGACTTTATATATATATATATATATATATATATATATATATATATATATATATATATATATATATATATATATATATATATATATATATATATAAAGTTTTGTCAATTATCCGTGACTTAAATTAAAAACTCATTAGATCGACTATATAGTTAAATTAGACCGGTAGGGTGCAGCACTTTCTTAAAGGCGTAGAACACCTTGAACAAAAAACTTGCCTAATATCCTAACATACCCAAATATCATCATTATTTTTGCCGGAGTCAAAGATTTCTAATTTATTGTCCATTTACAAAATGTCAGTTGCGGGTTTACTACGTCACAGCTTGCCTGTTTCCGCGCGCGTGGACCAGGCGAGCTGTGACGTAGTAAACCCGCAACTGACATTTTGTAAATAGAAAATAAATTACAAATCAGTGACTCCGACCAAAATAATGTTGATATTTGGTTATGTTAGGATATTAGGCAAGTTTTTTGTTCAAGGTGTTCTACGCCTTTAATGTGTACCAAAAGAGATTTCGACCTTGCCCCTTGGCAATAGAGGCAGGTGCCCGGTGCCCGCCTTTGCTGTCTTGCTTGCCCAACAAAATCTCTAAACTGCTACTGTGAGAGCCGGACACCAAACCCTATAGCAGCAAGTCATCGTAATTTGCAATTTTTTTATTTTTTATTTTTCGATGTCTTTCTAATACCGTGATGTAATAACATTGCAATCAAAGGTAAAAATTGACCATCTTCAAAGAACGCAAGGGTAGAAAAATAATAAAAAATTAATGATATATAATTAAAATTATGTAATAAAACTTACTCCTTTTTTATTATTAAAATAGGGTTATATAAAAATTGTAAAATTTTGTTAAATGAAATAATTAATCTTTCATACAAAAGGAAGATGCATAGTATACTGTGTGTGTGTGTGTGTCTGTATATAATATATATATATATATATATATATATATATATATATATATATATATATATATATATATATATATATATATATATATATACACACACACACACACACACACACACACACACACACAAAGAATTAAAATTTGTGAGACAAATTATAAAAGTAGGGAAATAAAACTTTGATAAAATTACAAATGAAATTTATTTAAATGAGGGAAAAGTAGTATAGAATAAGGTATTTTTCTCCCCTATAAAATTTAATAGGATTAAACGTTGCTAACATATCAATATTGTAGACTCTTTACTTGCCGCCTGGTCCACGAAATGAACAATGGCTTATAATTTTTCCAGCAGCGATTATCTCAAATAATCCTGCACCCCATACCATTTGTCTCTGGCATTCTTTTGAAGTAGCCACTACTACTACTACTACTGTGCTTTATAATACTGTATGTTACGTTTCGTTTTGTGTAGGAAGATGCTTGAATTATTATTGCGGTCTGTAAGCCCACGTGTAAGCAAGCAAATAGAATTTAAAACAAACGTAAACATCAGCACGAATAACCAACGCAAAAATTTATTATTTCTGTTAAAACAAAAGAGAAATATATTAATTAAAAATTTTATATGGACTATTATTTTAAAACGTGCAAACTGAAAGTTTTACATGTATAACTTAATATTTTCAAGAGTACAAAATTACACAAATTTACACCTCCCCCCCCCCCCCTTTTTTAAAGTTAGTTTAGTTTAAGTTTTTTTTAGTTAGTTTGACTTATGACAATAAATATGATTTATACAATTTATTGCTGTATAAAAAGTCAGCTGTTCTATTTAATATATACAAAATATGGTACTCGTGTAATAATTACGAAAGGAATGGCACTCACACCATTTGGTTATTTTATTTAGAAAAAAAATAAAATAAAAAGATCAAAGCTTATAAGTTCAACAAGCAAAAATCCGTTTTCTCACGTGGTTATATATACATAGTTAAGTAAGAAATATTTTTTAATATTTGAAAATGGCATGTAGTAATTACCAAGAGTTTAACTACTTGATTTATTTTGTAGTTGTTACGCCTGCAGGCTGGATGGACGCTAGAGGGCTGAAGTAAGGTCAAATTAAGTGACCTCTGCAAAAGAAACGCGCTCGCTTGCTCGCTCAGTATATAGCTACTTGGCAGCCACGATCTTACACACAGATAACAAGTGATTGATTTCCGTATTCGATTGAGAAATCACGTCAGCTATCCAGAGTGAGGTGCAACCTCCATTAATAATCTTCATACTGATCGAGGTGTACGTATAACATTAAAAAATATATATATGTGTACCTTAAAATATATATCAAAGTTAAATATTATTTATATAATACATCAAAAGATAGGTCAAAATGTATGATAAATAAGTGCAGTTAAAAACAGTTTTGTTTTACTAACTTCTTAATAAAACTATTAAAAAATTTTACAGTTATTACATTTATATATTATTTTGAAAAATATTACACAACATCACCATACTAGGACATAACTATTAACTTACGAGTTAAATCATTTATATTTTGAAAGCTTATACAACAAGTATATAGCTTTGATTTTTATTATATACATTAGATGATATATAGACATAGAAATCATACACACGTGCTAAATATAATATTAAGTTATTTATATCCTAATTAACTTGATCAAACCGGATGCATTTGTCCTACAAAATGATAATTAAAACTGCATTATGAGACAAAAGCAAAATGACCTTTAATGTTTAGAATATGGACATATTATATTATACAAACCAGCCGACACCTAATCTTTTTTAAATACCCTACAGCTTAATATCTACATAGAAATTTGCTCTCATTTATATAGAACACCGAATGAAATAAAAATCATCAAAAAAAGATAATAAACAGTTGATTAGAAAAACTGATAAGCAAAAATAATATTAAAACTAAATTTAATGATTTTAGGTATCCTATTACATTCATGCCTTAAAGATATATAATTAAAAATAAAATTGATGAATCAACTCTCTAAAAGAACATAAACATTGATAATATAAAAGATTTCATAAATGTTCATAAGTTTTTTTTTTTTTTTTAAGTCACATAAAGTTAAAAAATAATTAAAAGTCTAGTATATAAAAATAAAAAGAATATTACAAATGTTTAAACTTCATAAAAATAATTTTCTATATGTGTTTTCTAAAAAGTCATGCTGTTAGTGAAGTTTCAAATATTTCATACGTACAAAAGTTGACCGCACGAAAAGTTTATGTACAAAATTATGAAATATTTACTTCTATATCTTAACAATACATAGACTTCTCTGAGATAACTTAAAGTTGTAAGGTCCATACTTGAAGTAATTTATCATTCGCATTATTGTGTGAATGTATATATATTGGGCAGTAAAATACGTTGAATATTCTCATTTACGTCTTCGCACAAAGCATCGAGTAAATTACGCAGTGTTGTAAAGTAGAGAGAAAGGGAGGAACTAGAGAGAGTACAATGGGATCAAGGCGCGCGGCAATTAGCGGCTGGCTAGATAGCAGCGTGCTAAAGAAAAGACATTTGCATAACAGATAAAGTCAGATTTATCACGAAGAAAACCAAGCGCCTGATAACACAAAATAAAGCCTTCCCTTTTGTTCAGCTTAATTTGTCTGCACTTTAAAAGATATCTCACACAATTTTAAGAGAAAGTTTTACTCTTTATATATAGTAATAGTCCTTTACTTTCAATATACTATTATGAAGAATATTTTGGATACATATTTAGAACTAAAATAAGTGTTGCTACATCAAAAAAAGGAGATTTCAATTGGAATATTTTATTTCCAACAATTAGTGACTTTCACGATCACTCTACTTATGTCAAGCAGATAAAATTCGATGAATATTTTTCTTCAAATATTGGATGAAATAAATATTTTTGCCATTTGACAATGCTTATGTGAAATGATTTATAACAGCTCATATATATATTTTTTATTTTACACGTGCACGTTATAAAAAGTTGCAACAAAAATTCAATAACAAAAAAACATTGTAATCTGCTGTCATTCAAATCTCTCCAAGTTGAATAAGTTGCATATACTCCAGGCGCTTTGTAACCGCACAAAAATAGTGACAAAAAGTATGATTTCCCACGCACAATCGTCAACTTTTCTCTTTTTACCACATTATTTGCCAACTCAAATAATGTCACGCAAATTAGGTTTTGTCGGAATCAGCACATGTCTCGTTACCAGAGTTTTGCGACTCTTTTTTTATATATATATATATTTTACGCACGAGGAAGTGGCAAACTTTTTTTCTCTTCTTTTGAAAGAAACTAATTTATGATCACGTTGTATATAATTGTGGCAAACGCACTGTTACTAAAAAAAAAATTAAATTCACAGAAAAAGACAATAGAAAAAATTATATGCTAAAAATATTGCAGGCAATTATTTTAGGTACTCGTGCAATAATAAAAACATTTTTTTATAGTTTTTTTTCTTCTCTCTCTCTCTCTCTCTCTCTCTCTCTCTCTCTCTCTCTCTCTCTCTCTCTCTCTCTCTCTCTCTCTCTCTCTCTCAAGAAATTTGAAAAATTACTGTTGACGCAATCCAAGAAGTGGAAATTGCTAATATACAATTTATACACGCAAACAATGTAGTGCTAAATGGTGAAACATGATTTGAACGTCTAGGCTTCGGAGGATATAGATCATGAAACGCTGACAATCCTTTCAAGTGTATTTTCAATGACTACCAAATGTTGTAAACAAGCTATACAATGGTACTTACCCTGAGGGTGAAGACATCTCCCTGCTGAACGTTAAGTTCTCGCATCGTCGAGTCGTGGTTCTCCAGTTCACGGCCCTCCACTGACAAGTGGAGATCACTCAAGCAGCACAGCTCGTTCATTTGGTTTAACTTTTCTTGTATCTGAAACAAGAAAAATTACAACATAATATATTATACAATAAATAAATATCAAAACATTAAATTTAAAAAAAAAAAAAAAAAAAAAAAAAAGGCGATCAGCTAAATTAGTATTTATGCATTTTAATTATTAAAAAGTTGATTTTATTTTTTCATGACAATAATATCTATTGTTTTCTAAAAAATATTCCTATTAACAATTTCTCGTTTCCTTGATTTTGATTTCAAATTGCACTTAATATAACTTTTCAGCGTACTTATAAAATAAAAGTACAATCTTTATTATATTCAATATTATAAGGTATTCAAGCTAAAAATAACAAATATATATATTTTTTTTTCATGTACATCATTAATTTAAAAAAGAAAAAGAGAAATGAAAAATGAGTGAGTAAAATAAATTAGAATAACGTGTATAGTTGGCATATATTCTGTATGTGTCATGTTATTCCATATATAAAAAAAAGGAGCTAGCTGGTCATATCTTGTGATAAAGTGTACATGAAGAATTGTGTCGTTACGTCAGTGCGGTCACACCAAAGCACTCTAGCTCGCGTCAATTTTTTTTCTCTCGTCACAGAACAAATCACCTCAGTTACAAAAAAAAAGTTTTCTAGAGTCAGGGTCCTGAATCGTGTCCCGCAGGGCAGAGAAACACACGAGAGCTGACAAATCTGCCTATCACTGCGGGGCCTTACTACGAGTGTAATTATTAACATGCACAGTATATACATACATACCATGACGTCTCATGCAATACAGAGCTTTAAATGAAGATGTATATCGCAATGTGTGCGCACATACTTTTGCATACGACTAACCAGATATTTCTATACAATATAATCTTTATGGTGTACGGCAAATTTTGAAGGAAAAAAAACAAAAACAAAAACAAAAAAAAAAAAAAAAAATCATTCTTATACACTTTTTTTTTTTTTTTTAAAGGAAATGTATCTAAACGTTTGAATTTTCGAAGCTTGCCATATATTTAACAAATACAGTATTAAATTATGATTTGAATCCATTACTTATTGACGTATAAAAATAACAAATCATGTGATATTATATAAAATGATTACAAAAGACTATATATACATAATATAATATGTATATTAAAAGAATCATTGTTAAAAAAAAATAGGTATTTTGATATTATAATATAATAATATATTAATTAAGAATATATTAAGAAAAATTGGTAAGTTGGACAGGTGTGAGTAAGTACTTGTACTTGTAGGCCACCTGCGGCGCAAACATACACGCAATGAAGACGTTATACATAAGAAGTAGATTGCCGCATGTCACCGTGGCTATAGCTATATATATACAATATAATAGCAAATTACATGACAAAGTACCTACTGAGAGGTGCTATACAAGACTGTCACAATCACATAAATGTATAATACTTATGTTATGCTAATATCTCTCATTCATCTTGTCCCTCACAAACATTTTTATCTTCTATACAATGTCACTACTTTTTTTTATTATTATTATTATTAATACTATCTATCTCTTTATGTTGTTACTTTTATACATAAAAAGAATGATGGTATTATTTTGAAATCTCTTTTTGAATCTATTATATAACATGTTTATACTTTTGAAAATGATATGAATATGGATTAATTTGTTAATGTCAATGTGTTTAAGTTTTCATTTCTCATGTCATTTGACTAAAAAAAAAAAAAAAAAAAAAAAAAAATGAAACTGCGGAAGTCTCAAATTTGATTCTTAAAATCAGCATTTTAAAAAGACTTGTATTACTACATACAAAATGTCGTTTAAAATAGTTTGGAAATTTTAAGTCGGTATTTCCATGTTGACTACGTGTTCAACAAACATTTGTTTAATACAATACAGAATTGCATTATGTTAACTACATGAAAACAAAAATTATACAGTACTGGTTGATAAATGAATCCTGTAACTTGAAATAGGGAAATATTAACCTTAAATCAGTATTAATATACTAAAATGTCATAGGTGAGTCATAACTTGATTGTAGTATGTTTAATCTGCATTAGGTATTATTGTACCTTTTCCAGGCTAATGTTTTCCTATTGCAATTTACAGTTTTTATGTATACAGTTTTTGTAGATTAATGTACCTGACATTATATATATAGTTATATATATTTTTTTCTGTGCAAAACAGATTAAAGATAACCAAATTTGAAAGCTATATTCACAGCACTAATTTGTGGCATCATTAACTAAAGAAAATTTTATTTTATTCTAATAAATATGAATTAATATGAATGAATATGAATAATATGAATTTAAATGCTTTGAACGTACATTGACAAATATGAATAAATATTTTTAAAAAAAATCAAATTTTAAAAAATATAAATATATTTATAATAACTATATATATATATATATATATATATATATATATATATATATATATATATATATATATATATATATATATATATATATATATATATATATATATATATATATATATATATATATATGATAGTGAAAATAACAACAAAAGAAAAAGAAAATTTGTATATTTTGATAAAACAAGTACAAAGATAGAGTTTCGAAAGCAGTACTACTGTGTACTATTGTAAAACGAGGATGACTTTATCCGCTTATAGAACGAGTCAATATACAAGCATACAACTCAGTTAGTTTTTTGTACTCCTCACCAGTGTTATCTTAGCATTAATAATTGCTATGGCCAGTATATATATATATATATATATATATATATATATATATATATATATATATATATATATATGAACACACTGTATATATTTAGCTCACTGCTTGCTATGCTATAGCTCTATATAACATGTAAACGGGGTAGTTTTTTGTTCAACTTCTCTATACACAGTAATATTATATATAATATAAACGAAAAGCCTCCCGCGTAAAAGCAAAGGCAGCAGGGTAGATAGTGGACGACGGACGCTTATAATAAATATGTTTTTGCTTCTTATTTCAAGTTATATGTAATGTGGTGTACGGTGTATCAGCTTCACTCATTTGTAATACTGAGAGAAAGTTTATTTCTTATTGTATTACTGCTTCATCATGCATGCTACTCAGCAAAGATAACACAATATATATAAATATAAAGAATTAATGCATTTAGTTGAGGTAAAACATAAAAAAAAATTATTATAATAATGTTAATATTTTTTACTGACTTTTGCAAGCGTTCGTGTTACTGTACTTATAGTTCTGCAACCCGCACAACAGATGAGTCAAACAAGTTGCCTAGCTTGCGCCTGCGATCTCTCCCCCCTCTTCTCAAAGGAAAGAAAGAAACTAAAATGTAAAAGTTAATTAAACTATTAAAAAAAATACGCATAAAAAGAAATAAAAACGTTTATGTCCTATTAAAATAGTAACTTTTTTATATAAATATAAAAATATTCTCATTTAATAAAAATATATAAAAAATTAGATTTTTGTAAGCTTTAGAACTTAATTGAGTTGTTTTAGATAAAATATCTTTTTTTACTATCTGGAGTAACAATTTGGCGTGTCCTGTAAAAGAGTTGGTAAGTAGCAGGTGGGACACACACACACACACACACACACACAAAGATCGCCAGCGCACGACGAAAGCCAGCAGATGAAATATCAAAATTTTTGAAGCTCTCCCTCATTGTTAAACATTGCCAATAAATTTAGTAATACCTCATTAATATTGACTGCCGTTAAAAACACGATGAATTTTATTATAAATACAAATATGTGATTTTAATTGCTAATAAGATAAATTTATGTCGAAATAATTTAGATTTTAATGAGGTTTTAATATAATCAATATTATTTAGTATCACAATACATATAGCAGGTGAATGTTGTTATATTTAAATTTTCTTACGTTTATACAATATAGATACTGTTGAATTAATTTGATTAAATTTTAATATTGTATGAACCTTGAATATTGTCATGTCCTATACACAAAGCCTTAATAACGTTTATTATTATTATAACAAAATAACTTTGGGTTAATTATGCTGATAAGAGAATGTGGTTTTATAAACATATTTTATAGAGATACTGATGATGAAAGTTGATTAATTCACGGGAAGGGGAGGGGATGCCCAGACGCTTACATTTTCAGGACATAGGTATTTTCATGAGTTACTTTTTATTATTGTGTACATAATGTTTCTTTGTTGCAGTGTGATCCACGTCATATTCGTACTCACCTTTATGATCACTTGGTGCAAGGTATCTGTGGCTGACACACTAATCTCCAAGTCACCCCTCTGTTTGCGCCGCCTCAACTGAGGACCCGCATCCTCGCGAGTACTTACTCCAGTTTCAGGATGAGGCACGCAACGTCCCGCACTACGATTAGGTCGACCCTGAAACACATAAAGGTGACGCCAAATGAAATAAAAGGGTTTGGTGCATAATATAGTGCGTTACAATTGCGCGGGTGGATAATGCGCTGACGCCGTCTTGTCGCACTATATACACACACCAAATAAGTCCCCTGCCTTTTGCTTCTTCTTAGCTAACTCCTCACTTTCATTTCCTGATGCTGGCGTCGCCGGCGTCTCCAGCTTCCGCGGCGCCGCGACGCCAGCTCTAGCTAAGTTCCGTCCTAACCCAGCTTTTGCCAGAGAGAGATACACACACACAATATCATTGTCACTATGTATAGCAATAATATGTATATGTAGATCCTATAAATATTTTGACTACTATATAATTTTTTAATGGTATAATATAATAATTCATCTTTAACTATTATTATAGAGTACTGAATCTCTGTGGCCGACCTTGCTATATAAAAGGTGGCATAAATTAATAATATACGAGATGCTTTATGACGGTATATGTATAAAAGCAGGTGCCTATACGGCGATATTATCACACGGCGGATACGGCTATTATTTCATCGCGGCAGATAATATTTACTTGAACCACGCCTCTAACACCCAAACTTCTGTCACAGAGCGTGTTTATGCCATGGACCTGACTGTGAATATGAATGTGCGGCTTCGAAAACAACGTGTAATCACCGCCACCTGGAGCTACTATAACACAGATAAAGCATTTAATTCAGACTTACTTATATGTATGCTATATTAAAATACTATAGCACTTGTATAAAAGGGAGTTTGATTTGAGTCATATATATTATATCATGTAAGGTATTAATACAGCCTAAAGCAATCACACACTCTTGACCATTTTGCTATATATAAATGTAGGTAGTGTTAGTTATAACACACGAAACACGAAATTAATTTGAAATTAGAGTTCACACTATACCATCTAATTTGCAATTTAAATATTTTTTTAATGCTTTTTTATGTCAAAAATTTCCCAAGATAAATATATATTTTTAATCCTATACCTTCTTTTTCAAGTAACTAATAGAATGAAATTAATCAAATAAATTGTAACTTATTTATTTTATAATCCTAAATTTTCAATTGCTATTTTAATATACTTCTTTTCTGCTCACTGCTTCCCACAAAACGCTGTCTTTACCACGGTATGTGGTCCGTTTATGAATAGATTTTTTATTCTCAGGTCCAGTACTAATATGGAGTACGTACAGTACATACATAATGTTCTACGTCAAATCCAATTATTTTTAAAATTGCTGTACACGAGGTACGCTCCAAGCATCGTGTATTGCACGTAATTTCACGTGTACTTGGGTGATAGTTGTATCCCACGGTTGCGCTATACTTACGCCCCGAGGAATGGGCGAGATCAAGAAGCCACAGCGATATATAGCTACATAGCATGTAGGGAACTTATATCTCGGCAACAATTTGGCCCGATAAATCAGCTGTAGCCGTCCCGAACTCCAAGAAGCCTATATACTAATTTGTCGCCGTAAATCAAGGTGCGAGAGTTTAGCTAGCTACCGTCTATACCATGCAGCAGCAGCAGCAGCCTCCCACGGAGAGAGATCACAAAGCAATAAAATGTAAAGTGACAGCTAATATAAGAGTTTGGTCACAATCTAGATTAACCTCGGGCTACGAATGCTGCAGTAGTCTCTCTAGACTACACAAAATTCAAGTTTTTTTATTTTTTATTATTATTATTATTTCATCCCGAGGGCCAAAGATTGAAATAAACAAAATTTACCATGTCCTTTTCTAGAAATTAAAGCGAAACGAAAAAAGAAAGACTAAAACAAATTTATCTAATGCAGTCAAATTATTTCGTTTTGTATTGCATTTTGTCTCATAAATATAATCACTATACATGATATATGACTTGTGATCCATGGTGATATTTACCGTTGCGCTAACTGGAGGTGTAGGTTCACGTGTAGGTTCAGCAGCTCGTCGGACTGTCATCAACTCACTTTCGTAAGAATATTGTAGAATATCACGTCGACCCACCAAGCACCCTTCACACATCTCTGTAACATAAAAACACCATCACGTCAGTTACATCATTCACATTATACTAAAATTTAAAAATGAAATAAAAAATAAAAGTTTTATTTACATGCAATTAGCTATGTTATATAAGTAGTACTGTACAGTGTCTAGAAAGGTAAATAATCAACTGCGTTGAATAAATAACTAAAAAATATATTTAAAATTATAAAGTTTGTTTGATGGCATAAGTTAAATTTACTAAAACTTTTCCCATGATATATACGACAATATCAGTATTACTTTGTGACATAAGACAAAAGTCTTAAAAAATAGAGACATCGAAGTCTTTTATAAGTCTTTAAAATCTCTTTCTGACCAAAATTATTATCTTATAAATCATATTTTAAATTCTAAGAGAGAAAATAATTGCGTATACAAGTAAAATATTGTCTACTAAATGAGCTTAAAATATAAGTATATAAAAGAACAAGAGACTTGTTATATATATAAATAAAATATTCTTTGCATCTTATAATGAACGTAGAATATCAGCAATTAAGTGAAACTTAAGAAACGCGTTACGAGTCAAAATATTTTGAAGATATGATATAAAAAGAGAGAAGAAAGTCTACTATATACTACTGCGCTAAGCTTTGACCGGCTCAGAAGACGTTTAATGAGAACATTAGAACAAAGCGATCAGAAAATAAGGGGACATGCTGATCTTAAGCCGATTAACCCTTTCATGTGGCTGATGTGCCAGCAAACATTTATTTCTTGTGCCTTTGCGCGCGGATTTTATTTATACCAACCAAGCAAAAAGTTTTTTACTTCAACTTTTTATTTCATTTATATATAAGACGTTGCTTTGGCAATTCCTTGTATGTATGTATATACGTATATATATATATATACACTGTATGGTATATTATACTGGAAGACTGTCAGTTTAGCTTGTGCCAAAATTAGGAAAGTCAAGCATTGCAAGCACTGTGTTTCAATAATTAAGGAAAGAATCTGTTTACAGGATTTCGTATTATAATTATTTTAATAATTTTTGCAGTTAATTTGGAGGGGGGAGGGGGAGGAAAAAAAAAAAAGGATAATTATGGCATTACTATAAGGTAAATTGCACTGTAATTATTATTAATTTTCAACTCCAACCTCAACATTTTGTTTGTTTCTTTATTTGTATGTATGTATGTACAGTATTGTATTGTTATGGGGGTAAGAGTG
The DNA here is from genome assembly GCA_949318235.1 of Ecdyonurus torrentis. Taxonomy (NCBI): domain Eukaryota; kingdom Metazoa; phylum Arthropoda; class Insecta; order Ephemeroptera; family Heptageniidae; genus Ecdyonurus; species Ecdyonurus torrentis. Next base: position 32,960,300 of record OX439131.1, on the reverse strand, counting down.
GGCCAGACATTTAGTCAGCCCTAAACATCGCTCTTTCAAAAGTGCATAATTTTATTTAAAAAAAAAAAAAAATGTTTCTGAATTAAGACAATTATTTAATGTATAATGTTACTATTAAAAAGATAAATATCATGCATATTTTGATATGGTTAAATTTAGTTCACTGCATCTAGAAGGTATAAAGTTGCAGGTGCTATTGATAGAAAGGTAAGTGGTCGTGGGTTCGCGACCGAGCAACTATATAGCAAACGATCGGTTGTTTTAGTGGCGGATGTTCGGTTGAGTGGTTGTTGGTTAGAGGTGGGCGGGCGGGCGGAGTACACGGTCAAGTGCCACCACAATAAGAAGTCAGGTGAAGCATTACGTTGCCCACATCATGATAGACTGACTCACATTGATATCAAACTATAAAAAAGTAATAATATTGAGCTCCCTCTCCCGAAACCCTCAAAGTTTACATAGGGACAACCGCAATTTCGCACATAAATTTATGCACTGACCATACAATTAAAAAAAAAGAAGAAGAAGGAAAAAAAAAAAAAAAGAAAAAAAAAAAAAAGAAAGAAAGAAAGAAAACGTCTACATCCATGCATTGCTGAGTATCGTTTTAACTTTGTTTCTGCGTCTTATTCGAGAATAAAATGCAAGTATAGACAAGGTGCAACAAGGGAGGTAATAAATGAATCGTCAGTGTTACAAAACAATAGTATATACGGCGAGATTAATGACACGGGAGTGATAAATTCACCGAGGTATGGGGAGAGTAAGACATCTCGGTGTTAATTGGCGGCATGTCCCTGCGGTGGGACAGAGACAGACAGGGTATATACTGCTTACGTGCGTGCTAGAATAATTCGTGAGTGTTGGGTCAAGTTGCACAAGTCCTTGGCCGCGGTACTAACCCCATACAATACTGACGCCGTTAATTACGCTTGTGGCCTCAACTTCATCTATCTTATACATATACGTCCAACAGCAAGAGAGTACTCGCTTTGAATCCCTTTTGCGTCCGAATACATGAGACATAGAGGAGTGATGGTAAAAATAACGAGTAGCGTAAAAAAAAAAAAAATTTAAAAAGCAGAAAAAAAAAGTAGACTTGAAAATTCTTTAAAATTTAAACTTAAATTTAAAAGAAAAGTATTTAAGTTTAAAGCAAATTTATTGAGTTAAAAGAAGGAGTTCTTAAGACCAGTATCAAAGTAATATTTTAAAGCATAGCGTGTAATAATTATATAGAGACTTGAATGCCCCCGAATGCAGATAAATTTTGGTATATAAGATACGGAACTAAAAATTATGGCAAGCAAATATATAGAGAAATTATTTTGATTTACAATATTTGATGAGAATGTTGACCGTGAAGCGTATAAGATTGGCTATACGCTATATAATATAAAAATGATTGGTTTTCTGCATGTCGATAGTTTGAGGTGCGGCCACCCAAGCGATGATTACAAACAAACGATAGATATATAAAGTAGCACTACAGCAAGTTGCAGGTGCGATCTCTCTCACGTAATTGTAGCCTGCCCGATCACTACTTCACACGCAGCACTGGGCAGCCCATAATCTCACAAACAGCAGCATCCACAAATCATCTCAAGACTTTAACCTGCCTACTTCCGCACCATTGTTTCACGCTCTCGTAGTGTGCTAGTGCGGTAAATAGCTTTTAAATATGAAATGGTACTTAAACATGCTAAACACGGGAAAATTTAATGAATCGTGTAAAATTGTGCACTTTAAAAAAAATAATAATAATATACGTTTCAGTACCTTGAGAAAAATAGTACCTCACATTTTCTACTCATTATATATAGCCATCATTATTATTATTTTTTGTCCCCTAGAGAAAAAAAGAGTTTAATTTTAAGTGTTTTATATTGAAATTGTGTGATGTTTGAATCACAATAGTTTTTTCCTTAAACACTAGGTTATATTTATCATTTATAATTAAGAACCAATTAATTAATAATTACAGATTTTTACACAATGCAAGCAACATTTTATTCTTCAATTTATAGGAAATTTAGAAAAGCAATCCTTTTGCCAAATTTCTAAGATAAGAGAAACTATATATTTCTTTTATGATAGCTCAATTTATAATATTGATCTTCTTCTTGAGAGAGAGGAGTCGAAATTTTGCTAATGTCATTACGTATTATAACAATACATAGTCAGAGAGATAGCCTGGCTTTTATCATAAACAACATCAACAACAAGAATATACAATAGTATGACGAGAGAAGGAGACAAAAGTGATAGAAATTAGGGGGATAAAAGTTGACGCCAAGTTTTGTTACTTGTCATGGATAGAACGACGTTGACAGCTCAAGAAGAGAAAGAGAGAGAGAGAGAGTTTTGTATCGTCTTGCAAATATAAGTCGTCCATCCGTCCGCTTGTGTCGCGACAAAACTCCGTAGCTGTGACGTGACGCAAACCTCTCAACAAGATTGCGACCATAAATTCGCAACATGAAAGCTACATAAATCTACTTCAACTACGACAAAGATGAAACGATTGAATGTACGTAAAATATTAGTGACGACATAATACATGTTACTAAATGATCCTTCACTTAATTTTTTCTTCTTCTTCTTCTTCTTTTATACTAAAACGTAATATGTAATACCACTTGTTCAATTATTGTTATACAGTAAGTGTAAAGAAATGGTCAGTAAATTATATCGCAAATAGTGGACATTAAACATTTTGTATTTTTTTTTCTTCTTTAACGTTGTTATGATTAATACATCACTATTATGAATGTAATGTACCCACCTAAAAAAAAAAAAAAAAAAAAAAAAAAAAAGCTATACGTAATTTTATAAAAGTTTTTACCTATTAAATTACAATGTTGATGTACGACGAAAATAAGACATAATAAATGAGTTAAGTGTCTCGCTTGTTGGTTATGATAAAATATCTTCCGTTTCATTGCTTTGCGTCTGTACATGAGGATATAAATGTTCACTTAACACTGCAAATTATAACATGATATAGTGCTCATTTTTAAAAAAAAATGTAACATAAGTATGCTAAAAACATTAAAGAATATAAGCTTTACTTTCATACGCAAAAAAAACATATTCAAATTTGACTAGGCCATTAAATTTATAGATCTTACAGATTTTAATCTCCAAATACACAGAAAATTAATCAAAATGCTATGAACAATATTTAATCAAATATAGTGACTATGTATAATAATATTTTGGACGTCTATTGTTTTAAAAATAAAGAAAAAATATATAGTATAAGAGTAAGTTGAGTTATTAACGACGTGTGAGATCATACATCAAACATGCATGACTTATTTCTGTGTTTAAAATCTTAACACTTCGCAACTACCCTCTAAGTGAAAGTGCTGGTTAGACAATAGGTCACTCATAATCCCTATATGACGTGGAGAGCGAGCGCGGACCAAAACATAGCCTCTTAGCTAACAATTAATTTATAATGACCACCCAAATTGATGCCATATAGTATCGTCTTTGTTAATGCATAATCCATAACGAATATGCAGAGTAACAATGAATGACCGGCAACTTAACAATACCTCGCTTATCTTTCGTGTAAAATGGGGAGGCGAAAGCAAGTAAAAGCAAAAGGAGCAATGGAGTGGGGTGGGCTTTATTGGTAAAGTAATTAAGGGTTCGCAAGAAAAGGAAAGGGGGGAAAAAGGAGGTGCATCGCTGGACGGCAGATTACAACACGACAATCAACGATGGAGAGAGAGAGAGAGAGAGAGAGAGAGAGAGAGAGAGAGAGAGAGAGAGAGAGAGAGAGAGAGAGAGAGAGAGAGAGAGAGAGAGAGAGAGAGAGAGAGAGAGAGAGAGAGTTGCGAAGGGGAGAAAAGAGAGGGAGAGTAAAACAATACCACTGATAGAAATAGAGCACATTATTAATAAAATAAAAACTCAACAAGCTGTAATATCAGTCTTAAAATAATGAAGGTTATTACGAGTGAGATATTGGTTTCTAATAGTTACAAAATAAACACACAACTTTTCAAACCATTTGGCCACAGTATTCATACTCACTAATAGTAAGTTTAGAAGTGTCCTTCTATATGCAATAAGTATCATGGTTTCTATTGCGACTGGAAAAAAATCTTTACGTACAAGGGCAATATTACACATAAATACTCAAAAATCAAACTTACTGCCCTATTACCCCTTTCACTGTTTTTTTTTTTTTTTTTTTTTTTTCTTCTTTTTTTTTTTTCTCTCTCCCCAAATATTTTTTGTGCTCAAATTAAAGCTGATCGTGTACTTATTTTACTCCTCCCGATGACCCGAGTACATTGTGGATGGACCTGTGGACATTCCTGGGCTATGAAGCCGCAAGCATCCTCAGCATCCCAGCAGCAAACAACTCATTTTGAAGTACACGCCTGGGGCGGGACAAAAAGCCGAGCAACATTCCGTGCAATCAGTAATTGGCGAGCTAAAGCAGGAATCTCGACCCCCTGGCCTCGCGATCATTCCTCACTCCACAATCGATACCCTCTCATGAATCATAGTTAACAACGAGTGCAGTCAGAATGCGAGCTGCTTGTGATTGCAAGTCATGACCACTTGAGTACTGTGACCTATCGTAAATGTTATGTAGCTCATCTATGCCATTTTCTTTTTCTTTTTTTTTTTTTTTTTCTTCTTCAATCTAATCGATTATAAAAAATTCTTAAATATTATTTCGAACCTAGAACACGTAAAAGTGTATGACGTATCTTTCATTTAAAAATTTCCAGTCTCAACGCAAAGTTAACTTTTAAAAAAATGAAATTAGGGGTTTCATAAGCTTTCCCGTACTGTCTGTGAGTGACTAACGCTCTAGAGAAACGTAATAGTCATAAAATTATAATTTTCTTCTTGTTCCATTTATCATCAAATGTTTAGGATAGGAAATGAGATACGAAGACACACAATCAATTTAAACAAACTTTTAGATTATTATTATTATTTTAATTACGAAAAAAAAAAAAATGAGACTCTTCATAAGAAATTGCTCGATATTTTTCTTCCATTTTTTAATTGCGACTATTAAAACTTTTTTATTTACAACTTCAGTTATTTTTTTGTGATCAATAATTCCTCGTGCCAACTACATTGACTAAACTCTAATACCAGCTTTTAAAATCAAATTATATAGTTGTGTTTCTTTATAACACGACAGTGATAGTTTTCCACCATTAGTATAGAAAAAATATCTTTCTAATTATATTTAATTATGCTATACATAGCAATATATTATATCACTATATGAATGCAAATAAAACGATTTTAAAATTAATTAAAACAATTTTAATGATTTTAAAAATTAAAATAAACGTATAAAAATTAATAATTTTATTATTTATTAAAAGCATCACGCCATCATGGTTGTATATATATATATATATATATATATATATATATATATATATATATATAACTAATTGGTCAACTTACAAAAGGTCTTCGTCATTAATTTTTTTTGGCCGTTCATCAAGTAATTAAAATTATTTTAAAAAACATTCGAGAAGAAGAAGAAAAAAAATGTTGATATAATTTATTTGATGGTTTCTAATGTAAGCTATTTATCAATGAGAAATGATTAGCAAAAGGTAAGAAATTTTAATTGCTAGTTGGGGTTGCAGGTTTTAACATATGGGGCAAACAAAAATGATCGCAATTAATTAAAGAGAAAATGTTATAGCATGACTGACCCAATCTCATTAGAGCAGGCCAAAGTGCGAACTCCATTAAAAAATTAAAAAATATTATATATAATATAAAAAAAAAAGTTTGATTGAAATCCATGTAAATGGTAAATGATTTTTAAAAAATTACACACGTGATTATTGATGTAAAATATGACATCATCATTTTTATATAATACGGTAATTGAAATAATGTAGCGGGAAGGTTATACATGTTTTATTAATCATATTTAAACGAAATGCTGTCATTCAAACGCTGTTTGAATAATCTCTCTCTCTCTCTCTCTCTCTCTCTCTCTCTCTCTCTCTCTCTCTCTCTCTCTCTCTCTCTCTCTCTAATCACCCCTCTAAAAATAAAAAATCTTCCCAATAAAACATTAACATTTTTTTTTTTTTTTAATAATTACAAATTGAAAGCAAATACCACTTTATCATCTAATTCATTTGAGAAAGAAATAAACAAATAAAAAAAAAGAGGCAAAATTCCAAAATAATAATTGTAACGTGTATATAAAACAAGTAAACAAGCATTTTACAATTTGGCACTAAACAGAAGAAGAAAAAAAATATATATAAACTATACAACAAACAAAACAAAATAATTAAATCAAAAAAGTATGACGTTTATAATTAAATAAAAGTTAACTCTTACAATAAATTATATAAACAAAAATATATATTTTTAGTGTTTATGTATATTATAATATATACGAATGTTTGTAATCATACAAATGGAGATGCTACAATAAATAATACGAGACAAAAAGTTATATGAGAATTGTTTTGTAGATATATATTACAAAAGTGACCGAGGAGGTGTCCAGCTTGCTATAACTACATAGAGAGAGAAAGAGAGAGAGAGAGAGAGAGAGAGAGAGAGAGAGAGAAAACGTCCCGAATGATGAAGGGTTTTGTGGTATCGTATATATATATATATATATATATATATATATATATATATATATAAGAGAAGAGAGAGTAGAGTAAAGACAGCAACGTGATTAACGGCAAGGATTAATTAACGTCTTTGCCATACAACCCTTCACCCTTTTATACTTTATAGCGAGATTTGTGATGTTGCCTGTCTGCCTATCTTATGTCATAATGTTATTTCTAAATATTTTTCATTTATAAAAATCTTTGTTATTATTATTATTATATATATATACTTGAATATTATGTGTAAGAAAAATAATGATTTAGGTAACTGTTGCTTTTTTTTTTTCTTATAATACAACTAATCTAGGGTTTGCTCTATCATGAAGTATGAAAAGAATTAAAAAATTTGCTCGAGAGAAATTTAACGAGTTTGTTGCATGAGAAAATTATTATTATGCTTCTTTTATAATTTACTTTACTTAAAATAAAATAATATAAATTATATAATATTCCATCTAAAAAAAAAAAAAAAAAAAAAAAAAAAACTTTTATCTCGGATGAAAACTCAACTTAATAACGGAAAAAATGATCCAAATTCTTTTTTAATATAATACATTTAATGATAATTTAAATATATTTAATTGAGTAAATTCAATCAACGAAAATGTAAAGTAAGTAAATAAAAAAATAAAAAAACATCACTGAAATAAAATTTCCAAATTTAGTATAATTTTAATGTTAGTTTAACAGCCTAATGTTGTGTAATAGAAAATGTATTATAGCATCAACTAAACTGTTTAGAAGGTAAGTTACGATGTCTTTAATGTTCTCCAAGACTCCCATAGCATTCTGCGGCTACGGAAACGTCTTTACACAATTTCTACTGCGTTAACTTAAGACACTATTATTATTTTATATATATTATACAACATTATTTCAACCCTTTTCTTTCTTCTATATAAAAATATCTAAATTTTCTTAAGTCACAAATTTTATTTCTCATTAGAACAACTACATAACATGAAAAACATATAAATTAAATTATAAAACAATAAAATTAAGCAGCAGGAACTGGACTCCCTTACAAGTTTTTTTATTATTATTATTTTATTTTAGTTAAGAACGAGAGAGAGAGAGAGAGAGAAAATTTTCTTAAAATTATGACATTCAATAAAGCAAAAGAAGCTTGATATATAAATTTTAATTTAAAGACAAAAGGGTTATGTCCGCAAGTTAATCACTTGTACATTTGCATGTTGTAAGGGGTCGTGTGAGCCGAGTTGCAAATCAGTGTTATGTGGCTACAAGAAAACTTGAGAAGATTAACACGGTTCGCTTGACCGAGCCACAAAGTTAGAGAGGAGGGATATAGCAAGCTAAGTGCTTAGCATGCAAAACCATCTATCATGTCGTAGCCACTGGTCCTATATATATTATATACATATATGTATGTATGTACACTTCAACTATCTATCTTTTGCTTCACCGCCTTAAAACCATTTTCATATCCATATATGCTACATACATTTCATTTAACAATTTGTTAACTTAAAACCGTCAAAACTTAAAATAACCTTTCAATCTTTATTATTATAAAGTATAATACGATTTTTTTCTATATAGGAAAAAAATATGTATACAATATATATTTTGATGAGTTAATTTATTGAAGAAAATTTAATACAGTCTAATGTAATTATGTTTATGTAATCGTGTTAAGGCGAAAAATTATTTTTGTTAAGAAATTTGTATTTTATTTTCAAGTTTAAACTGCATTTTCTTGAATGAAGTGAGAATTAATTGCATTTTTAATGTGAAAGAGGAGAAAAACGTTTGAAGCGAAGAATTCTCCCTTGTGAAAGCGGACGGACATTCAGATTTGTGTATAATTAAGAGAAGACTTGGAATGTGCAAGTCAAGGAACAAATTTATAACTCGCAATAAGAAAAGCTCCCATTACAAATGAACCACTCACGCGTGTATGTGTATACGGTATTATAAGAAAGACGCCAGCTAAGACTGTTTTGTTGGAATATTTTCTTACTCCTAATCTACATACCGTGAATTCTTTTATTTAATTGAACAAGCAAAAATTGCTTGTCCACGGCTATAAGGCGTTATAAATAATGCACATAGCATTTTGTGTTTGGATATAGTAGAAATTGCAGCAAATGGAAACATTGTGTTGTACTGCATAAAAACAGTATAATTATTTTTTAAATGAACTATTGGAATGAAAAATAAATCAGTTATTACGACAGGGGTGATCAACGCATTTTTCTTTTCTTATTTTCACTGTCAGTTTTTATTGAAGTTCTAAACTAAAATATATTTCCAAATTTTTCATGAAGCTTTATCTATGTTAGTGGTCAAAGGTTTTGCCGGAACTTCAAAGGTACTTTCTTAAGCAGACATCAGTCGAAATGCAATCCTTGTGATTTTTCTTCCTTCACGAGTCATCAGTCTCTACTCCCATTTCTCTCACTCTGCATACTCAAAATGTCACGCGAGTGCCACTTCCGTTCAACTTACAGCATCGATAGATGTACCCACCGATTTCTGCCGTCTCTTAAGTAGCTCCTTATATAAATAACCTCTCTTTTCTCTCCCCCTATCTTATTGATTTTATCATTTTTATACACCCTGTTTTTTTTAACATTAAGTATGTCACAAGCGATACGCTTTTGCTTCTCACACTGGTGTTTGCGACTTTTTGAATAGACTCCCTGATTCTTCCAGGATAAAAAAATATATATAAACATACGCTTGGAAAGATTTTCATTCAGCAGCCGGAAACTTCGTCATTCAACAAAACAAAGATGCTCGTTCCATCGTAAGTTAGTATTATCCATGCGTGTATATTATGTATGTGTTACGCCCTTCGATATTATTGACGAGGTTTGTGTATACATAATTTCTTTTTTTTTTTATATAAATACATTATAAAACTTTTAGAGTTTATTCGGGCGCGAGTTTTCATTAGAAGAGGAACGAACGCTTTTACTTGGTGTTACCGAAACTAATTCAATTCCAGGTTTAATCAAAATTGTATTCCCTTATACTCTTCCGCTATATACTTTTACTTAAACAAGAAGAATGACGGGGAAAAAAAAGTTCTAATGGATGCTAAAGTTGTGAGAAAAGATTTTCAAAGTTACAAAAGACATTGATGTAATAAAAAAAAAACGAAGACAATTTTCCACATGAAATCATGCATGTATAGTACAAAACAAAAAGACGATCGAATATAACGATGCAGAAGTGTGATGTAGGAGGTCAGGATAGAAGAATATAGACAAGGATGGAGAATACAACCCCAGAGGGAGCCCTGTGAATGGTCGCGCAGGGAGCAGTTTGCAAACACGCAACTTAACTTGCCAATTGCCTCTAGGACCAATCGAAACTAAATCTCAATACGTCTGAATATAAACTGAAGTATTTTTCCTTTATACTTTAGTCAAATAAACACTGCAATAACAATTTTTTTTTTCTTGTATACACTCAGTTGATCAATTTTATAAAAATATAATCGAAAGGATGTGAATGTGTTGGAAAACTTTAAATATTCAAGTGAAAAAAAAAAAATCACTTGTTTCTACTCTCAATTACCATTCCTTTCATTTGATACTTTTTATATGTGCAAAAAAGTTAACCACGTAAAAACTTTACGATCAATTTACCAAATAGTGTTAAAGGTTATTTAAATAATACTTCATTTTATATAATTTGTATATAAAAAAAAAAGCTTGGACATAAATATATATAATTATTTTATTGCTACGTATCTATTTCATGCAAACATATGTGTTTTTGTTAATTGCAACTATACAAAACGTAATATATATAGTATAAGAGGAAAAAAAAAAAAAAAAAAAAAAAACGGAGAAGGGTAGAAAGGTATACGGACAACCTCTTGTGTTTATACTGTTGATTATGTGTACACATACGTTTGTTTAGTACAGTACAATTGCCATTTCCTTAATTTTGACATACAAACATCAAGTAACTTCTAATTACATAGGTACACATACATCACATACATTTTTTTTTTCCTATCGTATATTTTTGAATTTTAATATTAATGTAAAATATGAACAAACTGGTAATATAATGAAGTCAATATAAAAGCAAAAATTTACCCTTTTCCTTTTCACTTAAAAAACATCAAACAGACGTTAACAAAAGTATAATATTATGAATTGCTATGAGAATTTGTTATTTATTCGTCTCTTCAATAAAGAGTGAAAGCTTGAAATATATATATATATATAAATATAACTCTTTTAAAAAGAGATAGAATAATAATATACACTTTATATTTTATGTAAAGGTGGTAGTGAAGTTATGTATATTTTTTTATATAGGTTGAAAACGTGAGGCGTTAAAAATGATTTTGTGGTGAACGATGCGTATCTAGATGAAGGGAGAGTATAAATATTGACATAAGATATTCAGTTAGGGAAAAGAGAGAAAGAATAACACACACACACAATAACAAAACTCGGAGAGACTTTCGTACACAGTTTATTTATACGTAATATATATTATACGTAACGTTTTTTCCCTCAGGAGGACAAATTAACGCGCTTGCCCTACCTCTCATTGCCAGCTAACTTTTTCCCTAACTCAATTTTATATTTCTATATACAATTATTATATCACATTTTATTCTCCTTTAAAAACCTCTGACTTCTGTTTTATTTACTTAACAACCAATGTTTGCAAAATGTAATTTAAACACTAGATTTCTTATTTTTTAAGATAAAGATCTTGTATATTAAATATAACATAAAAATATTAACAAAATTATTTATCTCTTTAACATAGAATACTTTTTGAAATGTTATTTCAAATATAGTATAGTTTTTATGTATAAGAAGGGAGAGTAAAATTAGTATTTTACTTTCCTATAAAAGAGTGTAATTACATGTAAAAAATTACATTTTCATCAGATAAAGAAAACTTGTTCACGTTGATAAATATTACCATTAGGAATACTATAATATACCATACTGCGGTGATATCTTTATATTAAAGAAATTGCGTGAGAAAATGATAGAAAGCTGAATTCGTCATAATGAATGACAGTTGATGATAAAAGTGACGTGTGACAAATGCAGTACGTGTGACAAAGTGTAGGGTCAGTGTCTCAGCTTATGCAAGCCACCAAGCGCACCAAGGGGATGCAGTTTGACAAAGTGCAAGTTTCCAAGTGACCACCGAGTCTAATCGCTTGCCACACTAACTCAGATGTTATCAAACAGATTAATCGCAAACTTAGCAAGAAATTTTCATCCCCATCATGTTTAGAAGGAAAGTAAAACTTATCAGTTATATAACTTATAATGAACGCTATTAGGGAAATGACCATTATATTATAGATTAGAAATAAGAGAAATGAACAGCAAATATTTATACTTAAAATGAGAAGAAATAATCTTTTTCTTCTTATTATTTCATCAATCATTATAGCAATTAATTATAATGTAGCTGCAGATATGGGAATTGTCATGTGTATGGTCTGCATTTTTTTTTTTTTTTTTTTTTTTTCATGAATGATATAAAACTTGAAATGTTTGCATAAATACTTTTTGGCTGAGATATATTGTAAGAAGATAAGTGGTTGAGTCGACCTGGTCCAGCACGAACAGCATCCCTTCTGTGTTTGTGACGTCATATTAGTATTTTTTTGTGGCATGCACCGCCCGTTGGCTTTGTCGAGCTGCTGCTCAGCGCCAGGCAGCCACTTTTTGTCGCTCCAACTTTTGTTTCGGGGAGGAGGCGAACTGAAGTTTGCGAGATTACAACAAAGAGAGAATAGGGGGAGGAGGAGGAGGGAGGGGGCGTCATCGGCACGCTGGAAAGATCGTGCTGGAGACAAAATCTTTCATCTCCTGAACAAACCAACCTTACCATCAGCACAAATAAAGAAAAAAGAAAGAACAATATCTACCCTTAAAACAATAATTTATTATCTTCTAGCAGCTATTCTTTTATATATATAAATAATAAAATTGCCAAAAACTTTTAATAAAGTTATAATATCAAAGTTTTATGAAATAATAATAATAACAATACAAAAAAGAAGGGTGAATATTTAATGATTTATGTTGAGAAAATTTTACAAATATTATTTTACATTAGATTAATCTCTTATGTGTATGTACGTGTGTATGTAGTTTCTAAGTAAGAGTAATAATTGTTTTTGGCTTATTTCCCGTGTCCAGTGGCTAGTATAGTCTAATCTTTGCGATCAGCCTTCATTAATTATCCAGCCCTCTTTCTCTCTCCCTCTCACACTGGCTCGCGGGGCAGGGGATTACCACGCTGGACCCTAAGGCGCGAACCTCGCGAGTTGTTCACTACCCATTCTATAAGCCTGACCGGCGAGAGCAACAAAAAACTATGTACAGGATTATACAACACCGGCAAGCAAGGAGAAATATAACAAATATGCATAAGCTGGACGTCAGACAAATGTAAGCATTTCCCTTTAAATAAACAACAACACATTACTTATTACAAAGACTAAAAACGTAAAATACAAAATTAAATAACTTTTTTTTTGTACCGCATGATAAATTAATTTTATCTAAAGTGAGAATGTTTAATGTTATTTAACTTTTAAAATTTTGTGCTTGAAGCTTAAGATAATATTGCATTAAATATTATCGTGGAATTATAATATCTAGTTATATAGCTTCAACATCAGATAGGAAGTAAAAAATTAAGTAACATTATTAATTTTAACTCTTGTATAATTAATATAATACAAAATAATTATTGAAAATACTGTTGTATAGCATTAGCATACTATACACAATATAAAAACGTATTTTATATATATTCAATAGTATATTTGAATAATTTTTTTTGTGAACGAAGAACGAACCTTTTCTATAATGTTTGGAATGACAAAATAAACTGTTCTCACATTTACTTTTTCTCAATTGCATATATTGTGAAGGGGAAAAGTGCTAATTGTATAAGTTCAAAAGTGAACTTTTAATATGCACAGTAGTATATTTATGGGTAATATGTTTTCTCTTTTTTAATTAAAATCAAGCTCAAGCAAGTATACTTCTGCAACAGAAGTATGGTTGCTAGTTCAATTAAGTAAAGCGGTGTGTTCAGAAAGGTACAACACTTAAAGGAATAGACCAGAAAAAAACATAAGCATTTATATCACAAAACATTTGATGGGACTTAAATAAATATCTTTAGTTTGTCTCAAATCCCCCAGTGATCAGAAAATTTCAATTTATGCAACCCGCACAACAATTTTTACTAATTTTTGTATGTTTCTGACGTCAAAAACATAAATAGTCAAGCAAAATGCATACTTTACAATATTTTCTCTCTCTCTCGTGGGGCTACATTAACATTCTGGTAAAAAATGTCATCAGTTTTGAAGATCCCATTTCGTGTTTATTCATTAAAAAGCACATGTTGTTTTACGTGGTCTAAGGCTTTAAAAAGTTAAAAAGTGGTAGCGCACATACGCCTTACTTTGTATCCAAAATAGTGTGTCATTGTGGACTCACCTGGGTCTGTAAAGTCTCCAGCGGAATCTGTGATCAGTTTGATCTCATGGTCCACGGCGAATCTCTCCTTCAATACGTCCCACTCATCAGGAGGCAGCAGCACGTACATGTCACTGAAACATCAAACACCACGTCATCAGCTACTAACATTTAGTTTTGTTTGACATCAAGCTATATAACATTTGTTTTCAATTTATGAGAATATACATTTTTCTGTTATTATATAATGTTTTTATCGTCATCCAAGAAACAAACAGTTACTTTCTCAATACATTATTGGTGGTACTAAAATATATAGAACAAAGATTTATTTCAACAAGTATATTTTTATTTAATTATAAGAATCAATTTGCGATTCATTCCACGATGACGTAGATATATATAGGTATAAAAGAATTTTAGAAACGTTGATACAGGAAAAGAATTATAATTTCTGGAGGTTGTTAGTGGAAAATTTATTTTTATTTCATGATAAAATACAAAAGTCGTCAATATCCGTACATTATATAGTATTTTTTAAAGGAGTATAATATACCATTTCTCTTGAATCTATTTTGAAATATATTTTGCTCATATTTTTACATATTTGAACCCATTTTTCACTGTCATATTGCAGGTTAGCGCTTTCATGATATTTCTGGACAAATTTTCTTCGAATATTTTCAAGCATTTGCGTTTTTGTAACATGACAAGGTGACCACACAGAGCTTACGTAATCATGATTGGACAATAGACACCTTTAGTTGAGTAATTTGCATGTGCTAGCTTGGAAGTATTTCACAGTATATACGATTAATGAAACCGAACAGCTTTGGCTTTTTTAAGCTAACTTTTTGAATATGTGCACTCACAATAAGTTTAAAAAAAATTACTCCGACATCTTTAATTTCATTAACTTTTTTAAGTACAAAATTACCTAATGAATATTCAAGTATTACACATGTTTGTAGTATGCTATATCAAGGTAGTAATAATACCTTGAAAAAATATTCCTTTTTTTTTTTATTGCACACATAATCAAATTGTAAAAAGGATAAAAAGAGAAGAGGATATTTCTGATAGAATTCAAAAAGCTTTGAAACAATTTTTGAAATGCAATCACTTTTTTTTTTTTTTTTTTTTTGCAAGCTGTGGTTTGAGTTGATCAATTAGAAATAATAACTAATATACCGAGTCAAGCAACATAAGAGCTTTGACTGGTCTGGTAAACATATTCATTAATTAAATACATTTTAGATCGAGAGTGAGCGAGCATAATTTGCATGTTGTGTTTTATTTTTTTGCGAGTGGAGTTGATACTACAATTAGAGTGCAGTCGTGATTGCTTGGTAGTAGCAATTAGGGCTGGATATGAACGAGCGGCCGCAGCCGTGGCAGCTTGCGGCCACGCTAGCTCACCAGCTGGCGACTTAGTTTGCATATAATATCATCTCGTGACTGACAGCCAGCTTCAATCATATCAATCACGCCACTCATAAAATTGACTTTCAATATATTGCTCTTTACATGGACTCATCAAACTCGCCTTTTATGCTGTATGTCCATCATGGAATATAAGACTATACAATTTGCAGGGCGGAAGGGAAGGGGGGCAAAGTTTAATATAGTAAATAACATGCGTTGTTTAAAAAGTACTCACACGAAGAAATAAAAAATAATAATAATAATAAAACAGTAAGTTTAGAACAACGTATTTCATTTACCTCTCGTGTTTAAAGAGCTCGCAATTAAATTTGTATAAAATACTCTTTTAGTATTGACGAAGAACTAAAACTATTTTATTTTATAAAAACGCGAAGTATTTTAATGATAAAAGCATTGATCTTGTGAAATGTTAGAGAAAAAATATTGCCTAGGGACGAAATTGCGTATTTGTTGTTGAATTTAGTTTGTAACAAAAAAAAAAAAAAAAAAAAAAAAAATGTTAGTTGGGTGAAGGCTTACTGTCTGGTGGGTGCGCGTGTCTCAACATGGGACAATTTTTTGCTCAGCTCACACACATTCCCACAAGGAATGCCGGCCGACTCATCTCCAGCTCCTGTGCGCTCACAAGCAATTAATCAACAACATCGTAAGAAATGACCAAAAAAAAAAAAAAAAAAGTACAATGACCAGCAGATGAATCTAGACCATGATATACAAAAACATTGTGTATCGAGACATGCAATAACAATTTCAATAATGAAATAGTGGTAATTTTACGATGATACATTTAAAATATATATATATTTATATACTGTATAATATTCTGATATAAAATTAACTTTTAATCTTCTTTCATAATTATTCAACCCTGAATTTTTAATATAAAGTATAAATTTAGAAAATGAAGACAAAAAATAGGGAAATGTTACACGGGTGACAGAATTTCATTGCAAGCACGTAGAGAGAATAAATATATTGTAGAGTCAAGTTGGCTGCTGCTGAATGTATATACGACAAAAACTATATACTTGCTGGGGTAACAAATTTTGTTAGCTGCAGCACAAGCAAGAGGCAATTACCTCCGATATATTAGCCGCGATGGTACATACAGACTGCACAAGTGCACATAAAAACCTAGAGAGTAAGTTTATCTTGAGCAAAGGGACTTCCAAGCCATTTGTTTCACATTTACGCAGTATGAGAGTAACGCCGGACCACGAGTCGAGGGTCAGTAGCCAGTACAAGAGATCATAGACATTATATACACAATTGCAATGTCATCACGATTCACTTTAACTGGCGTGAATTTTGAAGAAGTGACCGCTTTTTTATTATTTATTTGCTGATCTATTCCAAAACATGTTGTAATTTTGTACAAACTTTTTACGTAGATAAATAAGAAAAATTTACTTTAACTTAGACTTAATTGAACTAAAGCAATCTACTTTTCTTATTTCTTATTATTATTATTTTTTTAAATTAGTAATATTCATTTATTTTTCTCAGTTCCTGTTTTAAAATTAAACATCAGAGCACTTTTTTGCCCTTCAATTTTCCTGAACAACAAATCATTATTGCCTTTCTTACACAGTATTCATAAATGCAAATTTGTTTTATTTATTCGCAGTCTTAAATCATGCGCACGTCAAAGTATACAGCACTGGTGTATGCAAAGTGCAGCTGTCAATGACCGGCACTGCATTAAATCTCCATGAGCTCTCAACACATTACTATGATAACGAGTATCACGCTAAAAAGATAGAGTGAGAGCATGCACAAGCAAAAGGGGGGTGTAAGTATATTTATATACGGTGGTGTTTGAGTTTAAAGTGAATATAATAAGACATAATTGGGAATCGATAGTGAGTAGGGTGCATAGCAATTCGGAAGGAAACTGACTTTTACCATAAATCCAATCCCTCTTTACCTCTTTTCTGTATGTGTTAATGATAGAGATTAATGTCAGAAACAACACATAACTCAAATAGTAGTCTGATAAAAATATAAATCTTTAAATAAAAAATAACGTGTTACTTTTAATGCTTACTTAAATACGCATGAAATTAGTCAAGATTTGAAAATAAAATTTATTACTTATTTTACTATACAAAGAATAGTTTATAACTTTTCACTTTCCTACTTTGAACTTACGACTGTTTATATCATTGACAGGCATATCTAATTATAATAAATACAGATAGGGGGGAAGATTTGAGCTTTAGTTTTTAAAAGGTTATTTAGCAAGCAATATACTTATCTTGATATCTTAGACGTTGCAACACAAGCAATGAACTAATTTAAAATAAAAATTGATCATAAAAAAAAAAGTCCTTAATTTCAGATTTTATTAGTATTTCATAAAGAATATTTTACTTACTCAAAGTCTGAGGGGAGTGCAGAATAATTGCCATTCAGACCTAAATCTACGTGGACTTTCATGTGCTCACAAAGCAGACCTTCATTCTGGATACAAAAGGGAGGCTCCACACGATTGGGTGACCTGAAACATAAAATGAAATGTGTGTTTTGAATTTACAACTGCTCTTTATAGGAATGTGTAATATAAGTCACATCCTGCATAATATGCTTGGAGAAATATACCGTTGAAGTTTTTACCCCCAACAAAATACCCAGTCTTCAATATAAAAGTATATTTAATTAGTTATCTGTAATATTATTTAAGGCAAGTCATATTTTAAATCATACACAATTTAATGAAAAAAAGTTCATGTCTTTATACCTTTATTTTTCCCCTTTCATATAGTGAAATTTATGTTTATGGTAACTTGTGCTTAAAAAAAATATATATATATTATATATATATATATATATATATATATATATATAATATAATGTTTAAATTAGCAGATGTGGTCAGTATAGTCAATGTGGTGTTAGATATATGTGAGACACCACCACACATACAGATATAACTACGACATAAAATATAGCCACGATTGTATATTTTTTATTTTGTACGTTAAAGAAAATAAAAAATGGAATAATAGTTTTTATAATAAAAAAAATATATATATATATATAATAAACGACCTTGTTCGTATTTTTTTTTCTCTACTTACAACATATCATACGTAGAGAAATTCATAAAAATTTACCATCAAGAGTTTTTGGTCAGTTTATTTTAGTATAGAAAAAAAAAAAATTGGGGTGGATGAGAAATTTTGAGAGGGTCTAATGTTGGGTATACATAACAGAATAAATAGTATGAAATGAGTTTGAGTTGTCGTGTACTTAGGTATAACTGAGGTGGGTGAGGGTATAGACATTAATTTTCCACGCGATAAACACAATAAGCCGTGTGATCATCATATCCACCTCCCCCCCAAGGCCGAGTCTCTCAACCCCAACCCCACTGTCCTAACTTTATACTCAGCAGTAGCCCCCAAGGGAATGCAAAAACCACCGCGCCGTCAGCCGTAAAAAGAGTTTAGGTGTAGCGATAACTACACGACACGGTCTCAGCGAAACATGGCTCTCTCCATCTCTCTCTCTCTATGCAAATCAAACAAAGAATTTTTTATACTAACTTTAAATAACGAATAGATGATATAATATATGGTACAGGGAAAGAGAGAAAATTGAGGAAAACTAAATATACGAGATACAAACGTATGTTAAAGGCCCGAGTTCGTTTTTTTTTTTTTTTTTTTTTTTGCCTTCTCTCTCTGTCTCTCTTTCTCTCTCGTTTCTCCGCTCATATAAGTGTTTATATAATAAATTTAAGCCCAACAAAATTTACAAAAGAAAATAACATATAAAAAAAAATTGTATCAACAGTAATTTAATATAATTTCTCAACTATAATTCTGTAATAACAAGAAAGTTTATATAAAATTATATTTCTTCATTCTTCAAAATGGCTCGTTATCAAAATATAATATTGTGATATAAAATCAAAATAATTATACATTTTATAACTGTCATATAGAAGAGATAGGGGGTAATGGGGAGGGGGGGGGGGGAGTTCGAGTATATTATTATTGTTATTATTAAAGACTCCTGCTTCTTATGTATCACCATGCACAAATGTTATCAATCAATATGAACTCACAGTTTCTTGTATGTTCTTTTACTTGGGTCGTACTTGACGTTGTGTAGCTTACACTCTGCCTTAATTAAGTTGGAAAAGGGTGCATGTCTATATCAGTCAACAAAAACAAGCAGAGCAGTATAAGCTAGCATACACTTATGACAACAGTATTAATAATTCGCTCACTATAACATTATATAGGAGGGGCTATGTGGGGAGCGTACGTTTTTTACTATTAATCACGCTATTCACACCGCCATCCCAAGGATGGAAACAATATACATTTTAAACAATGAAAACCAAGAGCTCATATTAATAGAACAAAAAATATAATATATAATATAGATTTTTATAAAATTTTGAGACACGTCATAGTATTATGTGTAAAGTACCGAGTTCGATTTTTAAGCCATATGTAATACAAACAATTTAAAATATGTTAAAAGTTGAGAGCTGTTATTTATTCCGTGTTAATATTTTATATTATGAACAACGTATATAAAAAAAGGAGCAAATAAATTTTCTTTGTGTTGTTATTTATGTCTCTCTTTTTTTTTTTTTTTTTTTTTTTTTTCTTCTTCTTCTGAGCTTTAATATAATGCATCAGAGTTCTAATTGTGACACTAAGAATTTTAGATTTGTAATAGAAAAAAAAACATTGCAATTTCTTTTATTTATTGCTTTCCGTATTAGATAAGAGGCGGCGGGTACGGGGAAGCTCCTACGTCGGTATGCAACTTTTCGTGCTTGCGTGCGTAGCGGGTTGCCTAAGAGGACAGTGGGTCAGGGGCCGGGGACTCTGGGGAGCCACACTATAGCAACTATCTCAAGTTTGAAAAATGGAAACATAGCAGTGGGGGTGGAAAAAGAAAGTCAGCAGCATTTACTCGGCGTGACAAAGGCACATGAGAAATGGCCCCGAGCCAGCAGAGCAATCAGAGGCAGCAAACTCCGCCGATCACTTTCAGCCGCACTGCCGCCGTCGTGCCACGCCCACCGACATTTCGCCGCCCGCGCGACACAGCTAAACGTCTTTACCCACCCCCGGGGGTGGAGGTGGTGCACAGGGACCTCATGCTCAGCCTCGCTCAACATGGACAACATCAAGCTGATATTAATGCACACGCAAATCTCATCCCCTCGAACGATCATAGTAATTTGTTCACTTCAAATAAAATAAGAAAAATGACATCTACAACAAGACAATTTAAATTTAACTTAAAGCAGATTAAAAGCTGATAAAAGAAACCAATCTTTATAAATTCCATGAATTAAAATGCACGTAAAAGCACTTCAAATAACTAACCAAACATAAATAAATTATTATAAAAATATTATTAAAAATTTCAACGTGGTAATAAAAAAACAATTCATCAAGAAAAATCATTTTATTCGCACTGTTTAACACACTACGCTATAGCGCGAGAAGCGTTTATTGTACACGGTTTATGCCTAGAGGGTATAAAAATTAGGGAGGCAATGTTAAAAAGAGAGCGAGCCAAAAGTTTAGTCATAATTTACCACCTGTGGCAGAGAGTGTATGCATATACTTCTTTCCTCTGCAATGAGAGTGAAAGACCCCTCTTTATTTTTCGATGTTACCACTTACCAAGAGTTTAACTTTACGACTTCAACAGAAAAAAAAAAAATTATAATAATTCCTCCACATTTGGTATAATAATGGACATTTTAATATGTAATATAAAAATCTGTGCGTAACCATAGCAACCGAGGTATCAGCTGATTTCTTTTCAAACAACCCTCACATCACAAGCGGAGATAGAAAAAAAAAAAAAACATTTTTATTTTTTATAAATTATATTCTCTTTTCTTTCTAAGGGTTTGGTTGGCATAAATCACATTACGATACATCTATTTAATCTGCTTCGTGCGAGCATGAACTACACGTCAAAACAAAATTCTCTAAACGAGCATGCTTATATAATACACCCCCAAGCTTCAGGCGACATATACCAATTAACATGATGCAAAACACTATATTAAAAATTATAAAACTCCAAAAAATTATTCAGCACTGTCAAGATATTAAAAAAGATAAATAATCACTAACAAGACTTAAGAGAAAACCTTTTTTTTTTTTTTTTTTTTTAGTGACATTTTATTGAATGAGTAATCGTTTTTAAAGAAAATTCTTTTGCCAAACTTTTGACACACCTCTTTTTGGAAAAATATTCTAGATTTAAGAAGAACACATTCATTTACTATACATCTTGAAGGAAAAGGATTTTCGGTAACAGTCATAAGAGAGTGAAGGAAGGGTACAAACACGTTTTGTGTGCTTGCTTGCTTGCACTTACTATGAAGGGACAAAAAAAAATAGCATTACAGTTGGGCGGATTGTAGGGAGGAGAAATGTAAAGAAAAAAATGGTCCCGTTTCCTCGCGGGACGTGTAGCTCATCTGTCAATGCCAAAGCCCGGAGACGAGTCATTAGAGCGAGCTACAGAGAGAGAGAGAGAAGCAGGGAGGGGAATCCCTCTCTATAAGCTATATAGGCAGGCGCCCATACTAGGTGGCGCCACCGGCAACTACTATCGTGTGCCTTGGTAACACAGACTAAAACTTTTCTCCACGCAAATGGCATCACATTATCGCCTTACATTTTTCATATAATATATATATATTTTTTTTTTCTTCGTCTTATTCTTTCTTACAACTACGTAGATCAAGACGGTCAATAATATATTATTGAACTTTATATAGGGGTGCAATGTTGGACCCTTTCTTATTCCTACCAAATATTAGCACTCTCTCTCCATCCCTGTCCACTTTAGACACCAGCATTTTATTCCTCCATAAGTCAGTCAATTTATTAAACAGATTTTTCTTACTTTGCAAAAGAATAAGGACAGATACAATAATCAATAATAATACTCTCATTTAAACATTTAACTAGCGTTACTTAAGGCGTATCTGATATGTTTATTTACAGAAATCAGAAAAGACAACAATGGAATTGGTTTCCAATGAATGAATGAATGGAGGAAAGGGTTCTTTTGATGATGAAAAAGTTTTGATCACAAAGCGGTGTGGTTACAAATGTATATAAAGAGAAAGAATATGAGGATGCATTTGAAAGGGAGAAAAAAGATAGAGGGTCCAGTACGTAAAAAAAGGGGAGGATGAGAAGGAGAGATCTTCACTCAAGCATTTATAGCAAACATGAGCGCAATAATTGAGAAAACACGCTGTAGGGGAGAAGGTGGGGGGTGGGTATATGAGAAAAACAAGGGTAATAATATTAAAGCTTTTCAACTTTCTAACTTTTCAAAAACATTACATACTGTATATTTTAATATGCTACACTATATAATATATATATATATATATTCTCTTGACCATAAGAAAACAAATAAACATAACAATTAAGTTAATTTTATAATATATTTTTTACAGCATCTCTGAATTAAAAATAACAAAAGAAAAAGTTTGTTTTTAAAAAGAGAGGGAATTTAAAATAAGGTTAACTTCAATTTAAATGAATACATTATAGGATTAAAATAGAGTAAAGGGAGGGTTAGTTTTCTGTATTTATAAACAGAATTAACTTTTCTTACAAGTGACATTTATACGTAAACATACATATGTGTCATGTGACATGCATGAATAAGAAGACTTTTCTTGTCATTTTATAAAGGTTTTAACCCTTACATAAGGGACATGTAAGCCACGTATTTTCTCTAATGTTACCTCCCTGGGATCTGCTTTGCCTAAAGTGACCCTAATACAAAAATGTCACATACTACTTTTTTTTTTTTTTTTTTTTTTTTTTTTTTTTTTTTTGCAAGAAAAAAAAAAGCTTTTGTTTATCGTCTGCAACAAGATAAGGTTTCATGATGTTACAAAAAAATTAAATAGAAAATGTAAATTTGAAATCCTTTAAGAATTGTGTTTTATGCAAACTAGAGATGAGTATTTTTATAGGATGACATAGAATTTTTGAAAATGTCCCCTTTGCAAATAATGTAGCAGCAGCAACGTGGAGAAGACAATAAAAAATATATAATTATCTTATATATAATAATTTTTAAATATTAAGGCTAATATTAATTTTTATAATTTGGGGATTCCGTGCAAGAGTTTTTTCCTAACCTCGCTCTTTCATATATATATATATATATATATATATATATATATATATATATATATATATATATATATATATATATATATATATATATATATATATATATATATATATATATAATATAAACAAAGAAGACTTTTTAATTTAATGTTTTTTAACAGTTATCACATTAATAACTGAAATACAAGAATACAATTTAAAAATAATAAAGAACAATATATATTGCTCGATATATTTTTAGATCAAATAGTTTACTATATTTTGAATCTAGCAACGCTAGAAGTATATTACTATAGTATTAATTGCAGTATTATAATTGCAAACACTCTTCTTCTTCTTCTTTTTTTTTAGCTCACATGAAGTAAATTTAACGATAAAAAAATTAATAGCATTAGAAGCAATAAAAAAAAAATCTTTAATAGAATTTCATCATTTGGTAGCCAAGGTATATAGAAAAAAAAACTAAAGCTTAATTATTAAATTTTTGTAATTACGTTGGTCGGTGATGTTATTGTATAAAAGGATATTCTTGGAGTGCCATTATTTTCCAATTTTTAATGGTTTTCAGTGGAAATAAATATGTCATGGTGCTGTAGAGATGTTATTATCGCCCAACAGTGAGGTGGGCTGATGTGCAATCAAGTAGCAACATCAACCGAAAAAAAAAAAAAAAAAAAACTCTTGAGAGCAAGCAAGAGAGGAGGAGCAGGCGTGGCAAACTGATGGCTACTGTATCAAACCATCATGGGATGAGGTAACAACCACTACAGCGTGACTGTAGCAAAACAATCATGATGACCTGCACCTCTAAGAATTAACTTTTTTTAAGTTCAAAATGTGAATGCGCATTTTAACAAGTCGTAATTTCTGCATCCTGGTACGAAAATTTTGTCAAATTCGTGCTTCATGGTTAGTCTTACTAATTTAAAGGCAATAAGAGATATAGAGAAGGTGAGAAATTGAGTTGTAAACAGAAAGAATGGAAAGTTAAACGTGTGAAGAGTAGAAACGATGAGTACATCAGAATGCAATGAAAAATATTGCATAATATAGTCAAAATGCAAAAAAAAAAAAAAAAAAAAAAAAAAAAAAAAAAAAAAAAACTATAAATTATTTTTTAAAAAATCAGCTATTTCATTATAGATTCGTTAAAATATATATTTGGAAAAGGATCATTTTGCAATTTAATACTGAAAACTGAACTTTGAGTTATTTTGAGACTCAACTTACAGCACCAAAGAACAATAATCTAGTTTGCGCAGTTTTTTTTTTAAATGCTGCTTTATATATTTTCCAAAACCAACAAGGTTCGATTGAATCAATAAATAAATATTCGGGCAACTATAAATTTAAAAAAAAAAAATAAAAAAAAATAAAAAATAAAAAACTTAACAAAAAAATATAATAGAATATTACGTTAATATTAGTTATAAGTTAAAAGTGGTCCAACTTTACGTACAAGTTAATCTCATGATCGTCTAATTGTTATACGACAAAGTAAGAAACATCACCGGTGAACGAGGCTCGAAGGCAAGACTACAAGGACGAAGACAGGTAGCAATCGGGTCGATGACGCGGCTACTGAAGGTAATACGACCTGTATGTACGTATGTAAGTACGTCATGCATCTTCACGGCCCACTGCTCGCGGTCAGATAGGAGCCAGTCACTGGTGGTGGATGCTAACTCGTCATACATAAGCATTACATGTCGAGAGATACAGAAGAAGAAGAAAAAAATAGCTTGATATGATGCCTTAGGCAAGCAAGTAGCTACCATACATAATACATTTGACTTCACATATATACATATAACATATTATAAGACAAATGCTTTAGGATGCCAGATTGTAGTAATTAATACACTGTGAAAAATTACCTTTGAGATACCAAAGCAAAATATTTGGTTAAACTTTACTTAGATGAATTGTATTAATTTTTTATATGTATAATTACCCAAAGGCTTTGGTAGTGCAATTATTTACATAGAATTGAAATAAAAAATGGTTTTTTATCTATTCGTTTCATCAAACAAAAGTAAAATAATGTGTTATATATTCAATTATATATACAAAAAAAAATATATATATGGCCTAGTTGTTTTAAATATTTAAAATGATGTATGTTCATGTAGGAAACAAATGAATAATAGACTGTGTCACTTCTCCCTCCCCACTAAAACAAAACTATTGTACATAGTACGCAGACACAAGAAATTTGTATACATTTTTGCTGGCACAATATTGCCCATAATTATGAACTTCTACTATAATTTGACAGTTAGTAGAAAATAAATTTTAAATCATGTAAAAATATTCTAATCCTTTAAATCTAAAAATAATCAATGTTAGACTAAATTATTATTATTATTATTTTGTGTTTTTTTTTACAGAAATATTTTTATATACATTATACTATATTTTTAGGGTTTTATTATATCGCTTAATAAATTTAACACAAAGTAGCTAATAATAATAAATACATAAACATGTACGATGAATTAAATACAGCTGCCCAATAATTAAATTTTCAGAAAAATATTTATCGTCCTGCAGAACTAGTACTTGCGCTAAAAAAAAAAATAAATAAATAAATAAACGCACACAAAGGAGACATATTTTAACTATAATAAACTTTAGAAAGAACTCATAAAATAATACATGACAATCTGAGCACACCTGTCCCAAAATATTTTCCCAGAGTAACAGCGATGATAATTATATGTAAATGAGTGGATTGTATTTCAAACTTGAAAATTAATTCTGAATACGAATATGTTAACTTTCCAACAAAAGTGTTTTCAAGCCGAAAACCTAAATTATTATGATTATTAAAGTTTTAGTAGTTTTAGCCAAGTTTGACCACTTTTTTTTTCTTTTACGTATAAATATATATATAAATAAAAAACATACAAGAAGGTAAGAAATTTTTGATAAAGTTGTTATCAAATGTGATTTTTATGTGGATAATTTCATGTGTATATGTAAAAAAGAAAAAACAAGTAAACTATTTAATTATATAATGACTAAATTATCAATACTTTGCATATTTAAGTACCACACGATCCTGTATAAACAGGAGGTAATTTAATCTTAAAATGAAACAAATTATAAGGTGTAACGAGAATGAGTGGTAATTTTAGAACACCACAATATTTGAAAATTATACTGTAGGAAGATTTCCGGTTACAATTTTGAGGTTGTCTTTGGGCTCACGATCTAACAACCACTTTACGCCCGACTGAAGAAACGTCCGGGCTGGATGACCGGCCTGCTCAACGCAACGCCCGCCGCGGTACAATTACACGCATACACGTGACCACGCGCGCGGCAAACATTAAAAAAAACGCGAACGGAAACGACAATGAACGTTATATGTTTTAAAAAAAAAAAAAGTATTCAAAACAAACATAAAAGAGTGAAATAACCTGAAGTGTAGGTGTAGCATTATTATAGAAACTCAATCATGCATAAGAAGAGCATCTTTAAATAATATATTATAACACAAAAGTTTATACCAATATCGGTAAACATAGACAAAAAATGCATACACTATATCTTTTGTGGTTTACTAAAAATTGTTAGAATCAACGACAGGAACGATTTTTATTTATTTATTTATATTTTTTACGTTATTTTTTTTCCTTGCATGGTCATCATATTACAATGCAAGTATATTTATTGCTGCTGTACGTTGCTAGCAAATAAACGTGACAAAATTTATTATATTTGATGCATTAGATGATATGCATGATTGCAACCAATACCAACCATGTCTGATATTATTGCTACGAGGAGATACAAAACGTGGTCTGATTAGTGTGGTCCACGATCATGATTGAGTTTTAATTATAGAAAAGTTCTAGGACACGTGATAAGCATTGTTTGTTGTATATGATGAGCGGCACACGTCTCATGCAATAGGGGGTGCCAGCGCGCTTTGACACCAAGTTATAAATGTGCTTTTAATCGTGCTGGAGGCTCGTGTACCATGTGCTAGCTAGCTCAACATAACAAGCACGAGGGAAAAACAACATACAAATTAGCATTACGAAATAGAAAAACAAAATCTTAACTGATATTACCATATTTGAAAAAAAAAAACAAACAAAGAAAATGTAAAATCTGTGTGAGATAATTAAATAGACGACATCTGAGAGTTGTTTACAACAGAAAAAAACAAAACATCAGATTTCTGTCTACACACATAAGTTTAGTCATTCATTTTGTCTACTTGTAGTATGAAGAAAGAAAAAATCCTGGCAGGAGTGTAAGGTGTGAAAGGCATTAGCAAAGCAGCAGACGAAAATTATTGACACGTCAGGATAGATTGCAAAAGTTGTTCGCGATGACTGGATGCTGGCGAGAAAGCATGCATATCAAACAGCAGTTTACACCAAGAAGATGGGAGGTACGGGAGTCTTACAAGAGTATATAGCCGAGCAAATGTATGAGCTCCACATGATTTATGTTTCATAGGGGGTGGGATGCCATAACTCATCCGTGGGTGCTCGGGGTAAGCTACAGAACGAAAAGAACGTCTTGGCTGGTGGAGGGCGCCCGGGGGAACAAACGGGCAATGCATCACGCGACACGCTACCGCCGGCCGCCACTGCTCTCTCTCTTTCTCTCTCTCTCTCTCTCTCTCTCTCTCTCTCTCTCTCTTCGCGTCACGACGCCTTTTTGTCCTTGCTGTTACTGCGGTCCAGCAACACGATTTATTGTTCTTCTTCCGCCAAATTTCATCTCGCTAAACACACACTTTGCTTCATTTCTCCCTTCTCATTCCTCAAATACTTTCACATCTTTACAAGAGAGCAATATATATAACATAAAAAATCTGACCACTGATATGTATAATTTAATATCACATATATAGCAGGTAAATCAATAACATAAAATCACATTACGATAGCTACATAAAAAATATGGCTAAATTGTTTAATGTA
Organism: Ecdyonurus torrentis; assembly: GCA_949318235.1. Classification (NCBI taxonomy): domain Eukaryota; kingdom Metazoa; phylum Arthropoda; class Insecta; order Ephemeroptera; family Heptageniidae; genus Ecdyonurus; species Ecdyonurus torrentis. Next base: position 32,931,639 of record OX439131.1, on the reverse strand, counting down.
ACACCTTGGAGAAAGATTCTCTCATATTACATACGTGTCCCATAGATTTACAGGGGTGAGGAGAGGAGAGTGCAGTTTGATATTGAGGTACCATTTGGCGCAGCTTGTCGCAATAAATCTCAGTGACCACATAAAGCAAGTGGACACTCTATAATATTGCTTCCCCACCCGATCACGTATAATCACTTCTCGTATTCATATCTCTTGCAACGAAAGATAAATGGGAGATGTGATACGTACTAAATTACAGTATCAATTCAGGGAATGTAGGATCAGTAGTCATCGATACTTTTTATCTTTTTGGTTACTTATAAAAGCTATAATACGCAATTTTTTTTTTTTTTTTTTTTTTTTTACTTTTCAATTTTTACTTCAAAATATAACTAATATTACATGCAGAGAGGAGAGAGAGAGAGAGAGAGAGAGAGAGAGAGAGATTGGAAAATAACATATTGTGAATCTGTCATGTTTTACGAAAATAAATTGCTGATTTGTTAGATCAAAAATAATTAACAGTTTCCTATGAAGTTTTTAATTACTATTTTTCTCGACTATATCTCCGAGTGGATATCTTTCTCTGACTAGCTTGAGACATAGGGCAAGTAAGTTGCTTCACAGACAGCGGGGGCGCGGGGAGAAAATACTGCTCTTGGTGCTGCACAATCTGAGAAAGGCATCGCGGGTCGCGGCAGAATAAATTTCGCGTGCGCCAGAGAAAGAATGGCGCTAGCAAAGAGAACGTTTATCAGATTAGGGTGGGCGAATAACATTCCACTTGTTAATTAAGACCAACAAAGAAAGAGAGAGAGAGAGAGAGAGAGAGAGAGAGAGAATTATTTTTCTAGCCTTTAAACAAACAACGTAATTCCTTCTCAATATCCGTCTTTCAATTAATTATTTATCTATTATAAAGTCATCACAAAATTTTAATTAAAAATTTTCAAATAAATCATTCTAAAATAATAATAAAATGTCTATGTTTACAATTATATAGGCGGAGTTGTTCCTTAAGAAAAAGTATTATTAACATAATCAATTTTGGCCAATTATTTGTTAAAGTTACATGCATGAGCATGGTTAACGATTGCTAATTAACATTTTGGATAAGCAGTGTACGTAAGCAAGCAATGTCTTCATCAGGTTGGATCTAGTGAGTTTATGCCTTGCCCGTATTTAATAGCATGTAAGCCTGACACTGATTTTATCACATACTTGCATAGCTTAGCAAGCAAAGCGACCACCGCCTTCAACTAATCAATTATGCCATTATACGCCTCTACACTTTTACTCGCAACATAAAACACCTCAAGCCAGTAAAATTACTTCGTCAACTCGTCTGATAATCTCTTGATCATTTTTTAAATTTATTCTATTTTAAATTATTTAATTGCAACGGCGTTTCCTTACAAAATAAAATTATTTCACATTCATGGTCTTGGAGAAATATGTTTATATGATTTAAAGTATGTCACTGATGAAGCTCTGACAACAAATTTTGATTCAAATAATTCCTCCGACTTGATACTGGTTTCATAATTTATACTAATAATATCATTAAAGTATGGTATGTTATATCCAGTTGAATTGAATCACATTCTTTAAAATGTAATTTGTTTTTAATATGCACATGCAGTATAATGATCAATTTTATAGCTGAGAAAGTCTCTACTACTGTACTTTTATTTTCAATTAAAAAGAAAATTATTTTATTTAATTTTCTAATGCTTACACCACAACAAATTATTTTTCCCTGAAGGACATTGCATGTAAATAATATAACTTGAATTTTTTTTAATTGTTATAATAGAAACAATAATAAGTTTGCAAGCTCTAGGCTGTATAATAGAGAAAATACATTGCATTTTCTAATGCCAACTCTACCTGCCATTCTAATGCTGAGCTGCGGTTATGAATTTTTATTTTATTAAACAATCTCTTCTTCTTCTTCTTTTTTTTTTTTCTGCTAATATTTTTTGTATTATTTTCCGCCGTATAAGTACATAAAAACTACAATATTCCCATTTTGAAATGTGACCTTTAAGTTTCCTCCTAACACATGATGGAAAACTGTTACTGTAAGAGCAAGTGCAAATGTATAAAGCTTAATATGTGTTTTGATTAATATGTTGCAATCATACTTTTTTACATATCCCATTTAAAAAAAAGTATTCTTAACCTAGAAGCTACTCTAATATTAGTCTTGTTAGCACACTTTATTCAGTTCATGACACCATTGCCAATTATAATGAATAGTCGTCAGTCATTAGTAATTGTAAGTATACCAAATGATAAGAATATAGATGGACCTGGTTTTCACAGACATATTCACAATCATATGCAAACTATTTACAGTGTTTGTTTTAGACTATCTGTCATCAAATAATGTGAAATACTGCTAATTAACCATTTTATGTCCCTAATTGAGAAATAAATTATCTTGCTATATTTTGATTATTGACTAATAAAGGAGCAACTGTTTTGAGGCTGACTAAAAGTGATTTCAGTCACATCAGCTTCCGTTTCAACATACTACGCATGCGTAGTACTTCGAAACATAAAAGGATGTGAGCGAAATTGCTTATAGTTGGCCTCTAAACAGATGTTCCTTTATTAGCTGTACTGTCAAGTGTTGGAAGATTGTATGTTGTATATTGTGTGTTATGATGACTTGTTCTACCCTGTAAAGATATGGAACGTAATATCATCTTATATCTTAAATGTTTTCAAAATGCAAATTTTAATATAGTAGAAAATGTTCCTAAATATAACTTTATAATAATGAACTCCCTGACTTGATTATAATAAAATGACATGATATAGAACACCATTAAGAATACACTTAAGGAAGTATTAGTAGGTAGCATAGTTTTAACTTCTATATCATGTTTTTTCAATGAAACACAATATTTTGCATTTTATGATAGCATTGGGAACATTAAATATATCACTAACAACAACCTTTTTATGATTGGGTAGGAATAAAACATTTGAAAAATTGGGGAAAGGGAGTTGAGCGTTTGATGACAGGAACCCTTGAGTAAGAGAAAATAATTTCTAGCCCAGACGGAAACTGAACTGGGTTAGAAACCATTCTCTCACTCATGGGGTGAGCAAAAGCTTAACTCAGCCCCCATTTTTTTACAATCTATTTATACGATTCTTATACAATCTTTAATTATCAACCCTTGATTGAGAGAGAATAATTTCTAACCCAGACCAAATATGAACTGGGTTAGAAATATTTTCTGTCACTTACTAGTGGAGCCTTAGCTCAACTCCCTTTCACCATTCCCCGCCCCTCCCCTATGTGTTTTCTGTGATCTCTAATTATCAGTCTTATTGCAAAGTAGATTTTTTTTTCCTAACTAGATTTTATATTTTTTCTTAACTAAAAAACTTCTACTATATTTATTTTACAGTTTCACAAATCATGACTGGTTTCAGAACTTTGATTTCTCCATTTAACAAACTCAGATAAAATTTTTGCAGCTGACACTTACCTCATGAAGGTCCTGATTGCAGAAGCAGAATGTTTGGACATCAAGTAGAGAAGGCAGGGTCTGTTGGAACGGGTCCTGAAGCTGGTCTTGGCTTTGTTCAACTGAATTAATTTATTCTTAAGTTCTGAGGCTGCTTTCTTATTCTCTTCAGTCACACCACACTTCTCTTCTTTTTGCTCCTACAAACACATAAAACTATAATTTACAAATATCCTTGAATAGTTTTTTTACCCTTGATTTATTTTATGAATAATAAAGAAAAGGGATAGAAATACCAGCAAGGGCCTTACCACAATAGAAGTTCTATGGAGAGGTTGAGGTCTCACATAGTTATTATGTTTGCATAAGCAAAAGCGACAGCGTTCATCATCGTTATGACGTTACGACATTATCAATCAAACGAAGAGATTTTTTTTGAGCACATCAACATACTACATGCCACCCTGAGATATATTCTAGTAAATCTCTTCTTTGATTGATAAAGTCACTACAATGATAAAAGCTCTAAGTTATACAAACATTATAACTAAACTCTGTGCCCCGTGAGACCTCGACCTTTCCATAGAACTTCTACTGTGATGAGGTCCTTGCTGGTATTTCTATTATTTACTTTAATATTCATCCTAACCCCATTGTTGTTGTGTGTGTTTTTTTTCCTTAAATCGAGTTAATTTATTTTATGGCATAAAAAGGATACATTCATTTACGTAATAAAAGACACTATCATGGTCGTCAATTTAAGGAAAAAACCATCGCGGTTAGGATCAATATTAAAGAAAAGGATAGAATAACCAGCAAGGGCCTTACCACAGTAGAAGTTCTATGGAGAGGTTGAAGTCTCGCATGGCACAGTGTTTTGTTATAAAAAAGTTCATTTTATAACTGAGAGCTTTCATCATATATTAATGACATTATCAATCAAAGAAGAAAATTGCTTGTGCACATCACTAAGCAGTGTCTTGTCTTGTACTCTTGTACTTGTCTTGTCTTGTACAAGACAAGACACTGCTTAGTGATGTGCTCAAGTAATTTTCTTCTTTGATTGATAATGTCATTAAAAGAGTACAAGACAAGACACTGCTTAGTGATGTGCTCAAGTAATTTTCTTCTTTGATTGATAATGTCATTAATATTATGACGAAAGCTCTCTGTTATAAAATGAACTTTTTTATAACAAAACACTGTGCCATGCGAGACTTCACTATCATGGTCGTGTATAATAAATTAAAAGAAATGATAGAACAAACCAGCAAGGGCCTTGCCATAATGACAAGATGTTCTACAGTTAGGTGAAAAATCTTGCTGGCACAGAGATAATAAAAAGCACATTAGATAGCTTTTGGCACAAGACTTGACAAGAAAAGGAGTACTGTATCTATGTTTTTGTTGACAAAGGCAGACGTTTATAACCTTTTTCTCTTAAAGTTGTATGCTAAAAGTTATCTATATAAGATGTTCTATATATTTTATATAGTTCTATGCTATTATGTTGTTCTCTGTGTGCTAGTAAGATTTTCACCAAACTACTGTATAGGACATCTCTTCACTCGGGTAAAAACTCTCACTAGATTTCATTATTCTTTTTGTTCAATTATGACAAAAAAGTTATTGTAATTTATGCAAGAAAAAGAAAGAAATGGAAAAAAAAAATGAAATAAATTACAAGGGAAGTATAATGAAAATCAGGACGGTGCTGTCCTGTGGTACTAGTACTTCACTCTGGAAAGACCATTTCAACTGGTTTTAAGTATGCTTTTCTTTAATCTATGCGAAATAGACCTAGAACTTAAAGTGAGTGATATATTTTGGTAGATACTTACTTGACACTGTGGACAAGGCTCAGCATCATGTGGAAAGGTTGGTGCATTTTCAAAGTAGAAGACCAAGATTTCCCAAACAGCATCAGGAACCAATCTGCGTTTTGCTTCATCAGCAGTCAGATTGCCTGCAAAAAAAGCAATCATATTCTCAATTCTACTTTTAAACCTGTAGCATTTAACTGTAAACTGTTTGCTTTGCAGAGTGTGATATGCCTTTTTTCAGTTCTTCCTCAGAGAGTCTTTGCTCAGAGAAAGCAATGCTTTTTTTTTTTTTTTTTTTTTAAGATTTTTACTAAACTAAAACAACTCTCTTCACTATGTTAAGGCCCTTGCTGGTTTTCTTCTTTTCTTTCAAAGTTAGCATATCTAACTGTGACAGTTTATTTTCCTTGTTTCTCTTTTTTACAAAACATACAAAGTTAGAAAATCTTTGCATTTTATTAATTTTCAATTCAATGGGCTCTAATTGTTCTACCTACCATTATGATTTTACATATTAAATATAAGATGAGATGATACTTTCCCCATTTACACAATTTTACAAAACTAATTTTAAAAGTGAAAACAGCAGGCAAATTCTAAAAACACATACTCTAATTTGTTTTTAATTATGATGATAATGCTACTGACGGAGTTACAATTTTAAAGGAAAACCGTTCATTAAAGTCGTAGAACACCTTGAACAAAAAAGTTGCGTAAGCCGTAAACCGGGCAAGCTGTGACATCAGTGACCGGCAGCGGCATTTTGTGAATGGAAAATAAATTAGAAATCAATGACTCCGGCCAAATCAATGTTGATTTTCAGGTTTGTTAGGATATTAGGCAACTTTTATGTTCAAGGTGTTCTACGCCTTTAAAGATTAAAATTAGAAATTAGAATGCACTTTTAAATTAGAATGCATAATATTTACTACATTTAACTCAAAAACAATCTGATTCACAGGGGATGTACATACCATGAACACACAGCACATCCTCATTGAAGAAGTTGACATGGGCAGCACCATTGATATTAGCAGCAAGAGTAGACAGTGCATTGCAAGTGCTTGGTTCTCCACCATTTGTGCCGTTAGTGACAATCTCTCCCTTGGTCTCCTCATGCTGTTCAGCTTGCTCAGCTTGCTCTGTTTGCTGCTCCTCCACACCTTCCATGGGGGTCTCATCATCTTCATCAGCACCTTCATGTGACGTACCAGGGGCATCAATGCCATTGCAATGTTCATGGACTGGACTCTTGTAGTGAGGCTCCTCCTCGTCATGGTCCTCCATGTCAGATGCACTGCGTTTTACCTGGAATTATCCATTAATTAAAATTTAAATACGGTAGCAATAATCATATTAATAAAAAACTACTATTTAACTATTACTGTGTGTTCTACTAATGTATCAGACACAAGCTTGTATTTGGTTGACAGCAGTGTTGTAGTAGATCAGATCAATAGAGTTCTACTTCAATCAATATCATATCAAAATCACAAAAACATGAAACGATAAAAAAATATCAGGTACTGTAGCTGATTCAGCAACTTGTTTGTTGTATTGTTGACAAATAAATTTTATGAGATCAGATCGAAGATCCTTTGATCAAAAACACAATAACATTTTTTTCTATTGTAAATTTTTTCTGAAAAAACATGCTCCCCCCACCTTGAAGTCATGAACATGCATGAACATTTACTATGAATTATTATTATTTTTTTTTTCTGCTACAACTTCTTGTATAATTATTTTTCTTTATAAAAAAAATTATTAACACTCTGAATTTCAAATACAGTATACAGTACAATCAATTTAAGGAAGTCCAGCTAACTATGCAACTTTACGACAATATGAATTGGCATACCAATTACCAACACGTATTAAGATCCAGAAAAGCCCAAGGGCTGCCTGGACTTAATATCCGCTAATAAAATTCCTTTTTAAAAATATTCCCGCTCCCTCCCCACCTCTTCCCTTACTCCTTCGTTCACGCTCTTTCCCTAATTCCTATGACTCTACTCCCACCCCTCCACCCCCACCCCTCCATACTAACTCCTAACCAGCAAGAGCACAACTCGGCAGTACAAGACAAGACACTGCTTAGTGATGTGCTCAAGTAATTTTCTTCTTTGATTGATAATGTCATTAATATATGACGAAAGCTCTCAGTTATAAAATGAACTTTTTTATAACAAAACACTGTGCCATGCGAGACTTCGACCTCTCCATAGAAATTCTACTGTGGTAAGGCCCTTGCTGGTTATTCTATCCTTTTCTTTAATATTGAGTATACAGTACAACGCTTTTTAATGGGTTCCTGAAGAGAGTTGCTTTCTAATTTTAGGTGAAGACATAGCTAATAAGCTAATATTTATATTTTTCAGCTTTTTGAAGTTATAATCTGAAGTCATGAAAACTAGATTTATTGTAATATAGGTCTAAAGGCGATTTTGTAGTTCAAACCAAGGGCTTGACCAGTTCAAATAATATTAATTGAATCAAAATTTGATCTAAAATTCAAGATCAATACAACACTGGTTGACAGCAAAAATTAATTAAATAAAGAAGCATTAATGATTGTTAAAATATATAATACGAGGTGTTCAGATTTTAGTACCAAAGTAATAAATATCTTGTAGTTATTTTGACTTATGGAGCAAGCCAGCAGCACTATTAAGATGAAGTGATGATACCAAGTACACAAGATTGTGATAGTATGATTTACTATGTGTTTAAATTAGACACGCTTTTCTCACAGAAATAATATTGAAAATTTAGTACAAGTTTCTTAACGGTAAACAATACTATCATAATTAAGTGTACTGAATGGTAATTGTAAAGGAGCAAAATAATAAATTTAAAAATTTGACTCGCAGGAAAAAAAATGTTATGTATGCACAAATTTGAAGTGTACCTGTCCAGGCAGAGAACCATTCTTGAGCTTGGCATTAGGCTTCGAGTCTTCATTCTCCTCAGTCTCACTCTCTGCTTCCTTCTTGCCAGTCTCATTCTCACTCTCAGACTCTTTTTTGTCGCTAATGCTTTCTACTAGTTTCACAGGACCTAGCTCTTTCATACAGTCTGCCTCAAGTGTATTATGATATAATTTGGTCCATTTTTGGTATGAAACTTTGCCGACCCAGAAGCCTTCATCTTGAATATAATTACTGGAAGAAGATAATAATATCATTAGTAGTACTTACGTTCTCATATATTCTACTGTGTTCTTTTATTGGCCAACAGTTTTAACATTTTTTATGTTTATTTGCATGTAGAGCATATCAGTGTTCATCAAAAAATGTTTTCAGAAATCAAATTGAGACAGGCTTACTGGCAAGATATGTAACACCAAAATTTTAATGTCACTCACTCAAAGTTAAAATGGTAATTTAAAATGTTAGTTAAAATATAAAAGTACTGTATCTTGTAGTATTATTATTTCTGTGTTATTTGTGTCATGTAGGTTATAACCAGCAAGAAAAAAAAATGTGATATAACATGTTGATTATGCGCTACCTTAAAAATTGTATATTTAATGTTATTTTTATAGTATTTGTTGGCTACATTGTATGGCCAAGGTTCATGTAGGTAATATGACTGTATGTGCCTTAATAAAGATTACAGTAGGGTATTATTATTATACACTGTAATAAGGATAACTGACTGTGTATATTTTCCCTGTGCTGAGCTAAAGCATATCAATGTCTCCGCGTCAAGAGCGAGCATCTTCAGTTTCTAGATTTCCGACAAAACGACTATCTACACTTCCCGCTGAAGAGCATCTGCAATGTTAAGTTTATGGCCGCTAGCCGAGTTACAGCGCTGCTCGGAAAGTGTAGATAGTCGTTTTGTCAGAAATCTGGAAAGTGTAGATGCTCGCTTTTGACGCGGAGGCATCAATATGTTCAATGAATCTACTTTCAACTGTTGCACAAGGCAGTGGAAAAGGTAATACAGTGGGGATCAAAACTTTTAAAAAAATTATACTGTAACTCCAGAAAGTTATACCTGGCCTTGAAAATATATCCCGTTTTACAAAGGGGAAATTTCGATCTTGTGTACTCAAGAAATGTAGTGCTCTTTGTCTTCAGTTTAAGTTTAAAGCCTCATATGTGAAAAAAGTTTATAAAGCTAATTATTTAATTACCCAGAAATAGCAATAAAAATTGAAACTCATTTTTTGTTTCTTTTTGGTATGTAAATAATATGTATTTATATATACAGTATGTTCTCAAATTTTGTCAGAAATCTATATGTTAATATTTGCAATTTAAATCTTTTCTTCTAATTTGATATCTTTGAAAGAATTACATTTTTCCATGTACGACCAGAGAAAATTAGCTTTACTTTTAAATGCCTTGATAGCAGTGCATGAACAATTTAATTTACTTACATAGATTTCTTTCCCTTTGCTGGCTGCATTTTCTGAATTGTACTCAGTGTTTCAGTGACACCAGCCCACTTGTTTATCCACACACACATAGCAAAGATGCACTCTTGACACAGGAATTCAGACACCTTGAATCTTGGACCACCACCATATTTCTCATACAACTCATCAGCCTGCAATATAAAAATAATGACATACAATTTCAACTGTCATCAATATCTTCACTTAACTATCATTGGTTGTAATATTCTTTCCTTTAATAAAATTATAGGGAAAAAATCTATTCTTAAAGTAAATCATAGGAAAGAAAATAGCTTACAAATTAATTAATTTAATAACTACACCAAAATCTTTAAAAAATTACTTCAATGTGCTCAATGAAAACATATAAAACAATAATATTTATGCATCACAAATTACAAATTTTCCTTGGTTATCATACCTAATAAAATATTAAATCAAATAAGTTTTTGTGAAGTATAATTTTCCAAACAATGTGAATTAATACTAAGCTATTTTCACTCCATTGATGGCATATTCTTACCAAAATAGTTTCCAATTTTCTTAAAATCAATCAATACAATATGTTAGACTAGAATATTTTATATACCATAAACTTTTAATTATTCTGTAAATGGTTGGAAGAGTAAAACATTTTAAAGTAAACATTAAAGGAAATAAATAATTGTAGGTACAGTACATACAAGAAAGCACGGGTAGACTTTTGATCTTAATTAATCTGCTATAACAAACCTAACATCATTTGAATATGTCATGTGATAACTTAGCTTACCAAAGCTGGATTAACACACTTTACTTTCATGTGACACCCGTAGTGTAGCTTGTTGTGACGACACAGAAAGTCAGTGTGATTAATTGGTCCTGGATTTGTAGGATCAACAGCCCACTTCCCTAACCACTCAAAGGAAATGAGATCAGCATCTCTAGGTGATTCAGCAAACAGTATTTTTAACTTTTCACTCATGTACTGTTTGCTGATCATCCATTGGCGATGTCGCTCAGCCTGCCAGAAAACAAATTTAAAACAACATTTTTACTAAAAATGTAAGATCATATTGGAAGTAATTTATTTCAAGCAAAGTTTAAGCTGAAGCCAAAAAGTAAAATTTCTATAGAAAGAAGAAGAAAATAAAATACAGAAACTAACGTTACGTATTATTATTCCCCCCCCCCCTTTTATTCCTATTGTTTAATACTACTTTCTACTTATCTACTCAGGTAATCAACATAAACCATAACCAATAATTGTTAGTTTTATTTTTTTCTTCTACTAAATATATTAATCTATCTAAATAATAAAGAGTAAATTTTACCAAAATTACACCTTCAACATCACCATTTTAAATTAAGAGAATAAAAATTTTGAGTTCTACACATTATTTTGTGTAGTAAGATATTACACTTGGCTTAAAAAATAAATAAATAAATATAAAAACTATATCAAATAATAACAAAAATATAAGCCAAATGCAATATTTTCTGCACAGAATGCAATGCGAAACTCAACTGTAGACACCTCTTGTTCCTTTAATTCGTCATACTCTTTCTTCTGTGCTTGGTGACGCTGATTTACGTAATCTTCAAGCCAGACAGGTAAAGTGGTATCCACTGGTTCTTTTATTTTGCTCTCGTACACCAGCATGTAACAAGTATTGGAGAGAATCTGGCCTGGTTCAGCTTTCATTCTCTTACTCATGCCCTCTCCTGCAGAAAGAAAAAGAAATCATATTTTTCTTGAAATAAACAATAAATTATGCAAGGTGTAAAATTTATTAGTTAATTAATTAAAATTAACCATTGTTTAATGCATGGTATGACAGTAGGCTTATTTGTAAACTTGATAACATTTTCAAAAAAAAGGAAAGGAAAGGAAAGGAAAGGAAAGGAAAGGAAAGGAAAGGAAAGGAAAGGAAAGGAAAGGAAAGGAAAGGAAAGGAAAGGAAAGGAAAGGAAAGGAAAGGAAAGGAAAGGAAAGGAAAGGAAAGGAAAGGAAAGGAAAG